>OY743227.1:35418961-35797696 GCA_963555765.1 Orthonevra nobilis
CCCCAAACCGAAGCCTCATCTGCAATATGTGGTCAGAAAAAAGCCTGCGAGATGAATGGAATCTCAGTATTGTTTGCCCAATTTTGAAGGAAGGAAGCCAATTAAAGAGGTATCAATCTCCTCAAAATTACCTTTAACATCTTTTCCGCCGTATGATGTGAACGTCTGAAGCAGTTCGTCAACATCCTGATAGGTCCGAATAAATGTTGTTTGCGACCCGAAAAGTCCACCATAAACCAAATATTAACATAACGGTAGATCTTGGAAAAAACCCAGGGGCGCCAAGTCAGTACAAACCACCTTTTCATCAATCTCAAAGTTGGTTTTGGTGTATGTTGCGTCCACAGAGACGTAAAAGAAGCATATGCTGCCATCAAGAAAAACCAAATCTGACGTCTGCGTCAGAACGTTACCATAGACAGCTATAGCTTTGAGGTAGTTAGGGCTTTGTCAAATGAAGAATACCTCTGGTTAAGAAAGCTAAGCCTTCTTTCGAAGAACTGAAGCACCGCTCTATAAGGTCCATATCATCCCCGTCCTACTATATGGTGCAGAAGCATGTACACTTTTGAAAGCGGATGAAGGCCCTTTAGGTTGTTCCGAGAGAAAAGTGTAATCTTTTGTCGCATCTGGATGGACTGTGAGTGGAGGAGAAGATTCAACAACGAACTGTATGCTAGGAGTTGTACAGCGACATCGACTTAGTCAAAAGGATAAAATTCAAACGCCACCTCAAGTTAGTAATTAAATGATTAATGACAAAAAAAAGTCCAACCAGCTATCTTTTAAAAAAAAAAAAGGTAAAAATTATTTCAAATTATATTAAGTTATTTCTACAGTAAAATATACTGTACCAACATTATACCAATGTTAAATACGCAATTCGTATTTTAAATGATATAAAAATACGAAAACTTATACGAGTATATGGTATTCCTCAAAGGCAGCTAAAAACATATGTATCTGATATTTTTGTTGCATTTGATTAGGGAATGAATGAAGGTTTCATAATCCGAATCGAATTTCATGGTGTAGGCAAATAAAATAGCACCTATTTCTTTTGTGTCTTGAGATGGGAAGTTCATGGTATGGGCAGGCCTACTCGCACCCAAACCAATTTTTTAAATTTAGAGTTGCGAAAATCGATTTCATAACAAAAATTTTAACATTGGAAGTTGAATTTGTATTTGCTTTTGGCAGTTGTTTTTCAACTTCTTCAATAAGGTGTTATAAATCAGACAGCCAGAATTATCAAATATTATATAGCTTAGTTTCAAAAGTATTACATTTTGTAAGAACTCTGTTTATAGGGATTCATATTTTTAAAGTTTGAGGACCAACTGCTTATCTAAACTTCATGTTTTTTTGGAATTATTTTAATCAATCAAATTTGTTTGATTACTTTTCTTTGGAAGATATTAACCACTGCTCGGAATATTAAGGACTAACTTTATGTCCTTTTTGAAAGGGTTCAAAAGTACATAGTTTCAATCCAGAGATTTCCACCACCTCTTCCTTCCGAGCTGGTAACTGCTCAGCAAAGGATCTTTTTCTGTCTGGTAAATATATGGCCTAAAGAGGATCACATTCAGTCCAGTTTTCTTTGCAGATTTCGATAAGATTTTAGCTCCATTTTAGCACATATTTCAAAATTCAGCTCCATGATTTCAAAATGCACTTTTTTCGCAAAATTGCAAATGTCCTTTTTCTGATGCATTGATAATGAAGAGTTTCTCCATCTGAGGACATATTTCAAAATTTAGCTCTGAGATCTGAATTCCGAGGTATTTTTGCGAAATTCTGCTGGACTATAGCCCATGATTTCTAAGTGCACTTTTTTCGCGAAATTGCAAATGTCCTTTTCTGATGCATGGATAACGAAGAGTATCTCCATCTTAGCAAATATTTAAAAATTTAGCTCTGAGGTCCTTTCAGTGACGAAAATATTGAGATCTGAATTCCGAGGTATTTTTGCGAAATTCTGCTGGACTATAGCCCATGACTTCAAAATGCACTTTTTTCGCAAAATTGCAAATGTCCTTTTCTGATGCATTGATAATGAAGAGTTTCTCCATCTGAGAACATATTTCAAAATTTAGCTCTGAGGTCCTTTCAGTGAAGAAAATATTGAGATCTGAATTCCGAGGTATTTTTGCGAAATTCTGCTGGACTATAGCCCATGACTTCAAAATGCACTTTTTTCGCAAAATTGCAAATGTCCTTTTCTTATGCATGGAAAAAGAAGAGTATCTCCATCTTAACAAATAATTAAAAATTTAGCTCTGAGGTCCTTTCAGTGACGAAAATATTGAGATCTGAATTCCGAGGTATTTTTGCGAAATTCTGCTGGACTATAGCCCATGATTTCAAAATGCACTTTTTTCGCAAAATTGCAAATGTCCTTTTCTGATGCATTGATAATGAAGAGTTTCTCCATCTGAGGACATACTTCAAAGGTCTGGAAAGACCTCTAGGATTGGGTCATGATTTAAAACCACAAACTAAATAGGATGTTATGGTCTTCATTGCATCATACGAGTAATGCAGTTTTATCCATGTATTTTAACTTTGTCATTTAGGTTTCTCTCGATTCTTTTGCTTTAAATTCAATTGCCTCATGTAATTTGAGCCATGAGATTCTTTTTGAAAATATATTATAACGATAAAAAAGCGTCAAGCTACAGCCGAGCAGGTTTTGAACAAAAAAACTGGTGACTCCATAATTTTCAAGGGATGTTTTTATGTGTCAGTGTTGCAGACGTCACTCTGAGTCTTAAAAAATGGAGAAGACTTACAGGATTCACATTTCTGAAACAATTTTCAAAGAACTTCCGTGGAAATTTGGATCAGGAAATAGAGAAAGGGGCATAATGATGTATAAATGGTCTCAACTAAAAACTGTTTTAGTCTTTTTGGTAGTCTCTATAGTTAGTAACTTACTAAGTTTAGTCAGTTGGATAATAAACATAATATTGATGAAACTTTTGGCATTAAAATTGAACAAAAAAAAATTTTATATGAATTTGTCCGGAAACTTATAAACGGCAGTGTATATATTTATGCATATTTTTTTATCTGATAAGGTAGCTATAAACTATAAATTTAATTAATTTTGAACTTTTTTTATTGGAAAACTAAATTGATTTTAATTAAAGAAGTCAAATTGTCCCTTTTTTTGACAGTTTTTTCGTCACAAAATTCAAACCACCCTGTGAAACTTAACCAAAAGCTTTTCAGGTGATCTTTATGCACACACGCTTCGAATGAATCCAATTTTACTTCGATAGCTTGATTTGTTCTCGAGTTAGGGCTGTACGAAAGAATCCGCACAAACGTACGTACGTACGTACGTACGTACACACACACACACAGACATCTTTCTAAAAATCATGGAATCCGACTACTGGGACCGCCAATCGTGGAGAAATGTAAAAATTTTGAATTTCGAAAATCGGACCGATTACAAGAACTTCCTGATGGGAAGTTAAAAATCATGGAATCCGACTACTGGGACCGCCAATCGTGGAGAAATGTAAAAATTTTGAATTTCGAAAATCGGACCGATTACAAGAACTTCCTGATGGGAAGTTAATAAACACACTCAATAGAACTCTAACATATCTCATAGATACAGGTGCAGACATATCCATATGCAAAGAAGAAGAAGAATAGACATAGACACAAGCGAAAAATGCAGACTGACAGGAATAACAAAAGAAGAGATACACTCACTAGGAACAGTAAATTTAAGACTAAGATTTGACTATAATACAATAACCCAGAAATTTCACATAGTTGACAGACAGTTCCCAATTTCAATAGATGGCATTCTTGGTATAGATTTCCTTTCACGGTACATGTGAAAGCTACACACTCACAACCATAGTAAAAGAAAAAGAAATAGTCACACCAATGTTAGCAAAAATTCAAGAAAAAATTAAAATTTCATCTAGAACTGAAGTCATATTTCCAATCGACTTAAAGACAGTTGAAGATAGCATAATCTTAAATGATGAAGTCGAAAAAGGAATACTTATAGCCAACTCCATAATACCAGCCAAGGGTTTTTACTTAACATAAACGATTTTGACCAAAGACAGAAACATTAGAAAATTATAACATCATGAGCATTAACAAGACGACATATAGTATGACGAACAGAGAATGCAAAAACTATTAAAAGAACTTAAAATGGACCAGACTGATAAAGAAACAGAAAAATCACTGACACAGATATTCAGATATTATCAAGACATATTCCATCTTGAAAACGAACCGCTAACAACAAATAATTTCTATTCCCCAAAACTCAGCACAACAAACAGTAACCCAGTATACATTAAAAACTACAGACTACCGCAAACACAAAATTACGAAATAAGAGAGCAAGTGAAAAAATAATTAGAAAATGACATAATAGAACATTCCGTTAGCCCATATAACTCACCACTACTACTAGTACCAAAGAAAAGTGATGAGAACACAAAGAAATGGCGTTTAGTAGTAGATTTTCGGAAATTAAACGACAAGATAATTAATGATAAGTTCCTACTAACAAGAATCGAAGACGTGCTCGACAAATTAGGTAGAGCAAAGTACTTCTCTACCCTTGACATGACTAGCTCATTCCACCAAATACCACTAGAACAGGAATCGCGACCACTTACAGCATTCGCGACACAAAACGGACACTACCAATTCAAAAGATTACCATTTGGATTGAAAATATCCTCCAACAGTTTTCAACGGATGCTCACAATAGCTCTCAGCGGATTAGAACCCGACGCATTTCTATACCTAGATGACAACATCATCTTCGAATGCAGTCTAAAACACCACAATCGAAATCTAATCAATGTGTTTGAGAGACTAAGACAATACAACTTAAAATTAAATGCCAGCACGTGCCATTTCCTTAAATCGTAAGTCATATACTTAGGACACATAACGAACAAGCGTATGAAGACAAACCCTGCTAAACATAAAACCATAGAAAACTACCCAACACCCAAAAACGCTGATGAAGTCAGTAGATTCGTTGCATTCTGCAACTATTACAGAAGGTTCATTCCTAAACTCACTTCTCAAAAAGAACCAGCCTTTCATTTGGTAAAATGAATGCGAAAAGGCATTTATCGAGTTAAAGATAAAACTTATAAATCCACCAATTTTGCAATATCCAAATTTTGACAAACCATATTCATACTGACAACTGAAACATCAGATTTCTCACTAGGTGCAGTACTTTCACAAGGCGAAATAGGTCACGATTTACCAATATCGTACGCAAGCAAGTCACTCCAAAAACGTGACGTAAATAAACCCATTATTGAAAAACAGTTACTAGCAATCCAGTGGGGAATATACTTCTTCAAACCCTATCTGTTTGGAAGAAAATTTATGGTCATAACCGACCACAGACCCTTAGTATCTCTGTTTTCACATAAAAACCCACCTTCTAAAATGACAAGAATCAGATCAGACTATGACTTTGAAATAATCTATAAGCAAGGGAAAATGAACACAAATGCCGATGCACTATCAAAAATCAAGATTGATAGTGAATTTTTAAATCCATGATGGTAGAAAATAATAAGGATAATTATAGCCACAGTGAGACTGACTCCAAGGAGCAGATCTTGGCAATTACAAGGGGTATGGCACAAAGGACTGACAACGATTATAATAAAACTAATAAGGAGAACTACACATCTCAACAGAAGATTGCGCACCTTCATATGTGGGATTGTACGTCCATATCTGATATCAGAAACTTGAAGAAATTAAAAATGGAAATAGCGAGCGATAAAAATGATGATACGAATAGAAAAAAGAAGAAAAACTCTGGAGAAGCTTTTATCAGAATTAAGAAAGATTCCGGAAAAAGAAATAGCACTAAGTGAAGAAGATAGAATATTTGAGTTTAGTGATCTAATTTGCCAAATTTAAAAGCCTAACTTTTCTAAAGTAATAAGCAAACAACCCATAGACAGTGACTATTTTATTAAAACAAGTTTTTATAAAGTAAAAGTATTGGTTTTTTCCTTTTGAATTTGAAATCCCTGTCATCATGTATGGGCGCGGTTATTGCAGTGAACACATCCCCGCCGAAAGCGATTTTGCTGTCTGTTCGTCGTGCAAGCAAAAGATCCACTTTGATTGCACTACGGTTAGACCGCTATTACACACTGCATGTTTTGCAAGATTCAAATGAGTGCAAAAGAGACGGAAGGTGAAACAGCGATAACCCAGCCCGGACATGCACGGGTAGGATTTTCCTTGCATGTTTGTGGCGTTTCCTTATCTCCTTCTTCTTTATTTTTCGAGTTTGTTTTTTTTTACTCCTCGTTCTTAGGATACACATCAGATTTCAGTGAATTTATAATGAAATTGAATGATCCCGGGACATATCGATGTTTCCTCTATGATTTTATCCTAGATCTTTCTTTTTCTTTAATTCCCTGTCTCAAAAACATCATTATAAATATATAAAATTTCATCAGAAAGTTCTTCATCTGCAAACAGCGATTACAAAATAAAAGATAAGTGTCAAAATAACGCGCAGCTCTAGCGCATCAAAAAATCTTCGTGTAATAACGTAGGCAGCTCGGAATGAGATTTCAAAAGAAAATCACCAAGAATTGCGCAGCGCAACTATGTTGTGTGTAATAGCCGTCTTACCGAAAAATCTTGTAGAACCATGGGCGCGAGAAGAGACGCATGGAATTGCCAACCATGCCGGAACTGCGAAGATGCCCCATTTATCGTCATATAACATAACATAACGTCATAAAAGAATTAAACCAGATGAAAGAAACCAACAAAAGCAAAGATGTCATTGTTGAAAACTTGCAAACACAGATCAACACACTTGAACAACAAATGATCAAAAACAATATTGAGATCAAAAACATTCCCCCTTCTCCTCAAGAAAACATAATAGAGATAGTAAAGGGAATAGGAAAAACGGTCAACTACAAGATCACCGACACCGACATCACTGACATATATAAAACAAAAACAAAACAACCCGAAAAATCGACGATAATTTGTGTTAAGCATAAGGAAAACGCAATTCATGAAACAAACACGAACCACTCGCTCCATCAAATTGCAAACTGTCATGCAAAAGACGAACATAAGTGGCATAAAAACAAATCAATTAAAAGAAAATAAATGTTGCTGTTCAGACACACGACACTGCACTGCTGACAACGCTACACGGACATAATAATTAATAATTACATAATTGAGAACGCTCCCAGGTGCCGACGCAGCATAGAAGTCAACCGAGGGCATGCAGCTAAATATATTCTCATATTGCTTGTTACACTTTGCTTGTTATTCTGTGCATTCAGCACATTTATGTAGGTCGGCATTTGGCAGCATAATTGTTGTTAATTGCTTTATTTATTTGTAAACACAGCAATATTGTTTTAGATTTTAAGGTATAAAAGAAAACCATTAATAAAGACTATCGATCATTTATTGATAAGCCACAAAGGTGTTTCATTGAAATTGATCCTCCATTGGTTGCCATGTTAATCCCAGCGCCTTGATTGACTCGTTATTCTCATTGCTGAAGTCAAGATCAATTTCTTGATCCTCCTTTGCAATGCCTTGAAGTTATTGTGGGTGGTTAGCGCACCATTTGCGTAACTTGAATCCTGCCTCCGCCAAGATATGTTGAAGCTGACGTTGCATCTCAGGTGTGGTTGAAAGACTATTGGCTCCAGTCAAACAGTCATCTACATAGAAGTCGTTGTGTAAGACCTTGGCGCCAAGTGGATGTGTGCTTGAGGTGTCTTTGGCTAATTGCTGTAAGCACTTCGTTGCTAGATAGGGTGCAGCCGTAGTACAATAGGTTACTGTGTTAAGTTGGTAATAGTTGATTGCTTCGTTTTTGTCCCTTCTCCATATGATTGTTTGGTATCGTCTGTCGTCTGGATGCATCACTATTTGTCGATACATTTTTTGAATATCGGTGCAGAATACGAACCCTGGCAATCGGAATCGTAAAAGTAATGAAAATAGTTCATTTTGAATTGTTGGTCCTATGTGCATGATGTCGTTCAGTGAAAGTCCAGACGAGGTTTTTGACGAGGCATCAAATACTACCCGTAACTTGTGCTACTGCTATAGGGTTTGAATACACAGTGGTGGGGAATTACATAGTTTGGAGCTGATGCGTTATTGATGTTAATTTTTGTCATATGCCCTAGTGCTTCATACTCGTCCATGAACTCGATATATTGCCTTCTCACATCTTCAGCCTTAGATAACCGCCGTTCCAAAGCTAAAAATCTGTTCAACGCTATCTCCCTGGAGTCGCCAAGTCTAGACGGATCTTCATGAAAAGGTAGTTTGACAACCAACCTGCCTTCATTGTTCCTCCGCGTATGTTGTGGAAAATGAGTTTCGCACAACTGTTCGATCTTCGTCAATGCCTTGCTTGAGGTATCTACTTCTTCCAGTTTCCATAATCGCTCAACTAAGGTTGTCGTCGTCTTCGGTGCAAATACCACATGTCCCTGATTCAATGGGGCGGTGACGTTCACCCGCTTTTCCCGCTACTATCCAACCGAAGACTGTATACTGAAGAGTAGGAAGATTTTCTCCTAAACGAATTTGCCCAATCGACAATAGTTGAGGATAGAATTCAGCCCCAAGTAGTATGTCGATCCTTTCGGGCTGATTGAATGCTGGATCTGCCAGTGGGATATTGGTTGGTATCGGCCATCTAGTGATGTTGATATATTGAGATGGCTGCGGCGAAATAATGTGGTGTAAGACGAACGCCTCCAACCGTGCACTAAAGTTATTGATTTTGGAATGGAGGTTGACATTTATGCGATGACGAGATTCTCTTCTTCCATTATCAATGCCTTGTATACACATTGAGGTGATTCTGGGAGACAGGCCTAATTTTTTCACGATTCGGTCTGTTACTAGATTGACTTGAGAACCTGAATCTAAGATGGCTCTGCAGTTTATCTCATGTCCATTGTTAGCTATAAGGCGAACTATTGCTGTGCTTAGGAGTACGTAATAATGAGAATTCGGCTTATTGGATGCTGCCAACGATACCGAGTGATTTGTATTTTGTTGTTGTGGTGTTGATTGAGTGACGGTGGGTGCGTTGAGGGTTTGGAGAGTTATCCAAATGTAGAAGCGTGTTGTGTTTTTGATTGCATTTGAGGCACTTTCTTGACATGCAATTACTTGAAGTGTGCCCAATCTTCAAACAGTTTGTACAGCGTTTGTTTTTTTGATTGTATTGTACACGTTCCTCTACCTTGAGTTGCACGAACTACTTGCAAGCGTACAAGGGATGTGTTCCCTGCCCACAACATTTGCAAATTGTGTTATTATGTGGCGATATTATTGACGTGCACGCACGATGGGTGCTCTCCCTTGGCCCCGGCCTGATTGCCTCCAACGATTGAAAATGAATTTCCAGAAAGTTGAGGAATTCCTTGACTGATTGCAGTTCCTTAGGCCGTCTTAACGATTGTTCGTACAGAATACGTGTATTCGAATCCAGCTTCTTAACAAGTATATGAAGAAGCAATGGATCCCATGTCGAGACATCTATGCCAAGATTGCTTAATGCCATTAAGCATTTTTGTGTTGTATCATGCAACCCTTTGATTGACGTAGCGGATGAATGTGTTTGGGCTGGTTGTCCAATGATTTTTTGTATTAATGTTGTCGTCAATGCTCTGACGTTGTTGTAACGATCTTGAAGAGTTGACCATGCAGTGTTGTAGTTTTCATCACTCAATGTTAAGTGACGAATGAGATTCTCGGCTTCGCCCGATAGATTTGTTTTAAGGTACCACATCTTCTGTACCCTTGGTATTTGTTGCTTGTCCACCATCTGCGTGAATAAATCGAAGAATTGCCTCCATTTGAGATAGTCACCATCGAATTTCCGAATGGTGACCTTTGGTAGGGCTATGTGGTTTATACTAGCTGCATCGTGACCAACAGCGTTTGTAGTCCTATGCTGACTCTTTATCGAAAGTGAAGTCAGTTGAGTTTGCACAACTTCCTCTAATTCGAGATATTGCTCGTGGTTGTACCCTACACTTTCCGGGTTATCGTGTGCTCCCCAAATTGCGTAGTTCAGGGTAGCGGCTTGTTGCCATAGTTGATCAAGGGTCCTAAACTTGATCAATTAATCGACGAATTGATTGGAGCAGTGCTCCTTGCCGTCGGATGTCACCATCGATATTGCGTGTATTTGATACGATGGTCTCCTGAGCCTTATACCTTAAAATCTAAAATAATATTGCTGTGTTTACAAATAAATAAAGCAATTAACACCAATTATGCTGCCAAATGCCGACCGACATAAATGTGCTGAATGCACAGAATAACAAGCAAAGTGTAACAAGCAATATGATAATATATTTAGCTGCATGCCCTCGGTTACATGCGCGTCAATAATATCGCCACATAATTACACAATTTGCAAATGTTGTGGGCAGAGAACACATCCCTTGTACGCTTGCAAGCAGTTCTTGCAACTCAAGGTAGAGGAACGTGTACAATACATTCAAAAAAATTGGTTTGGGTGCGAGTAGACCTGCCCATACCATGAACTTCCCATCTCATGATAAACAAAAAAACATATAAAATACCATTTGCATCTAAGGTATAGATTAAAGGGTATACTTATTATGTACATGCTAACACAGTTAGAAATACTTATAAATCTGTGAAAGATTAGCGATATAAAGAACACATTGGTCAAATTGAATTAAAAAATATCAGACTAATAAATTAAATATATAAATATAAAGATTAAAACTTAATTAAAACAAATTCATGATGAAATATTAGGTATGAGATTGAGATTATCATAATTGAGTTGAATCATTAGGAAATTTTACTAGTTCGGTAAAAATTCTATGAAATTAAAATCACAATTATTTCTTGAAATGGGGATAGATTGGGGAATGGTTAGCTGCTATGAAGGTAAAGTTGAGTATTCAACATAAATTTTAATTCTACATTTCGGTAATTACTTACTTACGAAAGTATTCTTTTAAGTGATCAGGACAACAATTTGGAAATAATCGTTTTTGATTTAGTAACATTTATCTAATGTTGTGCACAAGATTGAAAAGTTTGATAGATTAACTTATTTCAATTTTGAAATACTTTTTTTCTGATTGAGTTACCTTTCTACATGCTAAAAGAAAATTAGATTTTTAGTTTGACTGCAGAAATAACTTAATATAATTTAAAATAATTTTTACCGTTTTTTTAAATCTGGTTGGACTTTTTTTGTCGTTAATCATTTAATTATTAACTTGAGGTGGCGTTACAGTCCACGTAGCATTGATATTTTATCCTTTTGGCTTAGTCAATTGGTTTTTGAATCTCCTCCTCCACTCACCGTCAATGCAGATGGGACAAAAGATCACACTTTTCTCTCGAAACAACGGGGCCTTCATCCGCTTTTGAAAGTATTCATGCATCTACACCATATAGTAGGACGGGGATAATATTGGTCTCATAGAGCGACACTTAAGTTTTTCGAAAGAGGGCTTAGCTTTAATTGCCAGAGGTATTCTTCGTTTGATCTCAGCGCTGATGTTATTATCTGTATTTATAGCGGAGCCAAGATAGACAAAGCCCCAACTACCTCAAAGTTATAGCTGTTTATGGTAACGTTCTGATCAGGGTTTGGTCTTTCTTTATGACAGCATATGCCTCTTTTTGCCTTCTGGCGTTAACAAGGTTCTTTTGCACTATTGTCGCAAGTATGATGTTGAAGAAATCGCATGACAGTGCATCATCTTGCCTAAAATGTTGTTTGACATCAAGAGGGTCGATGACATCTTTGCCGACCTCAATGGAGCAGCTTGATTTCTCCATCGCCATCCTGCACAAAAGTACGAGCTTGGCAGGGATGCCAAACCTAGACATGACTTCATATATCTCGTCTCTGTGGACGAAAAAGACACCAAAACCAACCTTGAATTTGATGAAAAGTTGGTGCGTACTGACTTGGCGCTCCTGGGTTTTTTCCAAGATCTTTCGTTATGTAAATATTTGGTTTATGGTGGACTTTTCTGGTCGAAAACCACATTAATACAGACCTATCAGGATGTTGACGAACTGCAATTTCGAGGAGATTGATACCTCTATAATTGGCTTCCTTCCTTCAGGATTGGGCAACCAATACGGAGATTCCATTCATCTCGCTTGCTTTCTTCTGACCATGTATTGCAGATGAGTTGCTGCATACTCCCAACTAAGTCATCGCCGCCGCTTTTAGAACTTCTATCTTGCTATCTGTACTTCGTCTAGGTCAGGTAGATAGCATTGTTGGTTCTTCCATGTCCTCAGCATTGACTGCAATTCTACTATGATATTTCCATTTCGAATTTTGCAGGCTTCGGTTTGCTGGCTGGCTGTCCATGGCTTGCATTAATCGACTCAATGAAAGCATTTTCGACTGTAATATAGGACCAACGACCCAAAATCTTAGCTAGTCATCCTTCTAAGAGTATCTAACTCAACGTGAAGATAAGATATTTTAAATTTAGAGTTCCGAAAATCGATTTCATAACAAAAACTTTAACATTGGAAGTTGAATTTGTATTTGCTTTTGGCAGTTGTTTTTCAACTTCTTCAATAAAGTGTTATAAATCAGACAGCCAGAATTATCAAATATTATATAGCTTAGTTTCAAAAGTATTACATTTTGTAAGAACTCTGTTTATAGGGATTCATATTTTAAAAGTTTGAGGACCAACTGCTTATCTCAACTTCATGTATTTTTGGAATTATTATTAATCAATCAAATTAGTTTGATTGCTTTTCTTTGGAAGATATTAACCACTGCTCGGAATATTAAGGCGTGATTAACTTTATGTCCTTTTTGAAAGGGTTCAAAAGTACATAGTTTCAATACAGAGATTTCCACTACCTCTTCCTTCTGAAACTGGTAACTGCTCAGCAAAGGATCTTTTTCTGTCTGGTAAATAAATATATGGCTTAAAGACGATCACATTCAGTCCAGTTTTCTTTGCAGATTTTGATAGGATTTTCCACGCCGATTCCGAGAGACTTTTTTATCTCTGTGTCATTTTCTGGAAAGACCTCTAGGATTGGGTTCATGATTTAAAACCACAACAGTGGAAAACAAACTAAATGCTGTTCTGTCCATGTGTTTTAACTTTGTTATTAAGGTTTCTCTCGATGCTTTTCCTTTAAATTCAATTGCCTTTAATACTTTTTGTTAATATATTATAACTATAAAAAAGCGTCAAGCTACAGTCGAGCAGGTTTTGAACAAAAAAACTGGTGGCTCCATAATTTTCTAAGGATGTTTTCATGTGTCAGTGTTGCAGACGTCACTCTGAGTCTTGAAAAACAATTTTCAAAGAACTTCCGTGGAAATTTGGATCAGGAAATAGAGAAAGGGGCACATCAATGTATGAAATGGCCTCAAATAAATACTGATTTAGTCTTTTTGGTAGTCTCTATAAATAGTAACTTACTTAGTTTAGTCAACTGACTAAATAAACATAATATTGATGAAACTTTTGGCATTAAAATTGAACAAAAAAAAAAATTTTTATATGAATTTGTCCGGAAACTTATGAACGGCAGTGTATATATTTATGCATATTTTTTTATTTGATAAGGTAGCTATAAACTATAAATTTAATTAATTTTGAACTTTTTTTATTGGAAAACTAAATTGATTTTAATTGAAGAAGTCAAATTGTCCCTTTTTTTGACAGTTTTTTCGTCATAAAATTCAAACCACCCTGTGAAATTTAACCAAAAGCTTTTCAGGTGATCTCTATTCACACACGCTTCGAATGAAACCAATTTGGCTTCGATAGCTTGATTTGTTCTCGAGTTAGGCTGTACGAAAGAATCCGCACAAACGTACGTACGTACGTACGTACGTACACACACACACACAGACATCTTTCTAAAAATGATGGAATCCGACTCCTGGGACCGCCAAACGTGGAGAAATGTAAAAATTTTGAATTTCGAAAATCGGACCGATTACAAGAACTTCCTGATGGGAAGTTAAAAACAAACGCTGTACAAACTGTTTGAAAATTGGGCACACTTCGAAGGATCGATTCTGCATAAAAACAAGACTCAACCCCACTAGTCGAGTTACGAAGCGAATAGTCACCTCAGATCTGGCAAATCTATTTGATCCCTCGGGAATAATGGCACCAGTAGTCGTAACAGCCAAGATATTCGTACAAGAACTTTGGCAACTGAAGGTTTCTTGGGACAACATTTCGAAACAGCCTGAAGGAATTAGACAATGTGCATTTCCCTCGTCATATGTTCAATGCCGAAGTCCCTGTATCCATACAGATTCATGCGTTTTCAGACGCGTCTGAGAAGGCATACGTCATATATTTACGGACAATTCTAAGGGATGGGAAGATAATTGTAAGATTGTTGTGCTCCAAATCTCGGGTATCACCGCTGAAAAAACAAACGTTACCTCGTTTAGAATTATGGGCCGCAGTCCTTAGCGCACAATTAGTGAGCAAAATAAAGCAGTACCTGAACTTCAAGGATACACCCACATTCTTATGGACCGACTCTGAAATCGTTCTTTCTTGGATCAACGCCAGTGCATCATCATTTTATACATTCGTCGCCAATCGGATCTCCACAATTCACGAAATCACCATTCCAGAACAATGGAGACATGTAGCAACCAAACAAAACCCAGCAGACATCCTATCCAGAGGAACGCAACCAGCTAAACTCCCAACATGCAATCTGTGGTTTTTTGGACCATTCTTTCTACACGGACAAGAATGCATGTGGCCGGGAAAATTCTGTAAAACCTCATCAATCCCCGAAGAAGCAGACATAGAAAAGAAGCGAACGCAGTTCACCGTATCCGTAGCAGCTGTTGTCAACGATGGAGAATTGATCTACACCATCAACCACAGAAATTCATTCAGAACTCTTGAACGGGCGGTCGGATATATGTTGCGCTTTCTTAATCAGACCAGAAGTGCAAAACAGTTAGGAAAAGTAGAAATCGAGTTAACTCCCAGGGAAATTGACAATGCATTAGTTTTGATAATGCGAGCAATACAAAGGGATGACTTCAAGGACGAAATCAAGGCCATTCAAACACAAAAGGAGCTGAAGCAATCAAGTCCACTAACAAGCCTCTCCCCCTTCGTAGATACAAAGGGTATACTCCGAGTTGGAGGCCGACTGGAGGCATCAGCACTTTCATATGACAGCAAACATCCGATGCTTATTCCTTATAATCATCCATTGGGAAAATTTCTGATGAAAGTGATTCACGAAGACACACATGCATTGCGGAGCACAAACATTATTGGCCCATACCAGACAAAAAATAATGGCCAGGTCTATCGTACAACACTCCGTAAGATGCACTCGAGCGAGACCTCAACTACTCACGCAAGTAATGGGAAACTATCCTTCAACACGAGTCACGCCTGCTCGACCACTTGTGCACACAGGAGTTGACTATTGTGGACCTTTCTGGAATCACTACAAGCTTCGAGGAAAAAGACCACATAAGGGTTATGTGGCAGTGTTCTGCTGTTTTTCCACCAAGGCGGTTCACTTGGAGCTAGTGAGTGATTTGACCACTGAATCATTTATCGGTGCGTTAAAACGATTCACCGGTCGTCGGGGACGCTGCCAACAAATATACTGTGACAACGCCACCAACTTTGTAGGAGCTAACAACAAACTGTCAGAATTAGCAACGGTAATTTACTCCGAAGAAGCTCAAAATACTATCATACGAGAATGTGCCAGCAAGGCCATACAGTTTAACTTCATCCCCCCCAGAGCACCTCACTTTGGAGGTTTGTGGGGAGCAGCAGTAAAATCTGCAAAACATTTACTGCTCAGGAGCGTCGCAACCGCTTCTTTAACATACGAAGAATTCGAAACGGTCTTAGTGGAGATTGAAGCTATCTTAAGCTCCAGACCAATCACACCTATATCCAGCGATGCTAACGATTTAACAGCATTAACTCCAGGACACTTCCTTATTGGCGAACCACTTACTGTTCAACCGGATTCAAATGCCGTTTCCATAAAACACCCATCATTAACAAGGTGGAAACTGGTATCACACCTTAAACATGACTTCTGGAAGCGATGGTCAACCGAATATCTAAACCAACTTCAGCATAGATACAAATGGAAGGAACGCTCAAAAAATGTTAAGCCAGGTGACATGGTCATCATCAAGGAGGACAATGTACCACCATTGCAGTGGCCAATTGGAAGAATAATCGAAATACACAAGGGAGAGGACGGTACAGTTCGAGTTGTCGATGTCAAAACATCATCTGGAATCTGAAAACGTGCAATTCATAGATTGGCACCACTTCCGGTAGAGCATGAAGATGATAACCCTACTAACGCTGAACCCGAACAAACAGAAGGGGATCATCAAACAATAGAGACAAACAGCACAATTCCAGCGAAACGGCGAAAGATTGATGTATGCAGAAGCATAACCTCGTTGTTGCTTCTGCAACAAATTAAATTAAAGTCAAATTTGGGAATACATTTTGAAGGCATAGGTTCAGTCAAGGCAGCAACCAGTGATTGGAACTTCATTATTCATTATGACCTGGGACCACTAATAGCAGAATACAGTGCATTATCTAATGGAATCTCAACTCTTCAGCATTTGTGTCAAGAATTACAACAGAAGTGAATTGCAATTAGACAACAGCCTGCTGTCAACCAAACGAGCTAACAGAGGAGCTTTCAACGTGGTCGGAAACATAGCAAATTCATTATTCGGAGTATTAGACTCTGAATATGCTGACCAGATGGTAAATGCCATTACACAAGTACAAGAAAACGAAAATCACCTTCTACACCTATTACGCAACCAAACCTCCGTTATTGACTCTACTATTAATGTAATTAAACAGGATGCAGTCTCTGCCCAGAACAGAATGGACAGGCTCAAGATACAACTTAGCGAAATCACAGCAAGGATACATGATGACGGGGAAAAAATACACCAGCTCAAACTATTTCAAGTTTTTACTTCGCTTTCGTCCCAACTAATCGTCATGATGTCCAATATACAACGAATGCAATCAGCTATACTCGACATACTAGAAAACACCCATTACGGAAAAATCAGCTCACTACTTCTGCCAGCGTATCAACTTCGAATGGAGTTAAAAACTATAAGGACCCATTTACCAGCATACTTAGAACTACCGGCTGACGAGGAAGATATTTTACAAATCTATAATTTAATGAAAGTCAAGGGAGGAATACTGCCATTAGTAACCCAGGAACGTTACGACCTATTTAAGATGACGCCGGTACCGACCCTCGTAAACAACTCGATGCTCAGTATCAATCCCTGTGCTCCAATATTTGCAATTAATGCACACCGCGACGAATATTTTTCACTCCAGCTCACCGAATCACGGAAATGCATTACCATTAAAGGGGAACAATACATATGTTCTAACCTACAATCCAGGTATGGTAAAGGATCCGAAAAATGTTCTTGTGAGATCGGGCTCTTCAACAACGAGACAATACCCACGTGCACACTAGAAATTTTAAGAACCAACATAACATGGATTCAAATGGAACAAAAAAACCAATGGATATATGCTACAAGGCATTTAGCTCGAATCACGGCAGTATGCGAGCGCGAATCCTTATAATTAACTCTGGAAGGCTCCGGTATATTAACTCTACAACCAGAATGTACTA
This sequence comes from Orthonevra nobilis, assembly GCA_963555765.1. Lineage (NCBI taxonomy): Eukaryota > Metazoa > Arthropoda > Insecta > Diptera > Syrphidae > Orthonevra > Orthonevra nobilis. The sequence continues at coordinate 35,436,725 of OY743227.1, forward strand.
TATAATAAGACAGAGTTCCTTCACCATTCAAGGACACAAGACAATCGTCACCAATTTCCGACCATCGCACACCAGCTTTGGAACCATTTCCGAGCTTTCAACACCAATAGACTTTAAACCGCTATTAGCAGACTTCAATGACACGCACTATGAAACCCAATTAGCAAACCTCACAACTCTACAAAAGTTACTGTCAAACGAAAATTTCCAAAACTTACCTCACAAGCTGCTAGTACATAGCTATCACCATTTTGCAATAGGTTACTTGGCATTGCTATTATCAACCATCAGCATTATATACTATTGGTGGAGAAGAACTAAAAAAGGCACGAGCGCTATTACCGAAGTCCCGCATCCGAAACCAAGACGAACACTCAAGGAGTCTGAATTCATCATTAAGATTAAGATTGTTGAATCATCCATTCAACGCGGGGGAGAATGTTCAGACACACGACACTGCACTGCTGACAACGCTTCACGGACATAATAATTAATAATTACATAATTGAGAACGCTCCCAGGTGCCGACTCAGCATAGAAGTCAATCGAGGGCATGCAGTTAAATATATTGTCATATTGCTTGTTACACTTTGCTTGTTATTCTGTGCATTCAGCACATTTATGTAGGTCGGCATTTGGCAGCACAATTGTTGTTAATTGCTTTATTTAGTTGTAAACACAGGAATATTGTTTTAAATTTTATGGTATAAAAGAAAACCATTAATAAAGACTATCGATCATTAATTGATAAGCCACAAAGGTGTTTAATTGAAATTGATCCTCAGCAACTAACAAGTTCAAGTGCTTGGTTAGTACAACGAGTTTTAAGCAAGTTCAAGTGCTTGATTAAAGCACACGAACCCAATACATCGAATCCAATAAGTTTATGTGCTAAGTTGGATGAAAAACAACTAGATTTAGATAAACGAATCTAAACAGTTGCTGTCTTAGTTTTAACATAAGATCCTTACGAAAAAATTGGAATGATTTCTGCCTTAACGTTAGTTACTGCATATGTTAAAAATAATTATATTAGTTGAAACTTATAAAGATGAAGAAGAAAAAGGTCTTCACAATATAGATGGTTTCCAATCGGAATTTCTGAAAAGAGATAAACGTAGAGGAGGTGGAATTCTAATGTTAATACGTAAGGATTAACAATATGAACGAAATCGTCACATATGAAAATATCCAAATCCAAATTAAAGAAGATAACAATTTCAAGTACATATGTAATAGGGATATATAGACCACCAGGTTTCTGACGTAAAGCCTTTATTATAGAACTCGCAAGCAACGTCGGACAACTGGGAAAAAATGACGAGATTATGATAATGGTGTAAAAGAATATCTTAAGACGTCAGTGGAGTTGACTAATGTGATAACGGAGTATACCAGGGTGGATCCGAATCCAGCATCAAAAACACCGATTGACCACATCTTAACCAACGCTATGATTAACCAAATCAATTCAGCTGTAATCGAAAGTTGTATCTCAGATCATTACCCAATCATATACTACCCGCCGATACAAAAATCTGCTGTTAAAGAAAGTACAGTCAGCTTGTCCTATATATTTAACGCAAAGGTTAACGAACTAATTGCAGAAACAAATTGGGAGGAAGTCATTAATGAAAGTATCTCGCTTTATCAGAAACTTTACGATAAAATGACATATATTTATTATAAAGCTACGTATACCAAACACATAAAAAACAGAAGAAAGTCTAACCCGTGGATGTCTACTGACATAATCGACAAATGTAGAAAAAGGTATGAACTTTACAGAAAGTGGAAAAACAGCCGACTGAACAAATCTTATGAACTCGAGTATAAGACATTAAGGAACAAACTGAACAAGGAAATAATGGCTCAAAAATCCTGTTTTTATAAAATCAAGTTCACCCAAACCAGATCAGACCCCCGCAAAACATGGAGTCTTATTAACGAAATACTGGAAAAGAAAAGGCCTGGGGTTGATGAAACTATAACAAAGAATTTCTCTGGAAACATGTGTCTGAATAACACTTTTGGGTTTGAATTCAGAAGACAACAAAAAATATATTTTTCAGGACTTTGCGTCCGTTCTTTAGTATGTTCTCAATCAAACTGTTTCATGTTTTACAAATCGTATTCTGTTGCACATGTGATTGCTGTTGAACTACATGAGATGACTCAGCGTCTGCTTGACATCCGATCGTCAAAAGCAAATTCTAAGAATTGTCGCGACGTTCGGATGTGCAAGCTAAGCACTGATGTCAACCACCTGCATGAATGAATACCAAGAATTGGAAAGACAATCGCATGTGCATTACATTAATTTATATTATATATTTTCCCGTGGGAGAGTTGCCTGCAACTGCAACACCCCCACCGTTAGCTTGATTCTCCGACGAAACCTGTACAATTGTTGGTAATGTTTTCTTTTGATAATGTAAATACATGTAAGGATAATGATTACAAAAATATTTATACTAATTGAAGATATATTGAATGATTTATTAACAACTGCTTGTTTTTCAATTTGTTCAGTGTTCTTTATATGTTTAATATATAGTTCATCAATCTTAATATTAGATACTAAAGTACTTTCATTTATCTTGGTTATCAAATTTGGCAATATTATTTTATCAAATACTTTTCTTTCGAAATTTTCAAATGTTTCGTTTTGGATATTTATTTTGCAATTCTTAAACTTAATTAGATAATTGCCTTGTATGGTTATATTCATATCATTACAATTATGTTTTATTTGGATCTTATTTAAATTTTTGATAATTATTGTTCCTGGTATGATTTCCTTGATTTCCGTAGATGTTTCTAAGGTTTTAGGGCATATTGCTTCAGTAAAAGTCATAATATTTTTGATGCAAGTATCGGTTATCGGTAATAATTTTCTTTTCAAATTTTCTTTAGGAATTTTGTATATATTGTTATTTTCATCTTTTAGTATTAATCTGTCACTAATGAGAAGCGCTTTATTTTGTCGATCTGGTAAGGGTTCTATTAGTATTTGGGTATAAGTTGTATCAGATAGTCTAGGGATTAGAAGTATTAATATAATTTGATCATGATAGTATGAAATTGCAAATTTGACTTCTTTAAAGGCATCTATGTCTGGGATCATATCTATTTCGATACTATCGATATGTCTACTTAATAGGGAAATATCATTATTAATCTGATACAAACGTTGCATTAGTGTTACTTCGTCTTCTAGTGTCGTTATTTTGTTGGCTAAGTCTTTGTTGAAAGAGTTAAAGTACTTTTCTATGATACCCTGTTGTTTGTTTATGTGGGTCGTAATGTTTTGTATTTGTTCAGCGATTTGTTCATAAATACGTACTTGAGTATTGCTTTGTGTCACAAGTTTTTTGTCGTCGTCTAAAAGTTCGTCTAACTTTGCCTTTATTTGTCTTTCGTCCTCATGGTCCATAGTTCCAGCGATTATTTTTAGTCCTGTACCTAATGCATCTATAAGACCTCTTTTTGACCTGATATTGGGTTTGATATTCTTTACTTTTGCTTCTAATAAAGCGACGTTTTGGGTTATTGCATTAAACATGGGGCCTACCAAATTAGATTTATTCTGGAATATTAGAATATTGGTTTTAATACGTTCTTTAGCAATTTCAAGTTTGGTAACGTTTATGATGTGTAAAATCTTTGTGTAGTCTTTTATTATTCTCTGGTTTCCTATGTCCAATGTCAAATATCCGTTATTGTTGTTTATATCATGTAGAGTTATCTCCTGTGTCGTGATCGTTGTGAGTACCGTTGTAAGAGTAAGAATGGCTAAAAGTAAAGTCATCTGTAAACGAGATATGTGAATGTGTTATTATTGGTTGTTAAGTCTGTCAGTTTTGAAATTTCTTCTTTTCTTTAATGTGAGTTCTATAATAGACTTTATCATTTCTAATGTCTTTCAGATGATCTTCGTCAACTTTTTCTGTCTGGATTTTCCTATACTTAGAATGGTTCTTTCCTCCTCTTATTTCTTTTACAAAATTCTGACCACTTGTTAAAGGAAAATCTTGTCTGTTTCGATTGATCTTATTAATAACTTTCTGTTTCTTCTCTTGTATTTTAATTTGGATAAGTTTATATTCGTCTTCATGTATCTTCATGTTGTTGAATGAATGGTATTGTTATAGAATGTTATTATTCTTAATATTTTCTCCTCTTCAGTGCCTACGTTATTGATTTCATCATGTTTAAGATGCCTGATATGTTCGTTTATTGTATTATGTAACCTCTCCACATCAGCGTTGGATGTGTGGTTACTATTGGAAGTAAAGTGAAGTTCTACATTAAGGTGAGACAAAAATTCTCTTATGGGTAAGGCTTTGAAGCCTAACTCATTATCTGTTATGATCTTTTTGACTTGGCCAAATTGACTAAAATAAAAGGAGAGTGCTCTTTTGAATTCGGTCCATGTTCTACCTATAACCTTTATTGCGCATGCATGTTTGGAGAATTTATCAATAATTGTGACAAAGAGGGATTTTTCAAGACTATAAAAAATATCAACATGAATTACTTCGAAAGGTTTGGATAGGGTTTCTGTTAGTTTAAAGAGATATTTAGGTGGATTTCTGACATACTTTTCCATATTACAGACTTCACAGTTATTAATAAATTGAGAGATTCTTTCTTTTGCTTTCGGGTGATAGTAGTTTAGAGATATTTCTTTAAAAATTTCCTCTATTCCTCTGTGGTTGTTTCTTAGGTGTTCTTTTTCGATTAATGCAGCTAATTTTTCTTCGCTTGTTACATCTTCTAGTAAGTCAAGCCATCTAATAATTTTGAGCTTGCCATTTTCTTTAAAATGATTCAAGAAGGCTTGGCTTAAGACGTTGTAAAAGATTTCATCATTTATTAAAATTTAAGTTTTTGGGATTGAAATGGTTCTTTAAAAGTGTAATTGCATTTTCTTCGTCTAGAATTTTTGTACAGATTATTGTGCGATTTCTATTGAATATTTTCATCTTCTTTATTCTAAGGGATCCAGAGTGAGATTTTCGAATAATAATTTGGGTTTTAAATACATTAATGCAAGATTTACTTATTGGAATAGTTTCGTTTTCGATAAAGTTGATTTCAGAATGATTTATTCGAGAGAGAGTGTCCGCGTTCATGTTCTTTGTACCTTTTTTGTACTTTATATCATAGTCGTATTCCAAGAGCTTTAACCTCCACCTCACTAATTTTGAATTAGGTTCTTTAACGGAGAAGAGCCAAGTGAGTGGTTTGTGGTCGGTTTCAATGAGAAACTTTCTTCCGAAAATATATGGGCGAAAGTATCCTGCAGTCCATATGATGGCTAAAACCTCTTTTTCGATAGTGCTGTAGTTTATTTCGTGTTCGTTCAGGGTGCGGCTAACGTAGCATATAGGGTGGTTGTCTTGTGAAAGGACAGCCCCTAGAGCATACTGACTAGCATTAGTTGTGAGAACGAACATTTTGTTAAAGTCTGGGTATGTAAGTATGGGGTCGTTTATGAGAAGCATTTTTAAAGTATTGAAAGATTCGATATATTGAGGGTCTGTTACATCTATTTTGGCATCTTTTTTAAGGTATTTTGTTATTGGTTTTGCTACTTTTGAATAGTCTTTAATAAACTTTCTGTAGTACCCTGTAAGGCCTAAGAATTGTTTTATTTGCTTATTCGTCTTTGGGATATGATAGTTTTTAACACATTCCACCTTCTTTGGATTTGGTTTTATGCCATTAGGGGTGACGATGTGTCCAAGAAATTCAGTTTCTTTTTTTAAAAACTCAGATTTATCAATTTGTACCTTCAAATTAACTTCCTTAAGTCGTTTGAAGATCTTTGTCAATGCAACCAGATGCTCTTGCAAAGATGTCGAAAATACTATTATATCGTCCATGTATACCAGTAAAATGACGTTAATGTACTCCTTTAGTACTTCATTCATAAGACGCTGAAAAGTGGCTGGTGCTGTTTTCAGCCCGAAAGGCATACGAAGAAATTCGTAATGGCCGTTCTCGACGGTGAATGCGGTCTTATGAATGTCCTCTTCCTGTATCTCAATTTGATAAAATTTTTTTGCTAAGTCGAGTGTCGTAAAATATTGACATCTCCCAAGCTTGTCAAGGATTTCATCGATACATGGAATAGGGTACTTGTCGTCGATCGTTACCTCATTCAATTTGCGGTAATCTACGACAAGTCGCCATTTTTGGGTACCACTTGCACCTGCCTTCTTTGGCACAATCCAAATAGGTGCCGAATAAGGTGAGATACTGTGACGTATAATCTTATTGTCTAGCATCTCCTTAATTTGTCTTTGTACTTCACCCTTGTGAACGTACGGATATCGATAGCTTTTTGTATGAATCGGGACATTGTTAGTTGTTCTTATCTTATGCTTAATTGCATTAGTGAAGCTTAAGTCCGCGTTTTCTTTGTAGAATACATCTTTGTATTTCTTTAAGATACCTATCAGTCCTGATCTCTCTTCGCTATTCAGTGATCGAGCCTTAATTGTTCCAAGGACAGTGAGTTTTCATTCTCTTCAATTATATTAAAATTTTGGCTGTTTACTTTTTGCGTGACGAGAGGTTTGAATTTGACCGGTTTATTTTTAGAATAGTTGTCGTTCTTAAATCTTATTCGAGCTAGTATTTCATGATTTTCTACTTCATATATTCCCTCCTCGACAACTGCTTTGCCATTTATTGAATCTTGTTGTGGTAAGTAAACTAATCCTTCTTCCTGAACTACTGGTAAGGTCATTTCTTCTGGGTGAAGTGGTTCCGTTTGTGAATTTGTTAGTTCAAAGTGAATTTTTAATTTTTTATTACCTATGAGTAAAGTTTCTTCACCTAGATCTATTACAGCTTTCTGAGGAACAAGTAAATTGTTACCTATGAGTACATCAAATTGGTCATGGAATGGGAAGATGTACATTTCGAAATTTTCTTCGGGGTTTCCCAATTCTTTGAAGATGGGTATTATTGCTTTGTGGGTTATGTCTATTTTTGTGCTAAGTGTTCTAACTTTTATGGGGTTTTGTATGGGGTGTATTTTGTTCGAAGAACACAATCCGGGATGGATGATAGAGTGTGTCGCTCCTGTATCTAAAATGAACTTGAGTGGTCTAATTTTCCCTTGAACCATTATATATGGTAGTTTGGATTGGAGGCTTCTGAACGAAAATTTTGTTGATTTACTTCATTGACGACAGTCCTCGTATTATTTGCATTTTGTTTCGAGGGTTTATGTCTTGATATCGAGGGTATTGCCTATTTTGATTACGCCGTGGGTACTGCCTGTTTGAGGAGTTTCTATCTCTTTGAACCATTTCTATTTCCATTGGTTCTGGGGGAGGTTGGGATTGATTATTTCTGTAATTTAACTGGGTATTTTGGAATGGAGGTTGGTAATTATAATGATTGAATGGTGGTTTGAAATATGTTTGTTGGTTCGGATAGTTTGCATGATTCGGATAAGCATTCCCTTTTAAACGAGAATTAGTTTGTGATTTTTCATTAGGGTTAAAATAAGCATAATTACTTTCATAGAGAATATTGATTGCCTTCTCGAGATTTAACGGATTTCTGCAGTAAAGGAGTGATCGCATTGGTTCTGGGATCTTGCTCTTAAATACCACTAAGGCAGACGTCTTATTTTGTTGAATTGAGGCTTCTATATGCTGTGGGTTGCCTTTTTTATTGATTGTTTGACTTTGATATTAAGTCTTCTAAGAATACCTTTAATATCGCTGTAGAAATTGACAGCGTTTGTTTTGAAAGTAATTGCTCTTAATTCATCAAAGAGTTCTTCAGGGTTGCGGCGATCGCCAAAATTGTTATAGAGAATTTCTTTGATTTCCGCGCAGGTTGTAACGTGATTATTAATGTCTATTATCTCGCGGGCACATCTCTTAAGTTTGGATTTAATTGTGTCTTAAAAGATACTTTGGGCGAGGGCGTCGTATTTTATGAGGGTTGTGTGGATCTTATCAATTAAGTCCACGAAATTCTGGAGTTCTCTGAAATCTCCAGTGAAATCTGGTAATTTAGATAAGTATTTTAAGGGATTTATATCGAAGTTAACATATTTGTATCTGTTTGTGATTGACCGTTTGGAAAGAAATTATTCACGATATCCGAAATTTGCCTAGATTGTTCGCTAATAAGATTGATTTGGTCCTCAAAGGAAGTCATAAGAAATAATTTTGTTTAACATTAATGTAGTAATTAACACAAAAAAAGGAATTTAAAAGAGAGAACAAAAATATATATATATTTGATTTACTAGTATTTACTTTGTTGTTTTTATCTTCTCAGCGTTGTTTCTGGTCGTTTCTCCCTCTGCTTCGTAAAGGTGTATTAAAGGTGTATTAAAGTTGTATTAAAGGTGTATTAAAGGTATTTGGCGTTTGTCCTTCTTTTGATAGTTTGGATTTTATTTTTTTTCTTCACTTTAATTATTATCTTGTTCATATGCGCGTACTTCTTCCTTAAGAAGCTTGATTAAAATTTCTTCTTCCTTAAGAAGTATTGATTTAATATTCTTCTTCCTTAAGAAGTTTGGTTTGAATCACTTAAACTAGTTCAATTTATTCACTGATATTAGCATTAGGTTTCTTCCTTAAGAACCTATTGCACAAAACAACTTCTTCCTTAAGAGGTTTGGTTTTAATCACATGAAAAATTTTTAATAAACCAGTTCAATTTTTTCACTGTTACTTAGGTTTCTTCCTTAAGAACCTATTTCACAAATCAACTTCTTCCTTAAGAAGTTTGACACTTTCAGATACCCGGTTAAGTTTTAAAAAACAATGTAAAGATACATCCGGATATCCTACCGACTGCGCCACTTTTGGGTTTGAATTCAGAAGACAACAAAAAATATATTTTTCAGGACTCTGCGTCCGTTCTTTATTATGTTCTCAATCAAACTGTTTCATGTTTTACAAATCGTATTCTGTTGCACATGTGATTGCTGTTGAACTACATGAGATGACACAGCGTCTGCTTGACATCCGATCGTCAAAAGCAAATTCTAAGAATTGTCGCGACGTTCGGATGTGCAAGCTAAGCACTGATGTCAACCACCTGCATGAATGAATACCGAGAATTGGAAAGACAATCGCATGTGCATTACATTAATTTATATTATTTATTTTACCGTGGGAGAGTTGCCTGCAACTGTAACAAATAACCTCGCATTTGCAAACAATTTTGGCAATCAGATAAAAAACATTATTCATCAATGCGACGCTGTTACATCGACACATACAAGTGCAACATTAGCCAGATCAGTTTTCGTACAAAAACAAGTTTCTCAGAAGTTCGCAGAATAATTCTTTCACTCAGCGATAGCAAATCGCCAGGTTTTGACGGAATAAGAGCTGGGGATATAAAAAGACATTCGGACATATTCACCCCAATATTATAAGAATTCGTTAACCTTAGCATAAATCAAGCAAAAATCACTGCAACTTTGAAAACAGCTGTAGTCAGGCCAATATATAAAGGAGGTACCAAAAGCGAGCTCAGCAATTACAGGCCGATATCAATATTGCCGACAATTGAAAAGTGCCTTGAAGAGGTCATAACAAAGAGGCTTCAATACACAAAAGCCAGTATGGGTTTCAGAAAAACAAAAGTACTGGTAAGCTTTTGGGGGAATTTGCAAATTGTATCAACGAAGGCCTAAACAAAAGCTATCATAAACTTGTCCTTTTCGTGAATTTCAGCAAGGCTTTTGACACATTGAATCATGATAAGCTAATAGAACCACTGGAAAACATTAGCATAAGGGGTCTCATGGCAGATTGGCTAAGAGAATATTTTAACAACAGAAAATTTTGTGTCAAAATCAACCAGACAGCCAAAAGGAACGTTTACAATATGGAGTCCCTCAAGGATCAAAATTGGGCCCGCTCCTCTTTATTTTATACACCAACGAGCTGTTACGAGTATTCAAACAGGCCATTCCATTCGCGTTTGCAGATGATACGGCAATAGTGGTGCGAAACAGATCTTTGCATATGGCAACAGCAATCACGCAGAAGGAGTTTGATAGTGCAGTGAAATGGTGGCATGATAACGGCCTAACGATATTTCGCATTAAAAGCAAAAATGATGCACATACGAAATCCTCAGTTCAAAGCCACTCATCAAAATATCTATTTTAGAAATGATTCCTGCAGTAGTTCAATTAGCTGCCCAATCGAGATAGTGGAGAAGTACAAATATCACCATTGACAGACATTTTCTATGGGGCATTCATATCGATGAATTGCGAGGGAGCCTTAAAAAGGCTTTATACGCACATAACCATCTAAAGTTCCATGCCACAACGTCCGTGTTGAGACAAGTACACTATGCCCTAGTGGAATCGAAATTGAGGTATGGTACACTTACGTGGGGCAACGCATCTGCAACACACGTCAAAAGACTCAAAAAACTGAAAATCACAGTAATAAAAATTATAAATGGAGATAATCGTCGAAATGGTGTTCAACAAGAAAGGCTTAAGATTCTTCCAGTAGATGATATCTTATAGATTACCCTTATACTGGAGTACTATGACGACACCCGATTCATCGCACCAATTCAACATTGGAACAACACAAGAAGGCGGGTACAATGTATGCTTCAAGAGTCCCGATTCTGCACCAACTACGGGAGAAGACAGCTGAAGTGTAGTGTACCAGAAGTCCTCAATACACTTCCACAAGACCTAAACAACATAAGAAATTTAAAAACTAGAAAAAAAAACAGTAAAAACTTTTTTTTTTAAATTTGAACTCAAATGTGTAGCTAAGTTCAATCTAAATCACTTCAAATTTTTATAAATTGTTCCTAAATATTAGTTTTCTTCGAACTGATATTAAGTAATGAAATGTTAAGATTAATTTAAACTAAGCTTGCTACCTAAAATTATTTTTACAATTTCGAAACGCAATCTTCTGCAGAATAGCCTTTAAACGGCTTCGCTGGAATAAATAATCACTGTAAAATATTGTTTAAAACATATATATTATACATACCAAAAAAAAAGAATATATAGAAAAAGAAAGATTAAAAGAAGGGTATAATAGGCTGCAACCAAATAAAAAATACTCGCCAATGAATATAATTATATACAAACCCCCTAAGTGAAATGATTACAAAAATTAAACAAAAATACGTCTGGAAAAGTATGAAACAAATGATGAAAAATTCGTAAACGCATGTGAACTATGCACCAAGAGCAAACAAACCAGATACATCAAAGAATAAATGATTATAACAAATACACCAAGCACTAGTTTTGAAACAATACAAATAGACCCAACTGGACTCCTTCGCATATTAAACGGATATAGGTATATAGTATACTCACAATGCAGTGTGAGCTTACAGAATACACTGTTGCACATTCCCATCGAAAGTAAAGACGCAAAGACCAAAGCCAAGACATTAGTAGAACAATTTATTTTGAAATACGGATGTTTTAAAATCCTTCAATCAGATAATGTAACTGAATTAAAAAACGAACTGTTAAAGAACCTATGCGAAATGCTACAAATCAAACCCATCCACTCAGCACCCTATCATCATAAGAGCATAGGCTCCGTAGAAAGAAATCATAGAGTTCTCAACGAATTTCTCTTAAATTTTACCAAGGATCATGTTGATACTTATTATTCACCATACGAACAAGCATTTGGAAAACTTTCGAAACTACCAAGTGATGTAATTAAAAATAATAGGCAGAAATATAATCTAGAAAACTATGCAGAAGAAATTTAAGTAAGACTTAAGCATGCTATGGATAAGACACGTAGAATTATTGAAAATGTTAAACATAGAAGAAAATTAGAATATGATAAATATACAAACTGTTCAAACTTTAAAATAAGAGACTTAGTATTTGTTTAATTAGAAAGTGAGAAAAAATTACAAAATCCTTATCATGGACCATGTAAGATAATCAAAACTGATAATGTAAATACAGTAATAAATGTAAATGGTGAACATATTTAAAAAGTGTCACAACAATAGCCTAAAGAAATAAAATTTAGAACAATTATGTTACCAAAACCCCTATAATAAGTAGCAAAATTATACTAAGAGAAAATAAATGAATGTAAACAAAAAATAGCAATGACGGCACAAGGCATAAACGATCACTAACCCATATGCGATGGCGCCACACAAAACACATATTAGATAACGTTTGACCCAGTGACAGCACATTACACCGAGGCATATGCTTGATTCATTTTGTAAACAAAATCTGATCCATAGGACAAGTGTCGCTCGTTAGTCAACAACCCCAATTACTAGATGTTCATTGCCATCGCTTGAGGATGTAATAGGACTCGGTCAATCTATATCGGTCAAGCGATATCGTGAGTCAGCTGATTGAACAATATTGGGAATGCTAAGGAGGGTCAATTATTATTTAAGAAGAACATATTTCGTGAATAAACCAGACAACTATTCGACGTGCTTCTCTTTATGGCACTTTATGGCGCATTGAGCCTGCCTCCTTTTCCTAACTCCTAATCCCACATATGGTATCAGCAACACTCTATGGCATAACTGCCTTGCCTCTCACTCTGTTAGATAACATACAACACATACATTACACTATGCCAACACGCCAGCGACGATTGATGAACTTCGTACGAATATCGAACGTGAAATTGCAGCAGTATCGGCCGATTTATGCTTGAAAACCGTCGAAAATTGGGTTCAGCTTCTGGACTTCTGCAAGCGTGCCCGTGGTGGCCATACAAAAGAAATCGAGTTCCATACATAATGGCATCGAACGTGCTTTCACAGGAATAAAGAATTTCATTGATATCCAAAACCGTTTTTTGTTTTATTAAAAAAAAACGTTTGTAGCGCTATTATTGAAAAACCCTTTATGTATGGAATCACATACGGCCAGAACATTAACACCTTCATAGATAAAATTTATATTTTCCCGGCATCCTACAACACGATATCCACTAATTTTTCAAATTATATATATACTAAATTTAAAAAAATTAAACGATTTCCAATTTTCGCAGAAGAACCAACTGGACATTTTAACCTGGGAAACAAAACAAAGAGATAGTTACATTATTCTAATCATCTTATCCATTGCAGCAATAGTCATCATAGCCAAGTACCTACGCAGGAAGACTTACAGCATCAATCGCTTGAGTCCAGCCAGCATAAAGCTTCCTGACCCCAGCTTCTCTCCTAGGAGGGAGGAGTTACAAGAACAACCCCACCCAACAACAGCCGCAACACACATCGTCATCATATTTCTCCTCCACACGCCGAACATAAAATTCATGATTCTCCTCCACACGCCAATTATTAAATTACCGAACAGAAATTGCAAGCACATTTAAAACTTCAAATGGCCTAGTCAGCGTCTGCTGCATTTCCGTTCTCACGATCACCTTAGCAAAGTAGATCACAGAAATAAGTTGTATAATCAGAATTAAGTCAGTCTTTGTATAAACTTGAACAAGTGAAGAATAAAATTGCATTTTTTTAAGTAAACGAGGAATTGTTTCCTTTAACTCGCGCGATCGACGATGTTGACAGATTAAGAGACAGGAAAGAGTTTCGAAAATTCTACCAACAGATAAAACAAATATCTCATGCTAACAGAACCCAAACTAAAGCCTGCGTATTTCAGAATGGAAAAATCATAGAAGAATTGCAGTCAATACTGAGGACATGGAAGAACCACTTCTGCAGATTATATTGTGGCAACGAAGAATTAAATTCCTCACGACGCATGCCAACAGCGTCTACCAGACCTGGGCGAAGTAAAGATAGCAAAAACATATATATGTTAGCTTAAATATAATAAAGCCAATTTAGCTGTCGAACTTTTCATTGCGGTGGCAATGAAACTATAAAGCATCAAAGATGAATGGAATCTCAGTATTGTTTACCCATTCTTGAAGAAAGAAGACCATATAAGCTGTGCCAGGTATCAATCTTTTCAACATTGCCTATAACACCCTTCCCGCCGTACTGTTTGAACATTTGAAACCGTTCGTCAACAACCTGATAGGTCCATATCAATGTGTTTTCGACCAGAAAAGTGCACCATAGGTTGGTTGGTTTCGGTTTCATTTTCGTCCACAGAGACGAGATGTATGAAGCCATGTATAGGTTTGGCATCCCATCCAAGCTCGTCCTTTTGTGAAGGATGATGTTGGAGAACTTTAGCTGCTCTATTCAGGTCGGCAAGGACGTCACCGACCCTTTTGATGTCAAACAACGTTTAAGCAAGGTGATGCGTTGTCATGCGGTCTCTTCAAGATTATATTTGAACACCAGAGGCACTTTTTTTAATGGTCTCTTCAATAACTCGCATACGCTGAAGATAGAGAAATAAGCTTGATGTCAACAGTTCGTTTATCAGACTAAACTCAAAGATAGGCTTGGCGGTATACTACGACAAAAAGAAACATATGAAGTCATCAAGAAAGGACACCCAAATGCGACGTCTGGATCGCACCAAATGCGTTGGCTTCGCTTCGAACACAGTTTATAACACTAGCGTTGAAGTGAAAGGGAGAATACCCGTGGCTAAGAAAGCAATCATGCAAAGCCCTTTCCCGAGAAACCTAAGTATCGGTCTATAAGAACCCTACCATCCCCGTCCTCCTATATGGTGCAGAAGCATGGACACTTTCAAATGCGGATGAAGGCGACTTAGGTAGTTTCGAGAGAGAAATGATGTTTTCATAACCCAAATGGAATTTGATGGTGGCGGCAAATAAAATAGTACCTAATTTTTTTTTCATCTTGAGATGGGAATTTCATGGTAGGGGCAGACCTACTCGTACGCAAACCAAATTTTTGCTCATTTAGTTGAACGTTTAAAAAGCGTTAAACTACAGCAGGTTTTGAACAAAAAACAGGTGGCTTCATAATGTGTCAGTATATTAGAAATCATTCGGAATCATGAGAAATTAAAAAGATTTATAGGATTCGAATTTCTTAAACAATTTTGCAAGCAATGCCGTGAAAACGTGGATGAAGAAATAGAGACAGGGGCGCATCAAAATAGAAAATTGCCTCAACTGTTTTAGTCTTTAAGTAAGTCTTGATAGTTCAAAACAAGTTTAATTCAATTAGCTTAATCATGAAGCTCTCGGAATTTAAATTGAATAAAAAAATTGTATTATGTACATTATGGCAGTGTACATATTTATACATATTTTTTGATCTGATTAATTTAATAAAACAGTGCACAATAAGACAATGTGTTTTTTAGTGCATAGAGTAGTTCAGTTGTTCTCATTAAATAACATAAAAAATTAAAACAAAATAAAATTAATAAAATTAAATAGGAAAAGATAAAAGTAGAATGAAGTTATACAAAAAATTTAAAAATTCAATTAATAGATGTATGATTTCAGGGGTTGAATACATTTGAAAAGGACTAAAAGAGAATGGAAGAGTTAAAAAGGAGTTTCTTTTTCTTATTTTACTTCCAGTATTAGTTGTAGTCAGAAAAGTAGCAGTAGATTATATTTTTAAAGTGATTAGCATAAGAAATTGTTCTAAACTAGAAGGGACAAATGCTTGACCGCATGCATTAAAAACAGTCTAGAAGAATTTAAATATTTGTGACTCGGTATAATTAGGGCAAGAGTTTTTTGCGATAGAGCAAATTGTAATTTTCTATAAAGATAAGGTGGAGATTTCGTTATTATTATATTGTGTAATAATGTGCAGTCTTGTGGTCTGTTCAGATAAATTATGGTACGCGCAGCCCATGAATGTATCACACGGCATTTTAAAAACTATATGCAGTTTTTGTTGAGACAGAGTAAAGACTACAATACACAACCTCTGCATATGAAATAATGGGAAGAACGAGAGATTTTACAAGTTTGCTCCTTTTTGTAGTTGGAGTGAAGTTGGCTGTCAGTCACAATCTCCTGAGACATCCATAAATCATGACGACAACATTCTTATTGTGATCGTAACTGTAAAGATTATTACTTATAATTTATCCAATGCTTTTTGCGAATTCTACATAGCTCAGTCTATCATCAGAAAGACACATGTCGAATGTTCTGTGGGCCAATGGAATAACATCTGATTTTAAAGGATTTATCAGCAATCCATTCGCTTACGTTCAGTGATGTATTTTAGCTAATAATCGTGTATCAGTGATACAAGTTCCTTGATCATTCCCATAGTTCGAGCTAAGTACAACTGAGCGTCATCTGCATAAAGATGGATGGAACGGTTTATGCATGTTAAAATTAAGTCATTTATATATATGAAGAAAAGGAGAGGTCCCAAAATAGATCCCTGTGGCACACCCTGCTTGGTAAGCTTCAGCTCAGAGACTTTATCACCAAGCATGACTCTTTGGATTCTATTTGAAAGATAATTCCTCAATAGTTTAGTGCACTACCACCAAAACCGAACTAGTGTTCCAGCTTCCAGCAAAGCACCTCATGATTGACCTTATCAAACGCCTTTGAAAAATCCAGCAAGCAAAACAGTGTTATGTATCCACTGTCGTAGTCCCGGCTTATGTATGCAATGATGTTACCTAAGCCTTCGAGCAACTGTGTTTGGGCCTAAAGCCTAATGCATATATGGTTATGTATCTGTTTTGGTAATATTTTTTCAAAGACCTTGAACAGGCACGGTAGAATACTCATAGGCCTAAAAAAATTAAGAGAAGACACATAAGGCTTCTTGGCAATTGGAATAACACTGGCAATTTTGAAAGAATTCGGAAAGTTTAAAGTTGCGATGCAGATTTTAATTGAAGAAGTGAAATGTAAATGTAAACCACTCCGTCAAATTTAACCAAAAGCCTTCTTTATGCAAGTTATGGATTAATTCATCCATTCAGATTAAAAAAAAACAATTTACTACTTTTATATGGGGACAACCATCCTCGTTTATTTTATAATGAGAACCCAAAGCTTAAAGTCTATAACATAAGTATTTATTACTTAAGCAAAATCATTCTGCATACAACGTCAGCACCGTGGAAACGTTGACTTTATGCCGATGTTATTATTCTTAGAAACATCCTTCATATGGTCAGGTGCTTATTCGAGTTTAATTCTTCTGGTCGTTTTTCCGGATGTCCTTTACCGTGGGATGTTTGTGTGATGCACGGTCAGCGAGAAGTATGTTGACAGGGTGAGCGTATTTATCATTTATCGTCTACTTGCATATACGCTTCGAATGAAACCAATTTGTATTTGATAGATTTTGTTTGTTCTCGAGTTAAACTACACGATAATATCCGCACAAACGTATCTACGTACGTATGTATTTAACGAGTACTGGGACCTCGAAACGTGGAGATATTTAAACATTTTAAAAACATCATTTGACCCTTAATAAATGACGACTTGATACTTGATACAATTGCACTTTGACATTTGATATACTCCCCGTATATTAAAACCATATACAAAAATACCTGCACAAGGTGCGCTTAAGAATCCGATGGAGATAAAAAGTTATCTAAAGGCAATTTGTTATATTTAAATGGGAAGTTGATGTTGTGGGCGGTGCAAATCAAATTGGACAAAAACCAATTTTTTGCTTTGTTGTTGCGATATTTAACGATTCCACTACACTCA
Source organism: Orthonevra nobilis (assembly GCA_963555765.1). Classification (NCBI taxonomy): domain Eukaryota; kingdom Metazoa; phylum Arthropoda; class Insecta; order Diptera; family Syrphidae; genus Orthonevra; species Orthonevra nobilis. The sequence goes on from OY743227.1 coordinate 35,454,340, forward strand.
TTCATTGAAATCTCTGAGAACTGCTGTTCTCAGCTCTCTGTTCAGCCTTTCCAAGAACTTAGTCAATTCTATTTTAATTGGATTGCAGTACCTTATGATGGTGTTATTTTTGTTATTTCTGTAATTTTTTGTAACGACATAAATAATGAAACTATAATACAAAAACAGCGTAATTATTCTTTTATTCAACAACAAGTAACGTTGACAAAAAATACGCTGCATTACGATAATGATGGTAATAAAAACACATTCAAGGAATTATGTCTTTTGAAAGTGGAATTACGTTTAAAATTAATACAGTACAAGTCAATTTTAAAAATTGCTCACGCAAATTACTATTCGCTTCAGTAACTATGTAACTATAAGAGCTTTCTATAACTTTTATTACTATCGTAGATATAGATGTGCGTGCATCTCTAATTTGAATAGTTTAATTTCAATATTCATTCAATTTCCGATTCAGTACAAACAGTTTTTTAGAAGTTATTTTGAAAATGCAAACATTGACTATTTGCGTTATGGTGCTCATATGCCTGGGAAAATTGTTACATTGCTCCAGTAATGAAGTTGCAGAACACAAACCGAATTCAGGTAATGTTAAAATTATGTAAATACTTATACCCGTATAAAAAATTTAGAACAAAGTTAACATCAATTAAAATTTTTGTTGTGGGCTAAGAAAGCTGATCAAACGAAAAAAACTAAAAGAAGCCAAAATTGCCGAATTCAATATTGTATATTAAAATAATAACAGAAATTTAATAAAGTGAATAAGAGAAATATTATTATTTATATGATTTCAACACTAGTGCATGGGTTTAAAGACTCACTTTCTATGTAAAATTCCTTATTACAACTCAAAACTTTCAAAAACACAATCTGAATTTATTACAAACTAAGCAAACAAACATAAGAAACTAACTTTCAAGATAAATATACAAAAAATATGCAGAATGGACCATACACAATTTTCCTTATCTTTTAACAAAATTGAAGTGATTGAGACGTTGTGGAGTCGAATGCCTGCATTTGATGCCACAATCGCGTTGTAGTGCCATATAGAATTTTGTTTATCACACATCGTAATCTCAGCTACCTTAGTAAACAAAAAGGGGGAGACAGAATGCGTTGCCCGAACTCACCAGCTGTTCACTTTTTTTCAAAAGGCAAAGTTTAGTTTTTTATTATTTAATTCTCTATCTGACCAGAATGTACAAAATCAAATTTAAGATTAAACTAAAATTTAAAAGTTGCTGCCAAGCCACCGCTCCGATTGCCCATTTCTCATCAATTCCATCGCTCGTCAAGAGAATATGAATACTCTTATAATGCACAGAGTGACCGGAAGAATAAGGAGAAGAATGGAAGATTACGTAGAGGTTTGGGAAACTCAGATATACTATATTTGAGTTGAGTAGTTGAGAGCAAATGAAAAATGACTACTGCACCGTGGGAACGATTTCGCATCTGAACATATCATAAATGTTGATTCAGCAAATCCATGATATTGACACATTAGTAGATTAAATGGTGAGATCTAAGGATCTTAGTTGAACTTCCGCACAGGGTTGTTAGGCTACTCATCTTGGGGAAATAATATTTATCAAAAATTAGCTCATTTTTGCACTCGCATTTCGAGCCCTTCTACCATATGTTCCTATCTTATCAGCTGCCAAATTTGATTATCGTTCTTGACATCCTCAACTAGTTATTAACATTTTCCAAATAAACTTCGTGGAACACACATATACGGACTCGGTGCATATTCAGATTCTGCCTTTTTCTCTTTTTCGCGATATCAATGAGGTCAGATCATTGCTGGTTTTGAAATACAATGCGGGGTGGCTCCACTTGAGGTATAAGATCTGTAGCGTCAATTTCAATTTAAATTTATTGCATTTGTATTCCATTCAATTCATTTTACTTAAATGCTATTAAAGAAAAAAGGTTTCAGATTTTTTAACTTAACGGGCGCCTTTCGTTAAAACTAACCTTATAAAGTAGGTTCTTTGACCTTGTTTTTGTTTAAATCAACATAAGAAATAAGAAGACTAAAAAGTTATTTATTGTGTGAAACTATTTTTGCATAACAACTAGACCTTAAAACTAAGCTAAAATGTAAACTAAAAACTAAACCAAAACTTAGAAGAACTAAACCTATGTTAAAACAATACTAAAAGCTATATTATATATACATATATACTTATACGTATACTTATTTTACCTTAACAGTGTATAAGTCAGACAAGTTGACAGGACATACGCAATGCTATTAGGTTTGCCTTAAGGCACTCAAGATGAATATGAAAGACACGACCAAATTCTATTCTGCTTCAAGCCACCAATAGTGTTAGCATTACTTTTGACATCCGCTCTGTCCCGGTTTGATATCGGCGTATTAAGCCGAAAACTTTTCGGCGAATTCGGAAGATCATCTATCCTGAACCAGACATTTTCTATCGCGATACAGGAACGCTTCAGTGGGACCACGGACACTAAGGCACACAGGGTCTTAGTGCATATCATTAGGAAAAAAGACCCCGAGACCAGGTTGTTGTTCGAAGTCATTGCCTTTGCAATGAGATTTTGAAGAAGCTTTATTATAAAGCTATCCACCCTGGTGAAGTTTGCCTTGTTTTACAGGACTTCATTACTAAAGAATTTTTCATACTCAGACTCTGGAATTCTATATAAGCTTATGTTGGGAAAAAGACTTTTAGACTGGAGATTTGCAGGGTTGGATGTGTCTTTGTTCTTTCAGGGGTCCAGCAAATTGTTGTTATTATATTGACTGTGCCTCAACTCGTGCATTTGAGAGAGCATGGTTTCGCTAATTTGAAGAACTTCAGGGCTTCGGTCTTCTTACAACTTGAAGAAGCGATTTACATTCATTAAAAGGATCTTTAAGGGTTTCTCCACCAGCGAACACATTACAACTGGAGGCGCGTTAGACTCGGTAGTAGAATGTAGGTACGATCTACTTGTGTCGCCTGTTCCTGAATTTGCAACTGGCTTCTTTGCCCCTGAATAGAAAGCAAAATAGCCAGTAGATCAGCATCACCACAAGGTGCTACAGGTCGTGAAGAGCAACCTTCGGTGCTTGTTGTACAGTACTCCGCGGGCCGGCCGCCATTTCGGTGTAGGTCAATTTGGGAGTTACAGCTGGTGTCTTAGGAACAGGCGGGCGTTTCATCTCCCCCTGAACAACTCCGATAATTTGCGATGTGTTCCGAGTTACCACAGGGTATACTCTTAAGAGTCGTGGCATCAGCAATTCTTTCATTGCCTAGCGTCTATTCCTTCACTTTACGGCGTATTGCACATTCGACGCACCAATACTGCATTTGGCAGTTTGAACTCATACAATAATCTATAATTGTCCTGGCTTAAGCGTTTAATAATAAAGTGATGTGAAGAGTGAAGTAATGGCTTACAAATTGTGATTTTGTTCCTTTCCGACGTTCCTGCTGGTGCCCGATCCCAATTCCCTCCGGCAGCTTCTCTGATGAAACCGAAAAGGACGGACGCTTAATTAGCTTGAAGATTTTAAGTACCCTCCTCCTGCTCTTTCCGTCTCCGATGCTGACGGCGATGCCTTCCCCGGTACACCTCGTCCTAGCTCATTGCAAGCTGGGTCGGGCATATGAAGACCTTTGTCCTCAGCCTAGAAAGAGCTTAAGCTAAGACGTGTAATTTACCTGTCTTGCAAATCAACTTGCAGTTGTATTTCTCGATCATTCCAGCATGTGAGCTTTTGCCAAGGGTGAAGGGCAGGAGTTGACGGTCTGTGCTATTAATTTTTTTTGTAACAATTTTTTTTTCATATTCTTCCCCTGCCCAAGCTGCGGAAACTGCGGTCTGTATGGAAAGACCTTTTGTATCATGAGGATTAAGATTTGTCAAACACACATTCCTACCCACTGTTGAATTTTAGAATGTCCTTAGCATTGAACTGTCCGATGGCGGGCAACATATTCTTTTCAGGTAAAGGGTTTTTCAACAGGGACGCTACAAAAGTAGAGCGACAGGAACAGAAAGCGACGCCATATTTCTCACCGCTCTTTTGACATTTCTCTTCAGTAAGGTTTGCCATTTCATAAAAAGATATACGAGCCAACAACGAGTCGAAATTATTAAAATTTATTACCGAAATTCGGAGTCAGTGGCCTCAACGTTAAGAGCGCTACGTCCAATTTTTGGTCGTCATAATCGTCCTAGCAGATCAACAATTGATCAAAATTGAATTCACAGGCATAGTACAAAATGTTCCCGTGCCAGGGAGACAAAGAAGTGCCCGTAGTGTCGAGAATATTGCTGCAGCTGAGGCTTCAGTTGCAGAAAGCCCAAATCTCTGTGACGTCGTTGTGGCGAATTTTGTGAAAAAATCTTGGTCTACATCATTACAAGATTAAATTGACGCAAGAACTGAAGTTGCTTGAATAGGGCTGAGCAACAACTTGAAAATGATTCGGATTTTCATCGAAAAATCATCTGCAGCGATGAGGCTCATTTCTGGCTGAATGGCTCCGTCTATAAACAAAATATGCGGTATTGGTCAGGCAGCAATCCACGCGTACTCCATGAGTCATCATTGCATCCCGAAAAAATTATGGTTTGGTGTGGCTTATGGGCTGGCGGCGTTATTGGGCCGTACTTCTTCCGTGATGATCAAGACCAGCACGTTACTGTGAATGGGGGTCGCTACCGTTCAATGCTAACCGAATATTTTTGGCCCCAATTGGATGATATGGAATTGGAGGACATGTGGTTCCAACAGGACGGCGCCACAAGCCACACAGCGAATGTCACAATCAATTTATTGGAAACCAAACTTCGAGAGCGTGCTATCTCACGAAATGGTCCAGTCGCTTGGCCGCCTCGGTCGTGCGATTTGACGCCGTTAGACTATTTCCTGTGGGTCTTCGTCAAGTCTATGGTCTATGCCAACAAGCCAGCGACGATTGATGAACTTCGTACGAATATCGAACGTGAAATTTTAGCAGTATCGGCCGATTTATGTTTGAAAACCGTCGAAAATTGGGTTTAGCGTCTGGATTTCTCCAAGGGTGCTCGTGGTGGCCATGTAAAAGAAATCGAGTTTCATACATAATGGCATCGAACGTACTTTCACAGGAATAAAGAATTTCATTGATATTTAAACCCGTTTTTGTTGTATTTAGCTTTCTAGCGCTCTTATTGAAAAACCCTTTATAACACGGACTGAGCTTCTAGGTCGGACCCGCACTGACATCGCGAGAATAATTGCGATTATCAAAGGGTACTGGCCAATAGGAGATCACGCAATCAGAGTAAACATTCCATACAACAAACTATCGCAGCTGTTACGACACTTTAAAACAGGATATACTAACTCATTTTGTATGCAGCTGCCAAGGGCTAGCTAGAGTCACACATCGAACTCTAGGTAACTTACATAATTATGAGAAAAAAAGAGCTGTGGTTATTTCCTAAGTACACACAAAAGAAAACAAAGCAGACACGCTAGAAGGCCCTAGAATCGCCTCTGGTGCAGCGCATAGTCAAAGATAATATAATTGAATTAAGATTGTGATACCAAAGATAAAAATAATTGTAAAACAAAGCCTTTAGTTATAAATAATTAATTAAAAATATTTTTGTGATCATGCCCGAGACACGTGCAAGTATACCAAGCATCCCGACCATGACGATTTTAACTTGTTCAAAGGCGATTGTTCAATTATTATTTTAGCAACCTTACCTCTGGTTGGGGGATAGCTAGTTTAATATAGAGCTTGAATAAAAAACGCCTTCCTCCTTCTGAGTCTTCTTATAAAATCCCTCTTTATTTAAATTTACGTTTGTTTTATACTACAAAATATTGTATGTCAGCATATTTTCAAACAGTATTCTTTATACCTAAGCGGGAAAATATGCTGACGCAGTCGGGTCAGTGGTCGCCGAAGGTTTCCTTTGACTGTGGGAACGTTCATGCACATTTGTACATTCTGCAGTGCCAGGCTGATTTACAGGGTGAAGTCTGATGTTGTTAAATGTCTTGGGGCAGGCAATGGGCGGAATTTTTCTTGAGATGTTTGTCGCCTATTCTGTATATGATATTAGGAGAAATATTGCACCAATCAAACTGTATGTGATGCTATGATGTATGTGGTGCGTATTTTTGTCACAGGCAGCTTCTCTCGGTGAATTATCTGTTAAATATTACATCACCGTAAACTTCCTATACATTCATTTCACATCTATACATGCATACATATAGTACATACATTCTCATCCATACTTAATCAAGTCTTTCATCATTTACTTGTAACATTTATTCTCAAATAAACCGTCGTTCAGTCAACACCGTGTCATTTTTCCTTATCCCAACTTAACAGGTTATGGGCCCAGTGCACGTGTTCAATTTCGATTAATTTCGATTATTTGACGTGATTAAATTTTCATTTGAGATTCAAAGTAAAAGTCCTAAATTTTAATCGCTTAATTTTAACGCAAAAACAAAAATAAATTTTTATAAATAGTAAAAATGAATTCCGCAAACACTTCACATATTGAGAAACTAGGTGAGGACAACTACGAGTCCTGGAAGCTTCAGATGAGAAGCATTTTGATTTGCAACGATCTTTGGGTATACGTAAATGGTACGATTTTGCCGTATACAGACAGCTATTTCAGATGAAAAAACAACATCATCAGAGCATGCAGCAACACTTGCACGAATTTCAAAGTAATTCAGATCAGTTAGAGGAAGCTAGATTAATAATTCCAAACGAATTACTTTCAATTATGCAGCTCAATACCTTGCCGCCAGAATATGAAAATTTCTGCGTAGCCATAGAAATAAGGGATAAACTACCAGACGTAAGTAGAATTAAAATCAAGTTGTTGGAAGAGGACACCAGAAAAACGCAAAACTCTAGCAACGGGGAAGAAACAAACACACATGCTTTGCTCCCACAAGAAGGAATTGAATCGAAGAACAAACCACAAACAACGGTAAATAAAAACCAACAATTCTTCGAAAGAAAACCAAAAATGAACATCAAGTGTTATTGTTGTGGAAGAATGAGACATATAGCCAGCGAGTGCCGTACGAAAAAGAACGGGAGAACAACAAAAGAATAACACGAAATTGCGATGACATCAGTGTTGAGTGCCGGCGTCAATGGTAAACACAAAGTTGGTTGGTGTGTTGATAGTGGTGCAAGTACTCATATGTGCAACGAAAAAAATAAATTTATGCAAGTTGGATACGGTAGATATAATGCAAATTGAAACCGCTGGGAATGAAACATAAGAGGCTCTTGGTATTCGAAATTTACTTATTTCAGTGCAGTCAAAAGGCGGCAAGATAATCCAAATCGAATTGCGTGATGTTATGTTTGTGCCAAAATTAAGACATAAGCAACAAAAAACGGTTTCTCTTTTTCCTTCGACGAGGATTACATAATTGGCGTGCGGACCCGTAACCTTGGATGATTCCAGTTTGATTCGCTGGCTGGCTAAAGATGCTAAAAAATCAGAGTTTAGTCGTCGGGATCAACACAAATCTAACTGATAAAGAAATAAAGTGTGTAGTGTGTGAAAAAGGAAAAATTTGTCAACTAAAATTTACATCTTCACATAAAATAGCCAGTGAAATTTTGGAAATTATGCATACTGACATCTGTGGACCAATGAATGTAAAATAACTAGGAGACGCGCAGTATTTTGTGACATTCATTGACGACAAATCGCGCCTTGTGTGAGTGGTACCGCTAAAAAACAGAAGTGACCTTTTAGACGCATTAAAGAATTAAAAATTGCGAGCTGAGCGTGAAACTGGGAAAAATATAGAATTTTCGAGAAGCAACAATGGAGGTGACCAAAACGTAAGCTTTCTTAGATCGTTCGGCAGTAAAGTCATCGCATTAGACAAGACCCCAGGAAGGACGATGCTAGATCCGAAAGGTAAAGAGTTGGTTGGATCAAGAATCCAAAGCCTATAGACTTTGGGATATAAAAACAAAGAATGTGACGAGAAGCAGAGATGTGAAATTTTTCGATGAAATAAATCCGAACAATTATGCAATAGACTACCGTAATTGTTTTGAAACCAAGTACCTCCAGAAGGAAGATGACAAACCTAAAGACTTGAAAGTAATAAAAGAAGAAAATAAAGAAAACTTCACTGAGACAACATCACCGAAAGTAGAACCACAAAAGATGGAAGCAGAATCCGATTCCGAAGAGGAGAGCTACATATCATTCATTCATTCATTCATTCATTTATTGTTCATTATTCTCATATAGTTTACATCTTTCTTAAACATCAAATATTTGTCTAATCTAGCTATAATTATAGAACTTTTTTATGAGAATAGTTAGTGACATTTTATATTTAATAGAAAATAGAAATAAATGCCACTTCAATTTATTGTAATTCAGTGTGGGGTGTACAAAGCAAATATTAGTTAAATATTTATTGATAACATCTATGTTCAATAACAATTAAAAAAAAAAAAAAAATATTCACAATTTAAGCGTGCGGAAGCAAAATATGATCTTAAAAATACTATATAATAATTCCGATATTTAATAATTCAGATATTTAAAAATGGAAGCGCAACATGATTTCGATTTGATTATGGTCAAAGTTTAGAAGCCAAAACTTTAATTTCTTCAAAAACGCGGTCAGATTCCTAGTTATTTTTATTTCTATAGGAAGCTTTGTAAGCAATCTGCATGAAATGATTGAGTAGAAGTTTCTGTAGCTAGTGGTTCGAAACGCGGGAACTCAAACAACGTAGTTTGTACTACTACGTAAGTTCTGCCGGTCGAAGATTGGGCTTTGCATGTAACCACCTCTCGCAAAGAAAACTTTCATTACTTTATAATCAAACAAATGTTTCACAGACAAAATATTCAAGGCCTTAAATAGATGCATTGTGTGAGAAAAACTATTAGTTTTACAAACTTTCCTTATGGCACATTTTTGAAGGACAGTTAACTGTTGGAGTTTATTGCGATACGCACCACCCCAACAGCTAATACCATATTGCATTTTTGAATGGAATATGCCATTATAAAAAATTTTTAAGGTACGTATGGAACAGTACTTCATGAGCCGGTAAAAACAACGAATGGATGATAGTAGATATTGCTTTAAACACAAGATGTGTTTGGACCAACTCATATTTTGGTCGATGATGACACCAAGGTATTTAAAGTCTTCCACAATATCAATTTTAAAGCAATCTCCACTACAATTAACTTTATTACTATTGTTATTATTGTCATTAATTTTCCTATACTTACAGCCAGATAAATTTTGCTTAATACAATCTGATGCATGCAATATAATGTCTAAGTCCGGGGGTTCTTGCAAACTTAGGCTTAAAAACATTAGCTTAGTTTTGTTACTAACGATCAATTTGTGTTTTGCAAACCAACGTCTTAAGATGTGCACATCATGATCTATATCGGCAATCAAATTCAAGGGGCATTCTGAGCTAAAGGCAATACCAAGATCATCTGCAGAAGCGCTAATTTTGCCTACGAATGATTGCTCGAATAAAGAGTTTATATAAATAAGGAACAAGATTGGGCCAAGCACAGATCCTTGGGGTACACCAAGATTGGTCACTTTCAAGTTACTGGTATTTTCTTCAATTTTAACTCTTTGCGTTCTATCTTTTAGATACGACTCAAACCATTTGAGGACCCACGAAAACCTACTTTTTCCAATTTATCCAAAAGAATGGTATGGTTTACCATGTCGAAGGCTTTTGTTATATCAACAAAGAGACCAGCACAAGACTTTTTGCCATCCAAACCCATATGAATATATGAACAAAAATCTAGTAGAGCATCTTCAGTAGAAAGGCCTGCCCTAAACCCAAACTGCAAAGGACTAAAAAAGCGTATTCTATTAAGAAAAGATAGAATTCTAGTTTTAACTGCTTTCTCGAACACCTTTGAGATTGAAGACAGTAAGGAAATTGGTCTGTAGTTTGTTTTATCCTTCTTGTTACCCTTTTTGAACAAAGGAATGGCAAGTGCACATTTTAATTCCTCAGGAAAGTTGCCGGATTCAATGCTCAAATTGAACAGATGTGATAAAATTTCTACAATGTTAAGCGTAGTTTTCTTAAGAATAAAATTAGTGATCCCATCTATGCCACATGAACCCGAATTCTTTAGAGAATTTACTATTTAAAGAAGTTCAAACCCTCTTATTGGCTCGAAAAAGAAACTATTCCTGGTGTTAGTGTTTTCATAAAGCCCATTCTCAGTTTCAGTGCGGCAATTACAAGATGAGGGAACGGTACCCGAAAAGGATGATTGCCCTATTGAAGAAAAGTATTCACCAAAAATATTGGCTATAGCTGTAGAATCCGAAATATTTAAGTATATTTCCGTTTTTCAACATGATCGGCTCGGCAGAATTGCTAACATTACGATTGACAATATTATTGACTACTTTCCATTCCTTTTTGAGATTCCCTCTCGCCTCCTGCAACTTGCTTATATAAAAACCATCTCGTGAGTTACGAATTAACTTGTTGATTTTTTTACTCATAGGGACAAAACGACTTTTCAAGTTTGTATTTAAGGGATGTTTGAAGCATTTTTTTTAAAATTTATGTTTCAGTTTTATTTGCTTGAGAATATTTCTGTTAATCCAAGGCTTCAATCTAGTTTCTGATTTTCTCATAGTAAGGATGCAGGTTGATGAGCATATATGGTTCTTCATGATTTTAATAAACATTTCATAAGCTTTAGAACCATCTAATTCAGCATGAACTTTCACCCAATTTTCGAGGCGCAATTTAAGGTTTAGTTCGTCAAAATTGATTCTGGAATTGGGAGGAGACATTTTTCTCGTATACTTAATTTTTAGGTTTTTTAACAAAAGTCCAGTCATATAGTACAATGATCTGTTATTTGAAGATCAAAATTAACAGCGGCTTCGGAATTCGGCGGTATGTACGAGAAACGACCATGCACATGGTCAAGACAAGTACTAGAAACGAGTCTAGTTGGTTCGTTTATGAAAGAAGTAAGACCATGCTCAGATAAGAGAGCGCTATAAGAATCAACCGTTGCGTTTAAGACTAGAGTATCTATGTTGAAATCACCTAAAATTACTAGGTTTTCCGTTCTCTCATTTCTCGGAACAACGGAAAATTCTTTGAAAAACAAATTTGCGGGCTGTGAGTGTAGCCTTTAAACACAAATAAAAGAGAAACTTTGATTGCAAATGTTGCATGAAAGTTTCAAGATATCAGCACTCATAAGACTTAAACGTATTACATCACACTCAATCGAATCTCTTACAAAGACTCCCACTCCACCAGCAGAATATGAATCATTAGTATTAGCAAAAAAGTTATAATTAGGAATCTTGTAATCCTCAATTTCGCAAGTGTAAATCCATATTTCAGATACAAATATAATTTCGGGTAAATCTACAAAAGCTTCCAGATTTCCAACTAATAAATCGAAATTCCGTCGCAGACTACGTATGTTTTGGTGCACAACAAAAAATGATTTTTCACTTAAATTATTTTCAAAAACTATCACAATTGGTTCTTATGGTTTTAATAGTGAGGTTGTCGTTTAAAGGATCAATGTTGTTGTTCATTGTGTTTCTTGAACTGTTGCTAGATCTTCAAAGGATTTGATAGTAACAACCTCACCATTATCCACCTTCTTTAATAGTATCTGAGAATTTCGAAACCATAAATACTTAAATTTTCTCTCATTTTTACATTTTTTTGCTGCCATGAATAACGCCCTAGTATATTTAGTAAAAGAGTCATTAATAAATATATTATTCTTACTACCTTCAACAAAAATCGAAGAATTAAGCTTTCTCTTTGCATTTCTTTTGCTTGTCATAATCTTTCTCTTCGCCTCATGCGAAGTGAGATGCACACACACGATGTCTCGATATGTTCCATTTGAAGTTGATGTTAAGTGCCTTTTCTGCATACGCTTTACGTAGCATTTTTTAATATCCTCGGCAAGTAATGAAACGTTCAATGCATCAGCGAAGACTTTTTGCACTCTCTCCATTGCATTGTTATTATTAATTTTGGGTATTCCAACGATTTCTACGACATTCTCCAACTGCTTCTGCTCCCTCCAATTAAGTTTGCTCTCTAGATTAATTACTGGACCGTGCTCAAAAAGTCACTGTTAATTTTTTTCAGATTAAGAATTTCTTCATAGAGAAGTTGAAGGGTTATTGAACTGCTGGACAGTTGTGAGTGCGGGTGTCTTGTTCTTGTACTCGTTTCCCTCGATGAGTCATGTTCGCTTTCAGCATCGCTTCGCAGAGCAGAAGTCGCTCGCTGTGACGGCTTTGATCGTTGATTTGTTTGTGTAATTATAGTTTGATGCATTTTTTCTGACCGAAGATGTTGTTGTTCTGCCACTGTAGGTGATGGTTGTAGCGCTGCTTCAGGTTGTTGTTGTAGAGATTTGCGGCGCAGAGTACTACACTTTATACATCGGTGCTTTATATTATTCGCAACCATGTACGCTTTATGAACATTCACACAAGGCCCGTGAAAGAAACCTTTGCAGTCATCACAATTGACTTTTAACAAATCACTGCGATCAATTTTACCTTTACAAACCAGACAATTCATTTTGGTTTGATTTTACTGAATGTAATTGAAAATAAAGCGCGCACCCCACGACACTATAAAAAAAATGTCCACTCACGACGCCTCACACGCAAAATAGCAGTGCAGATGAAGATGTCCAATCTCGCACTATGACCTTGCGCAGTAGATATACCCAGAGGTAAATTTGCTTTGAATGATATTAATGAAAATGAAAGACAGCGAACGGTGGATAAAAGCAATGAACTCTGAGCTACTTTCCCTGAACAAGAACAACACCTGGGTGATGGTAGACCGTTCTAAAAACAACACAGTCGTGAGCAACAGAAGGGCTGGATCGAACGTTATAAGGGCGTCGACGAAGTCTTTGCTCCTGTTGCACGGCACGAGACCATTCGTACACTTTTTGCTGTTAGCGCGAATATGGAGCTACACCTACTCCAAATGGATGTCATTACAACGTATGTACAAGGGGAACTGGATGATGAAATATGCATGGAGCAGCCTCAATATCGACGTTATAAGGCCAGGCTCGTCGCAAGGGGCTGCGAGCAGAGGGCTGGCGTGGACTTTGACAAAGTCTTTGCTTCTGTTGTACGGCACGAGACCATTCGTACACTTTTTGCTGTTAGCACGAATATGGAGCTAGACCTTCACCAAATGGATGTCATTACAGCGTCAAAATATCAATAATAAACTTCTACGCCCACTTAATGGTTTGAAGCAAGCAGGTTGACCATGGCACAATAAGCTGGACGAATTCCTGAAGAGCCAAGGATTGAAGCAAGCTTTTTCGGATCCATGTCTGTACCAGAAGAAGAATGCATCCGGAAAAATTATTGTCGTCATATATGTTGACGACTTAATAATCGCATCGGACAACCTGCAGCTTATGCAATCGACTAAAGCAACTTTGTCGAGAAAATTCGTAATTTGGGTTCTGGACAAGGTGCGTAGTATTCTAGGGTTAAATGTCACCAGAGAAGGAGACACTGCGCAAATCGAAATCAGCCAGTAAGGATACATCGAAAAGTTACTAGAGAGATTTGGTATGTCAGATGCCAAGGTACCTTCAACACCTTTCGAAAACAGTCATGCGGGTCAAAAATCCATATCAGGGAATGAGAGAAAGCTTATGCCGTACAGGGAGTTAGTTGGGTCTCTCATTTATTTAGCGAATGCTACACGTCCTGACATTGCATACGCAGTCAGCTTCTTGAGCCGATTCACGTCAAATCCAAAATCTACATCTGCAAAGAGAGTGATGCGATACCTGAAGCTAAACATGGATTTTAAGCTGACCTATCGGAAAACAAGCAGAGAGATGTTTACCTGGGCGCTGACTGGGCGAACGACTCGGAGGATCGTAGATCATGTTCAGGGTACTTACTTCTTCTGGCGGGTAGTCCAATCTGGTGGAACACTAAGAAACAAAAATCAGTCGCATTTTCTATAGTGGAAGCGGAATATATGGCCATTTATGAAGCAACTAAAGAATTCATACATATGAGGAGAGTTCTCAATGAAATCGGGCTTTGCAAGGTAACTAAATTAACCGTAATATTTTGTGATAATCAAAGTTCCATTCGATTTTCAAAAGACCGCAAGGCACAGTAAAATAAAGAAATTGAAGTTACTTACATGCCCACTTGTGAAATGATCGCCGATATATTGACGAAACCTTTAGATAAAACAAAATATTTAAGCTGTATTAAATAAATGAATTAAAAGTTGAAATTTCTTAATTTTCCTTAAATAACATAACAAACGATTGAATTTGTTTGAAAGGAATTTCTCGAATTTGAACTTGATATTATCTTGTGGAATCGGAATCTAAAATAAAAGTTTAGCTTTTTGTAAACATAAACAAGGTTAACATTGTAAAAATATTTTTTATGGTTCTCAAATTAAAATCGTCGAGGAATGTAGAAATGTGTCTATTCATATGTATGCTGACGATGTTCAGCTTTACATATCCCGTCCTAGATTTGAAAGTTTAAGAACTAACTGCGCTTTTTAACAGTGTTTTGCCGGCTGTTTACAACTGGTACATTGCCAGAGGGCTGCTTTTTAACCCCGATAAATCTTAAGTCTTGTCTGTTCCTCGCCAATCAGTAAGCAACGATCATGTACCCGAAATTTAATTATTTGTAACTAGACTTAAACTTGTTGAATTCGTTACGATGTTAGGCTTTTCAATTAACTCAAATCTCACCTGGACCCATCATGATAAATCAATCCTTAGGCAAATCTATGGAAGTCTCCGTAAATTATGGATTTCAGCATATGTTACTCCAGTAGATACCAGGTTGAAATTAGTAAAGACGCTGATAGTCCCAATTTTGAGGTATTCTGAAATCGTTTTTTGTAAACCTGATTCCGAATCTCTACATAAGATTCAGGTAGCATATAATGACGCTGTCAGATATATCTATCAGTTATCTCGGTATGATCATGTTACGGGATACTTTCAGAGTTTCTAGAATATCAGATGTTGCATTTTTCTCTACAACCTAATTTGTAATAAAACGCCTGAGTATTTGCATAAGACACTGCAATTTGCTCGATCAAACAGAACACGCTATCTTTACTCTTCTCGTCTCTTTTTTATACACGCTGTAAGAATATGGAATGATTTACCTATTAGCATCAGGAGTGCAAATTCGGGCTGTTAAAGCTAGCAACCCTAGTATGTTCCCGAAAATTAATAAATTCTTTCGAAGGAAAAATCAAAATGAGCTTCCGTGTCTTAAGCTCCCCCGAACTACCAACAACGAACAAATACTTCTTACAGCAGGCATAGATCCAGTAGAAGCGACTGAAGATGACAACTTTTTTGTGATCGAAAATCCTCAGGAGAAAGTTGAAGTAATAGGTGCGGCGTTTCAGGATGTGTATAAGGTGAATGTTAGCACTCGCCCGAACCACGTCTTGGAAAATCGCGTCCTAGTACAAAACTCCGACCTTCAAAATGATATTGAGCACTGGCGATCGGAGAACATTGGTTTTACCATGTTCAATGACGATAATTTGGCAAATGATGTCATCGACGACGAAGGGACACATCCCCCATACATATCTAAAGAAGATCTCCTGGTTATTTTCGGTTCACTGAGAAGTAAAAAATCTTGTTCTTAAACACCTTCCTCTAGAAGCGGTAAACATTTACACCATCCTGTTTAACAATTTGCTGAATAATGCACATTATCCAGCTCATTGGAAGACAGCGGTGGTGCAACCCATTCCTAAACGGAATAAAGACACTTCCAATCCGGCAAATCTCCGGTCGATAAGTCTCCTTCCCAACATCAGCAAAGTGTTTGAAAAAGTAATCAATAGAACCCTGACCGAGTGGGTTGAGGACAAAAATATTATTCCGGATAACCAATTCGGTTTCAGAGCGGGGCATGATTGCATACATGCCGCGTCTAAACTGGTATCGGATATCCAATGGAACAAAGGTAAGAAACAATGCACGGGTGCCCTGTTGATTGACTTGGAAAAGGCCTTTGACACTGTATGGTTGCAGGGGCTCTTTTTTAAGCTTGACCAGCTCGGCATAAGTAAACCGCTGCTGTACATAATCTTAGATATGCTCACCAGCAGACAGTTTATTGTGAAAAATGGCAGTGTGGTGTCTGCTGGGACTTTTGAAATTAATAACGGTCTACAACAGGGTGCAGTTATTTCGCCGATTTTATTTACGATCTTCACAAGCGATCTTGTAGGATCTCTCCGCCACTCCATAGCGTACGCAGATGACTTGATCGCGTACAGGTCAAGTCCGAAGATCGAGGTCATTGTAAGTCTTTTGCAGTGTGACTTCGAAAAGATTCAGGAATATTGCGACGATTGGAAGTTGAAGATCAACTTCCAAAAGTGCGAGACCATTCTGTTCAGGACTCCGTTGTCTAGGGCCTCTTCAAATACTAAAAAGAAGTGGCGAATGTTCTCCATCGTTGGGCAAAACGGGCTGCCACTGGCGAATCGAAGTGTTGTCAGATACCTTGGGATCTGGCTAGATCAGTATCTATATTTTAACAAACATATAGATACTGCTCTGGCCAGAGCCAAAGCGGCCTTTGCCTTGACAAAGAGACTGTTTCACAGCAGTCAACTCGATGCCAAAGTAAAGGTGATCTGCTACACGGCCCTCATTCGGCCTGTCCTTGCCTATGGATGCCCCGTTTGGTTCAACGTGGGAACAAGCTTAATGGAAAAGATTCGGGTTTTCGAGAGACGATGTCTTAGGGCTTGTCTCCATTTATATAGAACTCCAGAGTCTGAGTACAAAAAATTCTATAGTAATGAGGTCCTGTACAACGGGGCCAACCTGATCAGAGTGGATAACTTTCTGATTAAGCTTATTCGAGGTCACATTGCAAGAGCAATGACTTCGACCAACAACTTGATCTCCGGGGCTTTTTACCCCAATGATATGTACCATGAGGTTGTGCGCCTTAACGGCCTTATTCCCCCTGAAGCGTTTCTCTATTTAGATAGAAAAGGTCTGGTCCAGGATAGATAAGCGGTGCCGTTAATCTTCCACGTGGCCCGAAAAGCTGTGGACGGGCGAGTCAACTATGACCAAGACGTCACAATTAGCTCAATGGAGACTCTTAGGCTTAGTAGGGCGGTATCAGACCGCGACAGAGCTGATGTCGTAAGGCAATATACACAGTTTTGGTGGTTGGACGAGGGGTAGACACTCTGTCGTCTATTAGTAATCTTTGATGCCCTTCTGGCAATTAATATAGCATGTCCTGTCAGCCTTGGCCGGCTTGTATATGTAGGTTTAAGGTATTTTAAGTAGATAGTAATTAGCTAGTAAGTTTGTAATTTTAAGTTAGATTAAGCTTTTTAGGTTTTAGATTAGCTTTTAATTTCGTTCTAAGTTTAGCTTTTAGGTATAGTTTTAAAAACAAACAAAAAAAACATACAAAGTCCATTTATTAAGTTTTCAATCGTTATTTTTCTTAATTTTTAAATTGTAGTTGCGTAAATTTAAATATTAAAGTAATCTTAAGTCGAAAGACATATCTCTGATTTGTTAGGTTTAGCTTAGAGCGCCCGCGGAGGGCCAGTAAGTTAGTTATGAATAGTTAAGTTAATTAAGCTAGATTTAAGCATTTTTTGTCTAGCATGTAAGTATATGAATTAACAAATAAAAATGCATTAAAAAAAAAAAAAGCATCAGGAGTGCACCCAATCTTACCATCCAACAATAATAGCAAAGCACTTTTATTCTTTGACTTTTTCTCACTTCGCCTATTTTCCTCTATCTATCTTTTTCTAGTTAACCATAAATTTAAATATTTTGTTATAAAATTTAATTTAATTAAATTATATTATTCGTAATATTTTTATATTTAAGTTTTTGTTTTTGATTTTGTATTATATACTTATGCAATAACTACCTCTTAAATATCTAGGCTTTGTACGTAAGAACACCACGTCTAACTGTACTTATTAATCGAAAATATATAAATAAATAAAAAAAAAATATCTAAGAACGCAATCATTCTATTAACTTTATATTTATATTATATTATATTTTTGAAAATACGGAAACCAGGGATATAGATCTATAATTACTTGAATGGCCAGGATCTCCTTTTTTTAAGATTGGAATCACGATAGATGTATTGAGCGGATTTGGAACTCTCTCGCATTCGAAAGTTTTATCAATTATATAGAGCAAAGGCCTAAGAATTGATTTTCATATCTTTTTTAAAGCTACACTGCTAATACCCTCAGTACCACTTGATTTTTTCAGCTTAAGAACATTAATAACGGAAAGAAGTTCTGTATTAGTTACTGAACTGAAGGAAAAAGATGAAATCTATATACCGACTAAATACTTTCTATTAGTTTCATTCACCTTTACAACTACAGACTAACGTTGACCTCGATCTTCGGACTTGACCTCTACGCGATCAAGTTATCTGCGTACGCTATGGAGGGGCGGAGATATCCTACAAGATCACTGGTGATGATCGTAAATAAAATCGGCGAAATAAATACATCCTGTTGTAGACCGTTGTTAATTTCAAAAGTCCAAGCAGACGTCAAAGTGCCATTTTTCACAATAAATTGTCTGCTGGTGAGCATATCTAAGATTATGTGCAGCAGCGGTTTGCTTACGCCTATCTGATGTAACTTGAAGAAGAGCCCCTGCAACAAAACAGTGTCAAAGGCTTTTTCCAAATTAATCAGCAAAGCACCCGTGCATTTCCTGCCTTTGTTCCATTGGATATCCGATACCAGGTTTGACGAGGCATGTATGGAATCGTACCCCACTCTGAACCCGAATTAATTATATAGAATTATATTTTTGTCCTCTACCCATTTAGTCAGGGCTCTATTGACAACTTTTTCGAATACCTTACTGATTGTCAGAAGGGGACATATTGACCGCAGATTTGCCGGATTGGAGTTATCTTTACTCCTTTTTTTCAGTTCAAATACATTTTTATTCTTATAAAAAGACTACTTAGACACTAGACAAAAAGTCTGCAATGGTCACTTTCGTATTCAAATGTTTCTTTAAAGTTAACTTTCCGTTGATCTGTTTCAGTGAGTTTGTCTGGTGTCAAAAAGCAGTTGAAAAAAATTCACATCTGTAAGCAGATTTAATTAACACAATGGAATTTTTTGATCAATTCCTTCACCCTTTCGTATGTTTTTCAGTTCCGTCCTGAGCTCAATTTGCTGAACGTTTCATATAACCATTGTTGAATCGCCCCCTGTTTCGTTGCATGTGTGCTATATATTTCTTGCATTCTGTTTTCATTAGTGACTCTTCTTTACTTTACATAGAAGGAATTCTATGAAGCCATATTCTTTATTGCATGTTGCCATTGACTGTTTTTGCACTTTTTTTTATTCCGAGTCCGTTTTGCGCTGAATGTGATCATATCGAATGATTGGTTGAGATATCCAAATAGGACCCGTCCACTAAATCGGATAATCCTTAATTAGCGAAGGCCATAAGCCTAGAAATAGTTCAAGTTCAAGTTTTTGAACCGAAATTTTTTTAAGTGGTGCAACCATTGTTTTTGAACATAAGAGCATTGTTTAGACATGCCCTTTTTCAGTTATAACTCTCGTGAATATAACAGCTACATAAACCAATTCCGGTGTATTCCGTGAAGTTCTATGTGATGCCTCTTTTCCAAACTTATCGGAATTTTTAGATCTTCTTTTGCAATCAGTTGTTTCCCAAACTCGGTTAGTAAGTAATTCTTCATCCCACGATTTTCCAGTTTTATATGGTTCCTATTTTATTAGTTTCGCCTTTGTTTTAATCGGAGCCAACTTTCTCAATGGGTCGAATAGTCTTGCGAATTCGGACAATATTATGCTTTTCGTCAGTGTTTTGCATTCAAATGCACCCCTGTCATTTTGATAAGATTTTGTTCAATTTGATATTTATATTGCCCCTTTCCAGAAGATGTTCGGAGTTTGTAGACCACTTCTGAAGCTTTAAACCGCCACTGAACATTAACTGGGAAATTTTTATATATCGCATGATACCCATGATAAGAAGATTATCAACATCAAAGTTTTGCCGTACTTACTTAAATGCTTCTTTATATAGCATTTTCTTTCTTCATAGTTTCCAAGTTGTTGAAGCGTTCTTATCGCCAAGTATGGCGCTGAAGATTTTTCATAAGTAACAGTTTTAATATACTGTTCCATGATTTTGTATTCCGGTTTTTCCTCCAAAGAATACGCTGGTAGTCTCTGTCTTCTTCAGCCACTAAAATTTGGCGGAACATTTTTTCAATATTTGCCCTGAAAACGTACTTGTGCTTCCTCCATTGTGTAAGAATAGAAAATCGGTCATGTTGAAGTTGAATTTCTTATTCTACCAATTATGTATCGTTCAGGCTGAGTCATCTCCTCATTTTGGATGATGCATCAAACACAACTCTTAACTTAGGCGTTAAGCTGTCTGGTTCTTTCACCGAATGATGTGGTAAGTAGTACATCTCTTTTATTGGCTCTGGTATTGTAGTCGCCTTCACTCTTTCAATGTGTACAAGTTCAAAATCGTTACGCAAGAAAGTCTTATAATCCTCATACAGTTGCTTATTTAGCTTGAACTTCTTTTCTATCTGATAGCATCTTGCTAGGGCTCTGTCTCTGGACTTTCCAACCTTTGTCTTGAATGGTAAACAGCAATGTATCCACCTCTCTTGTCTCTTATTGCTGATTGCTTGAATATTACTCCGCAGATTTCTTCACTTTGTACATGGCCTTTGTCATCCTTCATTTCTCTGGATTCCCGAAACAATTTGAGTTGATCGTTCAGTTCCAAATTCGAAATGAGGCACTGTTGGGTCGTTCGTTATGAAGTTTCCTTGAACTCTTGTCGAACATATTCGGTAAGCATTGCATAAAGGATATCTTGACGTTTCGTGGTTAAGCTTGAAACACTTCTAGCATAGTTTTTCTCTTTTGACAATTTCCTTCCGTTGTGGGACTAACATTCGTATGAACTTGTTACTTGTATGAAGCCATTGTGTTCCAATACATGATTTGTAGGAATCCTCATTGTGTGGAAATTTGTGTGTGTTTCCTTACTTCCGCAATCATTGTATTGTCTGGCGTTTCTGTTTTCTACTTTGCATCTACTTTCCCTTTAGTTATTCGAAGCATGGACATTTGTTCTCGAGCAACATGAGAAAATCATCCGGTGTTTGAATTATTCATAGGCCTTCTTCGTCTCATTGTCATATTTTTCAGAAAGGATCCCAATTGGTTGTGTCAATGTATAACCCTTTAAGTGATTTAACGCATTCCTTTGTCGTACCGAGTCTTTTAAGATGTTCCGCCGACTCCGACTGACATTCTTTTATTGACAAATACTTGTATTTGTGCGTTAACCAACAACCGAGTGTTTTCGTTTCGTCCTGTAAAGGCTTGTTGAGCAATCTCGTATTTATTTGTGCTGAATAATTCTTACAGCATCTCCTAACACTCTCTCTCTCGAGATATAATGCCTCTCATTTTTGTGGATTGCTTGCTGGAAGAAATCTATGAATGACTTCCACTGTTTGTAATCGCCGTTGAATATTATCAGCTTTAGTGCTGGTTAATTGAAATCCTGTTGCCCCGTCTCTTGTGCCATTTACCCTTGGTTTTGTTGCACCGTCAGCTCCTCATTTTTTTTTTGTAGTGCCACCATAATAGTTTCGTAGATTTTTTTTTTATTTTTATTTATTGTCAGTTTTTTTTTCTTTTACAAAATATTAACAAAATTTCATTTTAAGCTCTAAAATGCATATTGAGAAAAGAAAAAATAAAAGTCGAATGTCATTCTGTAGCCATGTTAGACTAGTAGCGAATGATCCTTACAAGAACCCAATTATTAAGTTAAATTAAATTGTGTTAAGCTAAATTAATTGTGGGGTATTTTTGCTTGTGTATGTAAAAGCCATGAATGTCATATGCAAAAGCCGTAATATTACTTGAGAATTTACATATATTAGAAATAAGAAGAACTGAACCTTGTGGCACACCACTGACTATTCTCATTTTCTCACTGTAATGCTGTCTAATTTAACCTTTTGAGTTCTTTCACTTAGACAAGAAGTAAACCAATCAAAGATTGCACGCCTAAAATCAGCCTTATAGAGTTTTTTAATCATATGTTATCATTGACCATGCTCAACGCCCTGGTCATGTCTATGAATAACGCTAATGTTTTTTGATCATTATAAAACCAGAATTTAATTGTTGCTTAATTTCAAGATCCAAATTGTTCTTCACTAAAAACGCCAGTTTTGTTTAAAAAAGCTCCAAAGCGAGATTTCATTAACTTTTCGGACAAGTTAGAAAAGGTTGGTGGTAGGGATATTGGTCTACATTGGCTTGCCTGTTTTCGGTTACAATTTTTACACAAAGGAATGACTTCGACAATTTTCAGTGATTCGGTAAAAATACCACAATTTACGCTCAAATTATATGTGTATGTTAGTTGATAAGTTTGTTTTGTTTTTTTCCCCATGCAGAATTTTTTTCTGATACTGAATGCTTTACTTCTATTTTTATTAAGCAGTGATCTGTAATATTTTGATCCATGACTTCAGTTTATTTGGTGAATTAAGAATAAACTATTTGGCATGAAGTTTTGACAATATTCTTAGCAATTTGAAGAAAAAGGATCATTTTATATCTTGTTAACAAAGAGAAAGAGAAACAAAATACAAAAAATTAGAGACCTAGGTCTTCTTTACCAGTCATTCGCATGAGGGGTCCCCTCTTGCTTGCGTAGATACATATATTGCGCTGCTCCTCATCCACTTATACTACTGTGTCCAAAAAATAAGGTGACATATGAATTTAAACTGCGCGCGTCGAAGGATTTGGAAATTTTTCTTTCTTTTTAGGTTGGTAGTACTGTCAGTGACATCTATGTGAAATTTCATGTCAAAATATATTCATAGTATAGAGATACGCGTCGTTTTGTGAGCTGCTAAAAGTGAGTTTTTCGTTTTTTGCGATGTCGAAATTTATTGAGCAAAGAATTTGCATTAAATTTTGTTTGCGGAATCAATTTTCTGCTGCGGATACGTTGAGGATGGTGCAGAAAGCCTTTGATGATGAGGCTATGTCTAAAAAAAATGTTTACAAGTGGTATAGTGATTTCCAAGCCGGCCGTGAACGTGTCGAAGACGAAGAGCGTTCTGGGCGACCATCAACCTCAACCGATGAAACTCACGTCCAACAAATCAAAGATTTGGTGTTGAAAAACCACCGATTAACGATTAGAGACCTTGCTGATGAAGTTGGCTTATCGAAAAATGGCTCAGTCAATACCATTTTGAAGGATGCTTTGGGCCTTAAGCGCGTCAAATCTCGACTGGTACCTAAAACATTGAATTTTTTGGAAAAAAGGCGTCGCGTTGAAGTGTGTGAAACAATGCTTTCCGACTACCAGGATGTCATGAAACGCATTATAACTGGCGATGAGACTTGGATCTATGCTAACGACCCCGAAACAACGGATCAATCGAGCGAATATCGTGCCAAAGGAGAGCCGCGACCAAAAAAAACCGCGCCAAAGTCGATCAAAAATCAAGGTCATGTTGACTGTTTTCTTCGATTATCGTGGTGTTGTGCTTTATGAATTCCTTTCATCCGGCCAAACAGTCAACAAGGAATATTATTTGAACGTTATGCGTCGTTTGCGTGACGCTATCCGCCTAAAAAGGCCGGAATTGTGGAAAGACAATTCTTGGTTTTTACACCACGATAATGCACCATCCCACACCGCACTCGTAATTCGTGATCGTTTCGCCAAAAACTCAACCCATATCGTTCCGCAAGCACCGTATTCACCTGATCTGGCGCCGTGCGACTTCTGGCTGTTCAACAAGCTCAAAAGACCGCTCCGGGGACACCGTTTTGATACGATAGAGGAGATTCAAGCCGCAGCGAAGACGGAACTGAAGGCCATCCCGGAAAGTGACTACAACCAGTGTTTCAAAGATTGGAAAATCCGTTGGCATAAGTGCTTTGCATCGGGAGGGGATTACTTTGAAAGGGATGAAATTGATTTGGAAGAATAAATAAAGAATTTTCAAAATAAATACAATGTCACCTTATTTTTTGGACACAGTAGTATGATGATTTTTTTTCGGCTTTTATTTTCTTCGCTGCTGTCATGCTGTCGTTGAGGTAGATGTTGGTACCGTCGTGATGCTCGCCCAATATTTTCGTATTGAGCTTAATTTTGATTTTGTCTGAAGTGTGATATCTTTTGTGTTCTGTCGAGTAAATTTTATAATTAAGATATTTGTTTTACCTTTTTGTTAGCACTATTTTTGTTGTTTATTTTTTTCATAAAAGTGTCTGTGTCTCTTTCATTTCATTTCAATTCATTTGGACTCAACATCGCGAATTATTTGCAAGGCTATGTTAACCGCACTTCGGTTATCAGTTTGCGGTAAAATAGGAATTTCTAAGCTTTTCTTCCAACCTTTTTCTCACAGAGACATCAAATCATGATTTAATAAGCGTTTTCTCGTTACATGTCTACCCAACAAAACGACGACGGCTTATGGACGAAATACGCTTTTGATGTTAAATTTGAGCTTTCCATTCGTTCTAGTGACCTAAACAGCGTTTCCTTCTGTTCTTGCTGCCTCTTCATCACGTCAGAACTTGCTGCCCTTTCAGTCACCTTATTTTTTTTTAGCGTGAGCATGTTCATTGCTAAACTCGAGTGTATACATTATCACCCTGAACTAATTTATTCGAATGAGAGTTCAGATCATCTAGCCTTTCTTGGATAAAATCTCTTTTGGAAGAAGCGTGTCCACCGCGTCCTACTGTAATTGTAAGAGTGCATTTGAACATACTCCTCCGACTCCGTAATCTCTTTCGAAATCGTTATTACGGCACAGCAGCAATGGTCGTTGTCGTACACGAATATGTGATGACAGTTAATTATTTGTCGGTCAATGTCAGTTACTTGTAGGCGTTAGTCAAATATATAAGTTGGACTATTCCTCGGCTCAAAATCAAGTCCATACACAGAATTGTACAGTAGGTTGCCTCTACGTTATGAATGAGTAAATGATTTTGTAGAGATTAGCATTCAACAAAGACCTGTGCGACATAACAAGAGAGTTTCCGGTTAGCGGTTCAGATAGTGGTTGAACGTCAACGATCTTGTCTGAACAGTTTTCAAACCTATGCCAAGGGGATAACGCAAAAAAGAAAGACCTTATTTTAAATGTGCACACGTGAGGAAGCTATTTGCAGACAACTTTTGCTCGATTTAAAATCTTGTGATTAATAAAAAATAGTACTTATAAAATATATACTGTGTTTATATGCTCGTGCTACAAATTAATTTTATTTTTATTCCTTTTTTTATATTATTCTTAAGATCACACAATGTTTCCTGTATTCCTTGTTTCGTTTCATTCCACAACATTCCGGTTTAATTAATGTGACAAAAGTCGTTGTGCTTATGGGGGGATATTAAACATTGCTACAAAAAAGATGATGGGAGAATGTGCGCAGATACATTATTTTTATATTAAAGAACGTCAGAATTTAGAATTGCACTTTAGGTTTGTTGGAGATCAAAAGGTTCGATGAGAAGCACCCCACACAAATTATTTTCAATAAAATAATTCCAAATTCCTAATACCTTACAAATTTATATATACTTAGCTTCCGTCTGATGTGTCCAAGAGTGTACAAGAAAGTGAAATAAAAATTTCACTCAGCAGCAGCCAACCACCCATGATCGTGTGTCTTATCTATTTTGGTTATGTACGAACGAGATGGATGGAAAAATACATAATCGCTTGAGTGTACACTGACTGCATGGTTCGATGTCTGCTGCTGAGTGAATTGTTCTTGCAATGCAACGGCAAAAGCATCAGCCGATGCTGGGATGACAAATTCATGAGTTTGTGTGCAGCATTGGATTTAGGATCGTGGAAAACCCATGAAGTATTAATTATTCGCCGGCTGATGCTTGTGCAGTGAGTCACAAGATTACAGTTGCAAATTTATCATACTTAGTTAAATTTTATTTAAATTGTGAAGATGAAAATAAGACAACGTTATGTACGTAAGTTTGAAACATACCGCCCCCCCCCCTGGACGAGTTCAGGAAACCGGTAGTACTGCAAGTTTGATTGCTGGTCGGATGAAGTTGCCCGCTGACGTCTTCACTATTGCAACCCGTACACAGCCATCCCGCCCTGGATGTACTTCGAGAACACGTCCCATAACCCATTTTGTAGGTGGGAGATTAGGCTCCTTAAGGATAACAACGTCGCCCGGCTTCACATTAGTTTGATTTTTTTGCCATTTGGGCTTCTCCTGGAGTCATGTCAGGTCTCCTTGTGCCATCTCTTCAAAAAGCCTTGGACCATAGATTGGATATGACGGTAATGATCTCAGCGGTTTGTTGGAATGCTCAAATAATTTGGCTCTGGTACTGCGGTTAATGGTTCGCCTACGAGAAAATTAGAGGATGTGAATGGGTTTATATCAGAATCGGACAGATAACACAAAAGACGAGAATTAACAACAGCCTCTATCTGACAAAGAACAGTGTAAAGGTCCTCGAAGGTCAACACAGTGGAGCCTACAACCCGACGCAGGTGAAGTTTGACAGATTTAACACCTGCTTCCCATAACCCGCCGATATGCAGAGCCGACGGTGGTGAGAAGTGCCAAGTGAATTCCTCTTCGGCGAGAGCTGCTGTAATAATGTTGTTGTGTTGTTCGGATAGCATGTACTTATGCATATTTGTAAGACAGCGGCGGGCTCCTTGGAAGTTGGTGCCATTATCGGAATATGTATTGCTACATTTTCCACGACGAGATATAAAGCGACGAAAGGCGGCAAAGAAGACATCTGTGGTGAGGTCGCTGACCAACTCGAGATGAATAGCCTTTGTGGCCATACATCTACACAATGCGATGTAAGCCATTCGTTCACGAACCAGCAAAAGAAACAACAATAATTTTCAATTAATAGTGAAAACAAATCTAAGTTTATTTTCAAGTGGTCTTTTTGCTGCTGCACTGATAAATAACCAGCCGGTACAGTGGTTGTGTGCCGGACTCTTTGATCCGCACATTAAAGTTCAAATCCCAGCCGGGCCAAATAAAAATTCTTTTCGAATTATTAAATAATTCAACAAACAAACAAAACAAACGTTAAGAGAAGATGAGTGGGCGACAACAGTCCCAACTCGGGCAACGAGGTGTAACGGGGAAGGCATCGCCTGACCCAAAGCCGGTACCATCGACGACTGGAAAACGAAGGAGGAGGGTTAAGCCAACTCCTAATCTAGTCAAGCGTCCGTCCCTTTCGGTTTCATCAGAGAAGCTGCCGGAAGGAACCGGGAATCGGGCGCTTGCGGGAACATCGGCTTCGGCAATCGCGGCAGCAGTCATGACAGCAGCAAAAACAGCTGCAGCAGCAACAACGGGCGATCGAGATGATTTCCCGTATATCTCCGACGGCGGGGAGGGCCGCTACACGGGAGATAGCAACAACTTCGTCTCTCTGGCGTCATCGGAAACAGATGACGAAGACGATGAAATCTCCCAATTGGAGACTTTGCTTAAGGCCGTAAAAGCAAAGCAAATAGCTCGGAGGGAAAAGGAGCGCCAGGCGGCATAACAACAGCTGGCAACTATCAGCCATAATACGGCACCAGCGCAGCAAAAAGCACAGCTGCCTAAGCAGCAACAACAACAACCAAAGCTGACTACGCAGCAGCAACTACCACAGTTGCCAAAGCAGCAGCAACTACCAAGGTTGCCAAAGCAGCAACAACAATTACAAATGCAGCAAAAACAGCAGCAGCAAAAAAAGCAGCAGAAGCAGCAAAAACAACAACAGCAGCAGAAACAACAAAAGCAGCAGCAGACGACAACGAGGCCAAAAGTGCCTCCAATCAATACGTTCAAACTGGAGCTCCAAGACACGATAAAATTATGTAAGTCGGCCATTGGCGATAATTTTATAAATAGACGTTTAAGTAATGACAGGCATGCTATACACTGCTTCACAGTGGAGCATCACAAAATAATTAAAAACTTATTAGAGAAAACAACGACGGAGTTCTTCTCATTCACTCCCAAAAGTGAGCGTTTGCAGACAATGCTCCTTCGTGATTTAGATTCGTCCACCGATCCCGAGGAGCTCCTTCAGGAGCTTCAAGCGAAGGAATGTGACGATCTTAAGTTCGTTAGCGTTAAGCCTTTCACTACCGCAAAGGCCCGAAGGAAGAATCGGAAATTACCGTTCTTCCTGGTTCAGCTGACTCCCAACAGCAAAATAGATAGTCTGAGGAAAATTAAAATCCTAGACTATCAATGCATAAGTTGGGAAGAATTAAATCGCAGCGATAACATTTTACAATGTGTTCACTGTCAGAGGTTCGGGCACGTCGCTGCGAACTGTCAAATGCAGTTTCGGTGCCTTAAGTGTGCATTGAACCACAGAGCAGAGGAATGTCCTCTAGGTAAGAATAGGGTTGATGATACCACGTCTCTAAAGTGTATTCTATGTGGTAACTCGGGACACACCGATAACTATCGGGGTTGTTCCAAGTACCAATATGCTAGGAAAATAAACCTGGCTCGTCAACAGAAGGTGGAGGTGAAGCGCCCACCTGTTCCTAAAACTCCAGCCGTAACTCCCAATGTAACCTACGCCAAATGGCGGCCGGTCAGAGGAGTACGGTACAAAAAGCACCAAAGTGCTGAAGCTGATCTGCTGGCTATTTTGCTTTCTATCCAGGGGCAAATTAGTAAGCTGCAACAGCAAATACAGGAACAGGTGACACGCGTAGATCGTATCTACACTCTGCTGCCGAGTCTAACGCGCCTCCAGTCGTAATGTGTTCGCTGGTGGAGAAACCCTTTAAGATCCTTTCAGTGAATGTAAATTCGCTAATAAATATCGAACGAAGAGCTGTACTCTTCAAGTTGTTAGAAGACCAAAGCCCCGATGCTCTTCTGGTTAGCGAAACCAAGCTCTCTTAGAGGCACAAGTTGAGGCACAGTCAGTATCATATCATAAGAAGAGACAGACCCAACTCCAATGGACCTGGTGGCGTCGCTATCTTTGTTATAAAAAATTTGCGTTTTAAGGTTATGTACAGCGGTGAAGTGCGTAGATTCCAGGTGCTAGAGGCTTGCATCATATGCATCCCCCTCCGTAGTGGGAGGAGGCTGTATATGATCGCAGCCTATGCAACTGAAGCTACTCAACAAACCTGTTTTATCTCAGAGCTCGAGACACTTTTTCAATACTTACGTCTGGATTCGGAGGAGAATTATTACCTCATAGCCGGAGATCTTAATGCCAAACATAGCAATTGGAGAAATCATTCACCAAATACTAGAGAGAACCTACTATTTAATTGGTGGGGTCAGAATAGTGTCGAGTATCGACTCGATTTAAAAGCGACGGATAGTCCGTCTTATCCCAGATCAGGCTCCTATGTAGATCTTAGGCTGTTTGACGAACGGATACTGAACTGACATGGACCGACAGACAAAAACTGTCTTCACACTTTCGTGTACGACAGTGACCATTGCGGATTCAGTGCCGTAGTAACAATTCCCAACGAAATTGCGGAACTGGAGGAGTATGTTCAAACGCATTCTTTCAATTACAGTAGGACGTGGTGGACACGCTTCTCCCGAACAATGACAAGAGCACTCTCTTCGAACTCGCTCAACCCACCATCCAATAGGAATTTGTTGAACGAGGAGATCGACACTTACCTTAAAAGGATGGACGACACAATAAAACAAACAATGGACAGAACAATTCCTAAGTACGAACAAACTGACAATGTTAACATTTACCGCAATGCTACGATTGACGCGCTACACCGACAAAAGAGTAGGCTACTGACCAGATTCAAATTACTATACAGACGTTTTACTGATCAACAAAACTCGGAGGTTAGGACACTGAAATCACAGCTTAAAAACCTACAGCAATTAATTCAGCAAAATTACCGTGCTGCTATTAATTCGCATTGGAATAACAAAATCCGGGCTGTTAAAGCTAGCAATCCTAGTATGTTCCCGGAAATTAATAAAATCATTCGAAGAAAAAATCAGAATGAGCTTCCGTGTCCTTAGCTCCCCCGAACTACAGACAACGTACAAGTATTTGTGATAGCAGGCATTGATCCAATAGAAGCGATCGAGGATGACAACTTTTTTGTGATCGAAGATCCTCAGGAGAAAGATGAAATAATAGGTGAGGCGTTTCAGGATGTGTATAAGGTGAATGTTATCACTCGCCCGAACCATATCTTGGAAAATCGTGTCCTATTGCACAACTTTTACTTGCGATATGACATTGAACACTGGCGATCGGAGAACACTGGTTTTACCATGTTCAATGACGAGAATTTGGCAAATGATGTCATCGCCAATGAAGGGATTCACCCTCCATTCATATCAAAGGAAGATCTCCTGGTCATTTTCGGTTCACTGCGAAGTCAGAAATCTGTGGGAATCGACGAAATACCAAACATTGTTCTTAAACACCTTCCTCTAGAAGCGGTAAACATTTACACTACCCTGTTTAACAATTTGCTGAATAATGCACATTATCCAGCTCATTGGAAGACAGCGGTGATGCAACCCATTCCTAAACGGAACAAAGACACATCCAGTACGGCAAATCTCCGGTCAATAAGTCTTCTTCCCAACATCAGCAAAGTGTTTGAAAAAGTAATCAATAGAGCCCTGACCGAGTGGGTTGAGGACAAAAATATTATTCCGGATAACCAATTCGGTTTCAGAGCGGGGCATGATTGCATACATGCCGCGTCTAAACTGGTATCGGATATCCAATGGAACAAATGTAAGAAACAATGCACGGGTGCCTTGTTGATTGACTTGGAAAAGGCCTTTGACACTGTATGGTTGCAAGGGCTCTTTTACAAGCTTGACCAGCTCGGCATAAGCAAACCGCTGCTGTACATAATTTTAGATATGCTGACCAGCAGACAGTTTATTGTGAAAAATGGCAGTTTGGTGTCTGCTGGGACTTTTGAAATTAAAAACGGTCTACAACAGGGTGTAGTAATTTCGCCGATTTTATTTACGATCTTCACAAGTGATCTTGTAGGATCTCTCCGCCAATCCATAGCATACGCAGATGACTTGATCGCGTACAGGTCAAGTCCGAAGATCGAGGTCATTGTAAGTCTTTTGCAGCGTGACTTCGAACAAGTTCAGGGATATTGCGATGATTGGAAGTTGAAAATCAATTTTCAAATGTGCGAAACCATTCTGTTCAGGACTCCGTTGTCTGGGGCTTCTAGAAATACTAGAAAGAAGTGGCGAATGTTCTCTATTGTTGGACAAAACGGATAGCCATTAGCGAATCGAAGTGTTGTCAGATACCTTGGGATCTGGCTAGATCAATATCTATATTTTAACAAACATATACTTTAGATGCTGCTCTGGCCAGAGCCAAAGCGGTCTTTGCCTTGACAAAGAGGCTGTTTCACAGCAGTCAACTCGATGCCAAGGTAAAGGTGATCTGCTACACGGACCTTATTCGGCCTGTCCTTGCTTATGGCTGTCCCGTTTGGTTTAACGTGGGAACAAGCTTAATGAAAAAGATACGGGTTTTCGAGA
The DNA here is from genome assembly GCA_963555765.1 of Orthonevra nobilis. Classification (NCBI taxonomy): domain Eukaryota; kingdom Metazoa; phylum Arthropoda; class Insecta; order Diptera; family Syrphidae; genus Orthonevra; species Orthonevra nobilis. Next base: position 35,486,121 of record OY743227.1, read on the forward strand.
GACGGTGTCTTAGGGCTTGTCTCCATTTATATAGAACTCCAGAGTCTGAGTATAAAAAATTCTATAGTAATGAGGTCCTGTACAACGGGGCCAACCTGATCAGAGTGGACAACTTTCTGATTAAACTTATTCGAGGTCACATTGCAAGAGCAATGACTTCAACCAACAACTTGATCTCCGGGGTTTTTTACCCCAATGATATGCATCACGAGACAGTGCGCCTTAACGGCTTTATTCCCCCTGAAGCTTTTCTCTATCTCGATAGAAAGGGTCTGGTTCAGGATAGATTAGCGGTACCGTTAATCTTCCACGTATGCCGAAAAGCTGTGGACGGGCGAGTCAACTACGAAAAAGACGTCGCAAGTAGCTCACCGGAGACCCTCAGGTTCAGTAGGGCGGTTTCAGACCGCGATAGAGCGGATGTCCAAAGGCAATACCGACACTATTGGTGGCTGGACGGAGATTGAACTCTGTCCGTTGTGTTCAAAAAATAAGGTGACATTGTATTTATTTTGAAAATTCTTTATTTATTCTTCCAAATCAATTTCATCCCCTTCAAAGTAATCCCCTCCCGATGCAATGCACTTATGCCAACGGATTTTCCAATCTTTGAAACACTGGTTGTAGTCACTTTCCGGGATGGCCTTCAGTTCCGTCTTCGCTCCGGCTTGAATCTCCTCTATCGTATCAAAACGGTGTCCCCGGAGCGGTTTTTTGAGCTTGTTGAACAGCCAGAAGTCGCACGGCGCCAGATCAGGTGAATACGGTGGTTGCGGAACGATATGGGTTGAGTTTTTGGCGAAATGATCACGAATTACGAGTGCGGTATGGGGTGGTGCATTATCGTGGTGTAAGAACCAAGAATTGTCTTTCCACAATTCCGGCCTTTTTAGGCGGATAGCGTTACGCAAACGACGCATATCGTTCAAATAATATTCCTTGTTGACTGTTTGGCCGGTTGGAAGGAATTCATAAAGCACAACACCACGATAATCGAAGAAAACAGTCAACATGACCTTGATTTTTGAGCGACTTTGGCGCGGTTTTTTTGGTCTCGGCTCTCCTTTGATATTCGCTCGATTGATCGGTTGTTTCGGGGTCGTAAGCATAGATTCAAGTCTCATCGCCAGTTATAATGCGTTTCATGACATCCTGGTAGTCGAAAAGCATTGTTTCACACAGTTCAACGCGACGCCTTTTTTCCAAAAAATTCAATTTTTTCGGTACCAGTCGAGATTTGACGCGCTTGAGGCCCAAAGCATCCTTCAAAATGGTATTGACTGAGCCTTTTAAGCCAACTTCATCAGCAAGGTCCTTAATCGTTAATCGATGGTTTTTCAACACAAAATCTTTGATTTGTTGGACGTGAGATTCATCGGTTGAGGTTGATGGTCGCCCAGAACGCTCTTCGTTGCAAATTCTTTGCTCAATAAATTTCGACATCGCAAAAAACGAAAAACTCACTTTTAGCAGCTCACAAAACGACGCGAATCTCAAACACTATGAATATATTTTGACATGAAATTTCACATAGATGTCACTGACAGGACTACCAACCTAAAAAGAAAGAAAAATTTCCAAATGCTTCGACGCGCGCAGTTTAAATTCATATGTCACCTTATTTTTTGGACACAGTAATATTTTCAATCCTGAGTGCCCCTAAGGCAAGCAAAATAGCATGTTCTGTCAGCCGTGGCCGGCTTATTTATGTTTAATGTAGTGTAAGTAGTTTTAATTTTATTGTAATATAAGTTAGGTTAATATTTTACTTTTTAGATTAGTTTGTAGTTTGTAGTTAGTATTTAAGTCTTATTTTAATTAAACATTAAAGTCCATATACTAAGTTTTTGTAAAATTAATCTTTTATCTTAGTTTTATTATTAGTTTTTTTTTTTAATTTAAATAAAATAATTATTAGTAAGTCGAAAGACATAGATTAAATTGTTAGTTTTAGCTTAGAGCGCCCGCAGAGGGCCAGTAAGTTAGTATAGACATAGTTAAGTTAATTAAGCTAGCTTTAAGCGTTTTTGTCTAGCACGTAAAGATAATGAATTGAAATAATAAAAATGCATTGAAATTGAAATTGAAATTTCGATGTAAGCCTTGGACAGCTTTGGTTTCCGCGTCCGCGACAACTTGATTGTAATTGGCTCGGCATAGTCACAACCAGAGTTTATGAATATACGACTAGGCTGAAGCCGACAAGATGGCAGATTTCCCATTAGCTGCTGCGACGTTTGCCTTCGCTGTATGAAACAGGGCTTGCAGTGAAAACTATGTTGCGAATAAGGTTCCGAGATCCAATAATCCAATATTGTTGGCGAACGAGAACAAATGTTTCCGAGACTCCAGGGTGCAGGTAGCGTTGATGTACATCTCTAACAATTAGTCTGGAATAGTTTAATGAAATGGATACTTCCCTCACGTAAAACCCCTTCGTTATCGTCAAACGGAGAAAAATTAATTAATCGCGAGTTTCGGGAAAGCTGCAGCCACTGAGTTAACTAGCGTATGTCTTCGTCGAAAGTTTGTTGTTGAACTAATTGTATGATCAAACCTTGTTCAGGATTCATTTCCGATAAAGTCAACGCCACTTTCCGCGGCTAGCTTCAACGCGGCAATTGATTCCAAAGCGAAGGCAGTAAGCTATTACCCGTTTCAATCGACCCCAGGAAGAGAACCTATTCACAAGAAAATCCAGAAAGTTGTTCGTGTTCGATACAAGTAATACCTAAGTTGTGGATGCCCTTTCTTCAAGATTTTCACAGTTTCCTTTTTTAACTCGTGACTTGGGCCATTCTGAAATTCCGAGAGAGAGCCAGAATGGGCCCTTCCACCACATGTCGAAAGAGATAAGATTCGCAGGAGTTAGACCCCGAGAGACACAATCTGCTGGATTATGGTCAGAAGCTACGTGTTGCCAGACATAACGTGGCACAGTTTCCAGAATAGCGGCAGTACGATTTGCCACAAAGGTGGTCTAGCGACGCGTTGGGGACGACAGCCAGTGAAGAACAACTTCGGAATCACACCAGGCAAAGAGTTTTGTTGGTTTGGAGGACAACGCGGAAATAACAAGATGGAATAACCGAGCAAGCAGCAACGCACCACAAAATTCGAGTCGGGGAATGGAGGCCAGCTTTAGCGAAGATACCTTCGTTTTAGTCGCGATTATATTAACCTGGCACTTTGCATTCGGATGTTTGCAACGACTGTAAATGACAGCTACTGAAGAAGTATCCGAGAAACCATGTAGCTCATAATTGTCCAGCGATGAAAACGCGTAACGCGGAATCCGAAGTTTCTCGAATAGATGGAGTTCTTTATTATAATATGTCCATCGTACCGATAAGGGACTGGGTAGCGGATCATCCCAATAAAGATTTAAGTCAGAAGACCATAACTCTTGAAATAAGACCTTGAACAATACAACCGATGGAGTGAGGAAACCAAGAGGGTCGAATATGTGCGACACTTCCGACAGCAAAGACCGTCTTGTGGGTGGATTCACGAAGCCATGGTTCGAAGTTTTGTAGGAAAAGTGGTCTCTGACTGGATCCCAAAACATTCCGAGCACTTTAACAAAACCGGTTGAATGCTCAGGGTCAAATATCGAGGTATTAAGATCTTCTTCGGGTAATGTTTTAAGCAGCGGCAGACAGTTTGAGCTCCATTTTCGGAGTTGGAGCTAGGCTTCCGACAAAAGAGACACTAATTCTGTTTTGAGTGCAATTAAAACTTTCGAACAGTTCGACCCTGTCATCACATCGTCAACATACCGTCCTCCAGAATAACCTTGGAAGCTGTAGGGTATTTCAGCTTATAGTCCTCAGCTAACTGATGTAATACACGAACCGATAGGAAAGAGAAAATGCACAATTTCAGCATCGATGTTTTCTCGCCATACGACACGTTGGAATTCGGAATGCTGATTGCCGACCCAGATCTGGCGGAACATTTTGATAATATCGGCTGTAAAAACTACGCGATGTTGACGAAAACGCAAGCACACCCCTATCAAATCCCGCTGAATTGGTGGACCGACTAACAAGGAACTATTTAACGACACTCCATGCGAATATTTTGTGGACCCGTCGAATACTACGCGTATTTTTTTTTGACGAAAGTTCTTGTTGTAGGACCGCGTGATGTGGAGATAAAACTGTTAACCAGGAGCCGTTACATATTCGGCAACAGGAATGCACGTCATATGACCTTGTTGAATATATTCGGCCATAAAGTCTATGTACATTCGACGAAGATCTGGATTTGACCGAAAACGACGAGATTGTAGAGCCTAGAGTATCACCGAAAACTGGATCCGAGACCGTAAACGATAAAGAGACGACATATTTTCCATCAGAAGAACGTCTGAACATCTTCCTTAAATTTTGCTCGGCTGGATCTTCAATGTCTGCATCGTTTCCTGGTGGAGAGACATCCTCAACTTCCCAAAAGCATCGAAGCAAAAAATCAACATCCATGGTCAAGTAAAATGATTCGACTGAACGAATATCCGACTGAACACAGTTAGAAAACTCCCCTGAAACTACCCATCCAAATGACGTAATTTGGGCTACCGGTGAAACTTCATCTCCTTTAATCTGGCCTGCCCTTATAATGCACCACAGCCTATCAGCACCGAGAAGTATATCGATTTTGGACGAAATATTCAAGGCAGGATCAGCGAGCTGGAGTCCAGCAAGATGTGGCCAAACCGAATTATCGAAACTCTGAACATTTGAAGTCAGTTTTGCCAAAGCAAATGCGTCTACCCCTATGATAGTTGAGGTTACTAACGACAAAACTTGAATTGAAATACGACCCCTTGTATGACCTGCATTTAGCGACGAAAGTCTATGAACGGGAATTCGTGCATGTGAACGAGGAAGACCTAGTCATTCCGCGAACGACTCCACGATGAATGATGACTGCGAACCAGAATCCAATAACACACGGCATACAATGGATGTCCCAAACCGTTGCCGAAATAGTTGGAAGGATTGTCTGTTTGCAACGATTAGTTTTCAAGCGATACGTTAATAACGAGTGAAGACGGATGTGCCAAAGAATTATTCGCGTTCGAGTGATTGGTAGAAGGTAAGGAGTATTACGCAGGCGGGGAAGAGCAAAGATTCGACGATGATGGGTTGATTGTAGTATTTTCCAAATGGACCAATGTATGGTGTGATGACTTACACACACGGCATGTAAATGTAGATCGACATTTATTTGCAGGATGACCGGCGCGAAGGCAATTGAAGCACAATGAATGGCCTTTTACGAATTCGCGCCGCGATAAAATGTCTAGCGAAACGAACTGCGGACACTGAGATAGCAAATGGGAATCAAAGCACTTGGGACACTTGGGCTTTGCGGGGTTAGTTTTGGATACATGAGTGCTTAACGGTGGCGTTGTTTTCATGTGAGAACGATTTAGTGGCTGACACGACTTGAGAGCATTGCATCTTGTTTGAAAAAAATTTAAAAGCGAATCAATTGTACGTCTCTTGATCCAACAAATTCTGCCCAAGACTTGCAGCATTCTTGATCTAGTTTGCTTACAACCAGATAAATAAGTCGAGGATCGCGACCGTGTTAATCCAAGGCATTGAGTCCTCGCACGACCTCGTCGGCACCATCAGTTATTTTACGGAGAATCTGAACATTTGCGACACTCATCGAAGTTAGGGAAGGAAACGTTTGAATAAACGACCGCACAATTAAGTTAACCTTGTCATATCGCGCTTCAAGACGATCCCATGCTCGGTGTAATTTGTTTCCGATATGGGAATGTGCTTTACTAAGTTCGCGGCTTCGTCGCGAAGGAATGACTTCAGTTATTGAAATTTCTGAGTAGATGTGAGGTTTGAACGACTATCTACCGAACCAACAAACAAATCGCGGAACGAAGGCAAATCTTTGTAATTACCTGCAAACGGTGGAATTACAACTTTCGGCAAATGCACATTTGATGTTTTACCCCCCAATCACCAAGCCTTTCAAGGAATGTCGGTTGTTGGCTCGCTAACCTTTCAAACACTGACACTTGGATCTTTAATCGCACGCGACAATCCTTCATGAGCCTTAAAATATTTGCTCTCGTAATCGGCAAATTCCGCGTTAAAATCATAGTGGAGCGACACGTCTACCGTTTGAAGATATTCGTCCTGCAGCTTGCAGAACGATTTCCACGCTTCCTCGATTTTATCTCGCCGATTTTGAAGCTGTTCTAGCGATACTGTACTATCAATTTTCTCAACAAAAATCATCGCGCGACTTAAACAGTAATTGATTTCAAGCGATTAAATAAAAGAAAACAATAATTCTTCAAAGGCAATTTATTTATTAAAAACACGAATGTTACATGCCTTTTTTCTCTCTTTTTCTCTACTTATAGGATACATATTTCATGTATTTGTAAGATCGTAGACATAGTGTCTGCGATTATACAATTTATTTAGATCAAAAGCTTATTCTAAGAATTACAAAAAAATTATTCTTTGTTCAGGCCATCGGTTAATAACCGGGTAAACGTGTCATATTGATCGTTTGGTGTTTTAACCTTTGCTGGCGCTGGCATATACGTAACTTCTCCCTCCTTATGAGTAGAATTCTCCTGAATTTGATTACTAAATTTAATTTGAATCCTCTTTTGTTGTATACAAATACATGATAATATTGCAAACATAATCAGAAATATTATACGACAAATTATATATAATTTATAGTGTACATCTTTCTTAAATTTTATTTCTTGTATTTCGTTAATGTTTTCAACGGTTTTTAAAATAATTTTGTCAAATTTTATTGTTTCCGTGAAATTTAATTTTTCTTTATAGTTTGGATAGTAAAATCTTTGTTTTTGTATATTTTTTTCATTAGAATAATTTGACCTAAGATATATAGAGTACAATCATTAAAATTGATCAGATAACTTCCGGCGAGCTTAATGTCTCTATCGTCACAAGTATGATTCAGTTTTATATTTACATTTTTTATAAAAAGTGTTTCATCATCTTACGGTACAATTTCAGTTTGTTCATTTTTGTTTAATTTACAATTTTGTTTTATTACACAATGTTTGCTTTCAATTAGTTCATTAAGATTTTTATTTTGTTCGTATTTATAAATTTTATTTCCATATTCCAAAATGAATTTTTTTTACGCATCGACCTCTAAATAATTTTTATTAGGAACTGGGGCTAAAAGTTTAAGTGGTAAAGTTATATAATTTTTGGGAATTTTAATGGCAAAAACTAGCACGTTTTCTTTGTATTTTGTAATTCCTAATCTAATTTGATTTAATTTAAAGAAATCTATTTTATACGTTTCTATTTCACTGCTTGTAAGGATGCTAGGATGTAAAATGTTACTTTTTGCTGATACAATATTATCTTAGATGTGTTCTATTTTTGACTCTATGTATTTAAGTTTAAAAAACTGATCACGGTATATTTGCTTCATGACTTATTCTCTCTCTACCTTATGTATAGTATAGCATTAATCTGGTTTGAAATTGTTTGTACGTCAAGAAGTTGTTGACAATTAGTCTGTGTTATTAGCGTCAGAAATACTATCCATGTTATAGTCTGAAAATTTTAACGGTCGTTTAATCGTTCGATTTCGGCATTGCCGGTGTGACTATTTGGTTTTGTAAGATGTAGCGAAATTCCTTCTTCTTCTAAAAACTATTGTATCTGAACTGCTTTAAATTCGTTATCTGCAATAATTTTTTTTGGTTTTCCTAATTTTGTAAGATGTTCTTCTAACTGCTCTATTATGAAGTTCTTCTACTATCTATTAGTCTGATACGAACTTAGAGAACTTGACAGATATCACATTGATTAATAACAATATTTATAAATTCCATTCATTTTGGACAATATATTTTGTTTGATTATATGTTTCTTGGATTCCATAATGCTGGCTTTCTTGTACATGATAAAAAGATTTTTGTTTTACGATTTCTTCCTCCGTTTCGATGTCTTGTGCCCTAAATGAACACTTGGCGAATTTAACTGATTTATCGTTTGAAAACATTTCTCTTATTTGATTTTGAAGAACATTATAAGTACATGCTGTCCTCAAGTTCTGAAAATATTGTTTTTTTCCCTTTTTTATAAATCTTCTTAGTATATGTGGAGTACAATAAAAAAAATGGTTATTGGACAGCAACAAAATGAAATAAGACATGTATATTTTGAGGGTAAGGAATATAGAGATGAGTCCGAAATAGCAAACAAATTTAACGACTATTTTGTGAATAGTGTTGAGCAAATTTTTAAATCAGTTGAAGACGTCGAATACACAAACAACATAAATGAAATCGGATGCAAATTCAAATTCCGAGAACTAACGATAAGCGAACTAAGAAAAGTTTGTAAAAATCTAAAAAATAAAGCAGACTTTGAAAAAGTAAGCCCCAAAGTTATCATAGACAACTGGGATATTTTAGGACAGACAGTGCTTACCATAATAAATCACTCTCAACGGGGGAGTTCCCAATTTCATGGAAGAATTCGATGATTGCGCCGGTGGAAAAAGTTCCGAACACGACCAAAATGGAAGAATTTCGACCCATCAATACGCTTAGAACGATTGAAAAAATTATTTAAACGGTAGTTAAACAACAGATGGTAGAATATCTGGAAGGCAATAACATCTTGTCGATTTATCAATCCGGGTACAGACAAAATTATTCGTGTGAGGCAGAGGTTAATTATATTGTAAATGAATGGAAAGGTGCCGGAAAGAAAAATAAAATAATAGCAATTGCCCTTGATTTCAAACGTGCCTTCGAAACAATCGATAAGAAAATACTGTTGGCAAAATTGTATAAGTACGGGATTCAAGATAAAGAGCTGGAATGGTTTAGATCATTTTTGACTAAGAGGGTAGAACGGACTAAAGTAAATAGCCGAAAATAATAAAGTATTGCAAAATTCTTTTATACGCCGATGATACGCTTATTTACGCCGAGGGAAAGGATGCAAATGAATGCAGAAATAAAATTTAGTTGGGTATTGATCAATTAATCACATGGCTTAAGATGAACAAATTAAAACTGAACGAAGAAAAAACTAAATTATTAGAAATAAATCTACAGAGCCAAACACAAATCGTGATAAATGGAAAACAAATCGAAAATGTTAACAGTATTAAATACTTGGGTATGATTATTAACAAGGAGCTAAAGATGCATGAACACATAGACTATATATGCAAGAAAATAGGAAAAAAATAGGTTTCTTCAAAAGGATCAGAAAACAAATGGACGATATGATAGACATAATGGTATATAATACCATTGTTAAACCCCATTTTGAGTTCTGCGCCTCAATTCTCTTTTCGTGCTGCAATCAAGGCGAAGTAGAAAGGCTTCAGAAGCTGCAAAACAAGGCGATGAGGAGTATCCTGAGATGCAATAGATTTACCCCAATAAGTTTTATGTTGGAGGTACTTAAATGGCTGAACGTCAAGCAGAGGCAGAGTATAACACATTATTGGACGTTTTTAAAATCAAACATGGTGCTGCACCTGGATATTTAATGAGTGAAGTCAGACGCGTGGGAGATGCGCAGCCTTACCAACTACGAAATAAAGATGACTTTAGGTTGCGTATCCAAACTTCAACAACCGCCTAAAATACTATCATTTATAAAGGATTTAATTTATTCAACACACTACCAAATGATATAAAAAATGAGAAGAATTTAAGAATATTTAAAAAAAAAAATGTATTGATTTTATAAAAAGAAATTCTTAAAAGAGCATAAGACTGAATTCTAAATAAATCTATTTGTATGTAAATATAGATGATTGTAGAAAATATGAATTATGTAAAGTGATAACAATATTTAAAAATTAATGAATAATTGAAATATATAAAAGAGCCTTTAAGAGAAGCCTTTTAAGAGAATTTAAATAGATCTAATTGTACGTAAATATGGATTATGTAAAGTATTGAATTAATACTAATAAACCTAACTAACTAACTAACTATCTCCTAGTCTTTCGAAATCATGTTCTGCTTTATAAATAATTCATTTACCATGTAAAATCTCAATGTCCTTTATTTTGTTATTTGTCAGAATAAGTTGCGTCTTATATTTATTTACGATGTCTATAATGGGTATATGATCCATTAGTTCTTCGTCTGCTGAATGTACAGTCTCATGAGTCTTATCTTCTTCTACGTTAAATACATTCTGATATTGAATCACTTACGTAACCTTTAAGCGAAAAATTTTCTGTTTGAGTGGGGTTTACTCCCTCCTTAGGTTAAACGTCCTCGTTAATTGCTATTCTGCTTAAGAAATCTGCCACTCTGTTCTCTTTGCCTCTAAGGTATTCAATTTCAAACTGATGTTCTCATAATTTAAGGAGCCATCGTTGATGTCTAGGTGATAGGTCCTTTCCTCTAAATTTAGCATGAAGATAGTTTATTGGCTGGTGGTCTGTAAATATTTTAAATTTATTACAGTAAAGGTAGGGTCTGAAGTAATTAGTTGACCGCATGCTCGCTAAAAATTCTTTATCTGTAGCGGAGTAATTAATTTCATAATTATTGAAAGTATGAGACGCGTAGCAAATGGGATGTCCTTCTTGCGAGAGAACTGCACCAATCGCATAGTTCGATGCATCAGTTGTTAGCGTAAATTGCTTTTGAAAATTAGGTGACTGCTTATTAGTTCTTTCAGTTTTTCGAATGCTTCAATGTAGTTGGGATCATTTGTATTTATTCTAGCATTTTTCTTAAGATATTTTGTAATAGGCTGATCTACTTTGGCGTAATCTCGGATAAATTTTCGATAATATCCGGTTATTCCTAAGAAACTTTTAATCTGCTTTTGGTTTTTCTGAATTTCTAATTTTTGAATACAAGCTATCTTATCGGGGTTAGGTTTCAATCCTTCTTTCGCAAGGTGGTGTCCTAAAAACTCAGTTTCTTTTCTCATAAAGTTACATTTGTCAATTTGAATTTTGAGTTTCTTGGACTCTAGAACTTTGAATACATCAGTTATGGCTTTGACATGTTCTGTTAATATCGTACTAAAAATTAAGATATCGTCCAGGTAAACTTTACGTGTTTTATTTTTATATTATCCTTTAGAACATCATTCATGAGCCTTTGGAATGTCGCTGGGGCATTCTTCAGACCGAATGGCATTCTTACGAATTCATACAATCCATGTGGTGTTACGAAGGCCGTCTTCTTGCGGTCTTTTTCTTTTATCAAAATTTGATGATAGCCTTTTGCAAGGTCTATCGTAGTAAAGTACTTTGCTTTCCCGAGTTTGTCCAGAATTGAGTCTATATTAGGCAATGGAAACATGTCGTCAACGGTGACGTCATTAAGCTTTCTAAAGGGTTTTTCAACAGGGACGCTACAAAAGTAGAGCGACAGGGACATCAAACGACGCCATATTTCTTGCCGCTCTTTTGACATACCTCTTCAGTATGGTTTGTAATTTCATGATGGAAATATATACGAGCCAACAACGAGTCAAAATTATTAAAATTTACTACCGAAATTCGGAGTCAGTGGCCTCAACGTTAAGGCGCTTCGTCCAATTTATGGTCGTAATCGTCTAAGTAGATCAACAATTGAGCGTCTTGTGGAAGAATTTGAATCCACAGGCACAGTACAAAATGTTCCCGTGCCAGTGAGAAAAAGAAGTGCCCATAGTGTCGAGAATTTCGCTACCGCTGAGGCTTCAGTTGCAGAAAGCCCAAATGTGTCTCTCACACGTCGTTCTCAAGCGTTGGGCATCTCTGTGACGTCGTTGTGGCGAATTTTGCGAAAAGATATTGGCCTACATCCTTACAAGATTAAACTGACGCAAGAACTGAAGCCGCTTGACCACCAGAAGCGTCGTATGTTCGTGAACATGAGCAACAACTTGAAAATGATTCGGATTTTCATCGAAAAATCATCTTTGGTGATGAGGCTCATTTCTGGCTGAATGGCTCCGTCAATAAACAAAATATGCGGTGTTGGTTAGGCAGCAATCCACACGTACTCCATGACTCATCATTGCATCCTGAAAAAATTACGATTTGGTGTGGTTAATTGGGCCGTACTTTTTCCGTGATGATAAAGACCAGCACGTTGCTGTGAATGGGGATCGCTACCGTTCAATGATACCCGAATATTTTTGGCTCCAATTGGATGATATGGATTTGGAGGACATGTGATTCCAACAGGATGGCGCCACAAGCCACACAGCGAATGTCACAATCAATTAATTGGAAACCAAGTTTGGAGAACGTATTTTCTCACGAAATGGTCCAGTCGCTTGACCGCCTCGGTCGTGCGATTTGACGTCGTTAGACTATTTCCTGTGGGACTTCGTCAAGTCTGTGTTCTATGCCAACAAGCCAGCGACGATTGATGAACTTCGTACGAATATCGAACGTGAAATTGCAGCAGTATCGGCCGATTTATGCTTGGAAACTGTTGAAAATTGGGTTCAGCATCTGGACTTCTGCAAGCGTACCCGAGGTGGCCAAGCAAAAGAAATTTCCGTTTTATTTAAAAAAAACGTTTGTAGCGCTCTTATTGAAAAACCCGATATAATCGATAACGATCCTAAATTGTTTCTTTCCTGAGTTATCTTTCTTTTTAGGAAGCACAATTAAAGGACTTGAATATTTTGAATTACTTTTCTTAGTGATTCCCTGCTCTTCCATTTCCTTAATCTGTCGTCATACTTTTTCTTCATGTTGCGGGGGGTGTCTGTATAATTTAGCGTTAATTTGTTGATCGGTTGTTGGTATGATCTCATGTTCAAGTTCCGGAGTACTGGTAAGTATTCTCCTTCTTTGAAGAACAGACTATCGAATCTCTTAATTAGTTTTTCTGTTTCAACGCGTTCCTCATTATTAAGGTGGTCTAAATTTATGTGTTTCGTACTGCTATCAATGGACTCTAAAGAACATATTTCGTTCAGTGTATATGGTGTATTTATAAATTTTAAAGTTTGATTATTTAAGTTAATAATTCCCTCATCTAGAATAATTGAAGTATTCAAGCTCTTTAATAAATCCATAACAATAATAAATTGGTATCCCCTATTAGAAAGTCTTTTTACTTTTTATCTAATTAATGCATATGGTTTGGGCTTTGAATTCTTCGGGTGGTGGTGTACGTATTTCGTATGAAATTGTGTCTTTACCCGTCACTGCTGTAAAATGTATTGGTTCAATGGGTAATTTCTTAAATTCTGTCAACCTATCGTCTACTTAAAGTTGAACCTGTATCAATAAGCGCTTTAAAATGTTTTGAACAAATAGTTATTTGAATCATTGGTTAATCGTCCGAGGCTAGTTCATAAAAAACGTATTTTGTTGATTTTGATTTTTACTTTCATCGTTAACTTCTTCACAAGTCCTAACCAATCTTTGCTCAGCTGTCTCCTGTTGATGGCTGTGTTGGCCTGCAGATAGTCTGAGGTGTCCTGAATTTTGGATCTGACACTGGGAATTATTTATTTGTCTACAGCTGTTATTTCTCTGTATGTTATCAACCTCCATGTTTTCAGCTGGCGGATTTGATCTGTCATTTTGCTTATATTGCCCTGAGAAGTTTCTCTGCTGTCCTGGGTTATTATGTTGCCTATACTGTCCTGAATAATTTCTTTGTTGTCCTTGATTATTGTTTTGCCTATGATGCCCTGAATAATTTCTTTGTTGTCCCTGATAATTGTTCTGCCTATAGTGTTCTGATCTGTTTTGATGCTCTTCGGTATAATTACTTTATTTCAGTTTCTCCGGTGAACAAATGCTTTCTGTCTAACTGTTCTTCTGAATTCTGGCCTAATGCAGGAATCCTTTAACCTTCTCTTACGCATCATTGATATTATTGTGTTAAACAATGTTCTTCATAAATTCTATCTAACAATGTGCCCTGTACCATTTCTTTTGCCGTGTTCACCAATATTACATCAAGAGCAATTATCTTCTTTATAATATACAATTAACTCATCGGTTTTATATTTAATATTTTGTAATTCTATAGCCAGTTCGCTTCCCGTATTCACTTTAAGGTTAGTGATCTTCTTGTATATCTCGTGCGGCTCGATGTCCGGCTTGTATCTCAGCTTCAATGTCTCTTTGATGGTAGTCCAGTTGTCCGTCTGAGGTATGTTGATCACTGCATTCTTCGCATCGCCTTGTATCTTTTCATAAAAGTGTAGTGTGATTCAATGCAAGATCACTGAACAAAGACATTACATAATATTGTATCGCCCAACATATTTGAAAGTGTCACATGGCATTCGATCAGTATGGGCTGTGATTCATGCTATGTTTTGGTCACTGGAGTTCAAGTGGTCATCATTGTTTACATTTGCATTCATTGCACTTGGAACAAAGCCAAAAGAAATATTGTACACAGAATATAGCAAAGGGGTCAGGTTGCTTATACATACTGACATAATTTTTGATTAGAACAAAGGGATCATAGGGCTAAAATTTGTATAAATAGAAATGTTTTGGAAGAATAAAGACAGTCTTGAAACTCAATTATTATTGTGGCAGTAATTTGCCTTACTTACAGCGAGCTGTGCTTTGTACAGCACGGAAGAGCGTGCTACGCTTTATATAGCTTAGGGGGTAGGCTACGGAGAAGAAATTAGTTCTTCTAGTGAGAATACATCACTTGGCGATCCTAAAACATTACAAAAGACTGTCCGCACTAAGATTGTTTTCTGTTCTGGGTCTTCTATTTGATTGAGGTACCATTCTACAAAACTGAGGAAGGAATTTATTGTGACATCCCCTTGTCCAGTAAATACAGACATATATCGGATTTGTTTTAAAAGTTTTTCCCTCTCCTCGTATGCTGCTCGTACTTGTTCCAACTGTTGTGTTCTGAGTTCCAATTCAGCGTCTAGTTGGTTATGATCTTCCATGTTTCTATTGTTATCGTGTATCTTTTGTTTTTATTTCTTTTACTTTTCTTGAACACACTAATCTTTGTCGATTTTATTGTTTGTTTTGTTTTCTTTTCGGGTACGTGTTTATTAATTTAAATGTTTAATTTAGAAACACTTTTATTTATTAATTTCACACGACGTAGGTTTGTTTCACAGGCCCCTTACAAAATAAGAATCCTTCCGACTGCGCCACTTAAACAATAATTGATTTCAAGCGATAAAATAAAAAAAACAATAATTCTTTAAAGGCAATGTATTTATTAAAAACACGAATGTTACATGACTATCACTACCGGAATACTACCTCGAGTTCGTATTCTTTTTCCCTACTACGTAGGCATAGTGTCAGCGATTTTACAATTTATTTAGATCAAAAGCTTATTCTAAGAATTTTTTTTTTTTTTTTAAATAGTGCACGTGCTCAAGGGATTTGTTGAACCCTTATAGTGCGTTTACACAGCACGAGCCGAAGGAAAGTTAGAAGGGAGAGAAAGAAGGTAGCGGTGCACATTGGTCTTAAATTGCTGTAGGTTGCAGTGCCGAGGGAAAGTAGAGCGAGGTAACGCATTCCACATGCGCGATGTTCGGCCTATAAAAGACTCTCTAAATTTCACAGTACGCCCGAAAATAGGCTTAAGGGTAAACTGATGAGCATTCAATGATGTGCGGGTGTTGCGAGTGAATTGGTGGAGGGCGGAATGCATTTAGCTATTTCTTCGGAGCATTGGTGGTAAAAGTAGCGGTAAAAGAGCGACAGGCAGGAAACATTTCTTCGATGTTCCAGCGAGCGTTGTACTCCATTTCCAGATGTGAGCGTTGTACTCCATTTTTGGCCGAATAAAAGCCTTATAAATTGTAGCTAAGTCAGAAGGGGTAAAGTATTTCTTGCACCGGCTTAGGAAACCTAAACATTTCGCTGCATTCTTGGCGACATCGAATATGTGGTCATTCCAGCGTAAGTTAGAATTCACGCGCATACCGAGCATTGAAAGTTTTTCGGTTTCGTCAACGCAAGTGCCATTCATGGACAATGGCTGGGTATAAGGGTTTCGCTTTGATGACATAAGACAGCATTGTGTTTTGGAAGCATTAAATTCTACTCGGTTGATTATGCTATTATGATTATGGGGTCTATTTGATTATGCTGTCAATATCAGAATTTAATGTGTTAAACATACGTTGTCGTTCGATGTCCACGTCCGAAGAGCAGGGGCGTGAATCATTAAACGCATATGAGAAACTGAGGGTACTGTCATCTGCGAAGGAATATATTGGATTAGATGTGATAGACAAGAGATCGTTTATGAAAATTAAAAAGAGAGTCGGAGACAAAACTGAGCCTTGGGGAACACCAGCATTTATATGGTGAATTTCAGACTTGAAACCGTCCAATACAACTTGTATTGTACGATTCGCAAGGTAGTTTCTAATCCATCGAGGAAGAGACTCACTGATCCCATATGCACGCACTTTCGACAAAAGAGCCGGATGCCAGACTCTGTCAAATGCCTTTGAAATATCGAGTGCAACTATCTTTGTTTCACCAAAGTTATGTATAGATCGGTTCCACTTTTCAGTGAGACAAGTCATCAAATCACCAGTGGACCTGTTGCTACGAAAACCGTACTGCCGGTCATTAAGAAGTTTTCGTGATTCAAGATATTTCATAAGCTGACGATTAATCAGCGTTTCCATGACCTTAGAAAAAAGAGACGTAAGTGCTATGGGTCTGTAATTGGAGGGAGAAGAAGAATCGCCTTTTTTAGGGACAGGCTGGACAAATGCAGTTTTCCATCTGCTCGGAAAGATACCTGAGGAGTAGGAAAGATGAAAAAGCTTACGCAGTGGTTTTGCCAGCGTGGAAGAACACCTTTCAGAACTATAGGGGAAATACCATCTGGACCAGCGGACTTGTGTATGTCTAAATCTTTCAGTACTCTTGCGACTGTGCGAGTGCGAAAGTATATGTGTCCCATAGAATGTTCAACGCTCTCGAGCACAGGTGGTGGTAAAGTGCGATCTGGAAGTGTGGAACTGGCCGCGAATTGTGCGGCAAGCAGATTGGCTTTATCAAGATTGTTTACGACAGGAGTATCATTCGAAATGAGCGTCGGAATCGATGACGAAGTAGAGTTCTTAATATTTTAGCATTTTAGCATTACAGTCATTACGGACTCGTCGAAACTTTTTCCGGTTTTCCTCTGTAGGGTTGGCTTTATAAGACCGAAAACTCAGCTCTCTCAACGTGACAGCCTCTTTACAGCTCAAGTCGAACCATGAATTCTCTTTTGGCCTAATTGTCTTCACCTTGTTCGGGATGAAGTCATTCATGCCTTGGAGAATAATATTTGTGACCATATCAGCGGCGGCGTCCACGTCACTATCGAGGAAACATAGTGACCAGTTAAAACTCCTAAAAAAGTTATTGAGGCCGCCCCAATCGGCTTTTTCATATTGCCAAAGAAGTCTTTTAGGAGTTTTTTCCTTAACTGGGTGGTTTGAAAAAGTGAAGTTGGCTGAAATGACACAATGGTCTGACGAACCTAGGGGCGCCAATACATCAAGGGAGTATTTGTCAGGGTGAGAGGTGAGGAACAAGTCCAAAGTGTTGGCTTTGTGACATGCAATGTCTGGGATTCTTGTTTGCTCATTTACTAGCTGGGTTAAATTGTTTAACTCAGCGAAGATTTCAACATACCTTCCTTCGGGTGTTGTCTGACCAGAATGTCGAAGCCAGTTAGAATTGTGTATATTGAAATCGCCCGCAACGACAATTTCAGTATGAGGATACAGGGATACAATTCTTAAAATGGAATTGGACAGTTCATCAAACTCGTTGAAAGTAGAGGAACTGTTCAGGTTTTGACTTCTATGAATGAAACAGTAATGAATTGTTTGCTTATGGACGTAGAATTTAAACCACATGAAATTGAATTCCGGATTGGAACATTGACCGTATTGTGGTTGAAGTTGATAAGCAATATCATTACGTATATATACGACGATACCACGATGTGAGAAGAATAATGGCACTAAGCTATATCCAGGTAGGTCAAAACCAGAGTTTCCACAAATCTGTGTTTCGCAAAGTGCCAAAACAGCTGGTCTAAATTGATGTGTGTGGGCGTACACAGCAAAGAAATTCTTTTTGAGACCGCGGATATTACAAGTGTCGACTCTAAAATTCCCACACATTGCAACCATCAGCAGCTCAAAACTCAATTCTCACTAAGCAGAGTTGAGACGTAAACATCCAATTCCGAGTGTCCAAATCATCCACCACAGGTGTTATGCCCATGTGATGGAGTGAGTCAGTTACTCGGGTTGGTGTTCACTTACAGAACCGCTATGCGCGAGATGTCTAATATTCTCGGTCGTTGCCTAGCCAAATGTAAACATTCGGCAACGGCAACAACCAAGAGCACACACAGGCGAGGGAGGGGTGAGGAAGATATGGGATGAGGAGGACTCGCGTTATGCTGTATTCGGTGTTTTTTTTTTATGGAACTTTTTGATTGCTGCACTGCACTTTTCATTTTCTTTTTATTTTTGATTTTTTGTACGATTTATTTATTTTTTTTTGTTTGATTTTTTTCTGGCACAATAAGAAAAACGAAGTCGAAGAGAATGCGGCAGGGGAATTTAGACAATCACAAGCACTACACGAACACAATTTAACGCGACAGGGTTATTTCGCGTGCGCGCGCGTCAAGAGTTAAAACTGCACAAAACAATTATTGTTTGTTCAGCCCATGGGTTAGTGACCAAATAAACGTAAACGTATAAATATTGATCGTTTGGTGTTTTAACCTTTGCTGGCACTGGCATATACGTAACTCGCGCGTTATGTGCACCTTGGCACTTGCTCTTTTTACTTGCAAGTGCCAAGGTGCACATAACGCGAAAAAAAATGTCAAATTTAAATTAACTCGAATCGCAACCCACTGTTTCTTCAATTTGAATAAACCGTATATAAAAAAAAATGTCCAGATTAATTCTGTTAACAAGGGTATTAAATTACATTAAATACGGCTCGAATGACCACTAATGTTGGAGATCAAAAGGTTCGATGAGATAAGGCATAGGTCCAAGAATCAAGCACCCCACACAAATTATTTTCAATAAAATATACCCAAATTCCAAACACCTTACAAATTTATTTATACTTAGCTTCCGTCTGATGTGTCCAAGAGTGTACAAGAAAGTGCAATAGAAATTTCACCCAGCAGCAGCCACCCACCCATGATCGTGTGTCTTATCTATTTTTTTTATGTACGAACGAGATGGATGGAAAAATTCATAATCGCTTGAGAGTACACTGACTGCATGGTTCGATGTCTGCTGCTTAGTGAATTGTTCTTGCAATGCAACGGCAAAAGCATCAGCCGATTTTGGGATGACAAATTCATGCGTTTGTGTGCAGCATTGGATTTAGGATCAATGAAGAATTAATTAAGCGCCGGCTGATGCTTGTGCAGTGAGTCACAAGATTACAGTTGCAAATTTATCATACATAATTTAATTTTATTTAAATTGTGAAGATGAAACTTAGACAATGTTATGTACGTAAGTTTGAAACAAGGTTGGTTTAATATCACCCAGTTCTTTTGTTTCATATCATTTACTCTATTATGCATAATTGCATGCCATTTTTAAAATATGTTTTAATTTCCTACAAGTAAGTTTTTTTATAATTTATTTTAGGGACTCGTCAGCTTGTGCAAGGAACTGTACCATCAATAGTATCTCCATCAGTAACATGTTTGTGTGTTCCCCCAGGCTCTTGTTCTTATTCCAGCAACCAGCAATCACCTACAGATGTAAATGGAATTGATATTCGCATTGTCAATAATGTATGTATATGAAAATGCAGAAAAGTTAGTAAGTTCGGTACTTTATTAAGCTTTATATAGCTTTTACCAATATATTATATAATATTTTACAAATACTATACCATTGTGTAAAAAGCTGAATATAGCCAAGTGCTAGGCGGACACGCTGAACCACCGAAAAAATATTTAAGAACATATCTTATTCATTTTCAATTTTTCATGACCTACTTATATCGCTAAACTTGCATCGCTATTTGAAAAAAAATCCAGGGAAATTAACAACATTACTGATTTTAACCTTTCATTTTTCATGATTCAAGACAAAAATCACACTGATGATTAAAATTAAAATAATTACTATGCCAAATGTACTTCCAACAACTACATATTCTTTCTTTTTATCTATGATTTCAGTCATAACATCAAGATTTTCTCTTTCACTGAGTATATAATCATAAAAAAGTAATTCGTTATTCGTTTTTGTATTTGAAATTAAAAAGTCTTGAAGCTGGTCGTCGCTTCGTTTTTCTGCGTGAGCCGAAAAAATACAAAAAAAAAATAAAACCATCGCCAGGTGACCAAATTATTGTTCAACCTGTCTACTGAACACCATAGAACAGTCTTCAAGAAAACACTTTGTTTTAAAGCTCCAAAATTATTGTGTGCACGTGAATGACATCGACTGCAGGAAGTTTAAGATCCCACGTAGTGTGCCTATCCCCAACTAACATAGAAAGCTGCATCTTAAGGTCCCGGTTTTTCCTCTCAACCGGATTTGCTTCTGGGTGATATATCGGCGTAAATGATTGTTTGATACCAAGGCAAAATGTTAGTTTCTGCATTAACGCAGATATAAACTGGGTACCATTATCACTATGAAGTCTTCTTGGAAGCCCATGTCGTAAGAATACGTCATTGAGAAGGGTAGGTGCACAATTTTCGGCAGTACCTTCTTTAATGGAAACAATTCAACCCATCGGCTACAAAGATCTTCCACAATAAAAATCCACTGGTATCCCTCGGTGGTTATAGGTAATGGCCCAAATAGATCCACTGCGATTACTTCAAACCTTTGGTGACTTGGAGTTGTTTGCATGAGTCCAGCCGGCTTAAGATTGGAGGCTTTATAACGCTGACATTCAAGACGGTTTTTGATATGTTTTGCGACATCCGTTCTCATTTCGGTTCAGTAGTACCGACTTGATATACGAGCTTATGTTCTGTCCACACTGTAGGATCATCATGATATTTCTGCAGCACCATTGCTTCATTGTTTTCGGGATGACGAGCTGTCCGTTCTCAGAGTCCTCTTCAGAGCAGAAGCGATAAAGAACTCCATCCACTAAAATATATCCCCGATTGGTCCACGGAATAAGCTATCATCGTTTCGTTCAAATGAGTCAATTATAGCTTTGAGGTCTGAATCTGCTAACTGTTCGTCTCGTATTTCCTTTGCACCTCTTCTAGGTGAGTCAATTTCGACAGAGCAAATTACACAGCTTTCTGCTTCATGGCCTTCATCAGGACAAGGTAGTCGAGAGAGTGTATCGGCAACAGCATTATTTCTTCCCGGGTTGCAACCAATTTCAATGTTGTAGGGCTGTAGTTGAAGGACCCATCTAGCAAGTCGACTTGTCGGTGATTTTAACGACATTAACCATTTCAAAGGCTGATGATCTGTAAGGATTTTTACATCAGATTCTTCGATGTAAACACGAACTTTTTAACTGCCCATACAAAAGCGAGTGCTCCTTTGCCGTCGTTGAGTAATTACGTTCAGCAGGCAAGAGTAAACGACTAGCGTATTCAACAGGGTGTTTCATTTCTCCGAACCCCCTGGAGTAAAACAGCACCGAGGGCGTAACTGCTGGCATCAGTCTTTAAGACAAATGGAATACCTTCCTTTACTTGTTGGAGAATTGGACCGGTGGTTAAAAGTTGCTTGAGCCTCACAAATGAACTCTCCTCCTCGTCCGTCCACCTCCATAAAATCTTCTTTTTTGTGAGATCAGAGAGTGGTTTTGCGACGTTGGCAAAATTTGGTATAAATCTACGATACCAGGAGCAAGTTTGCAGGAATGACAACACTTGCTTTTGGTTTTTGGGTCTGGCGCGTTTTATTATTGCTTCTGTTTTCTCCGGATCGACCTTGAATCCATCTGGAGTTAGAATGTGGCCCAGGTATTTCACCTCCGTACAATAGAATCTGCATTTTTCACGCTTTAGGCGAAATCCAAACTCTTCTAAACGTTCGAAAACTTTTCTTAGATCTTCCAAATGTTCTGGAAAGCTTTCAGAACATATAATTATATCGTCCAGATATGCAAGTAATAAGATGTTAAACTTCTTCGGAATTTGTCTATCAAACGTTGGAACGTTGCTGGAGCGTTTCGTAAAACCAAACGGCATTCTTTTAAATATATAAGTACCGAAAGGGGTTATATAGTAAAAGCTGTCTTCGGCTGATCTTTTTCTGCTACCATAATTTGCCAGTATCCTGAGCGTAGATCCAATGTGGACATGAAGGATGTACTTTTGGCTTCATGCAGGAGATCATCTATTCGTGGTAGTGGATAGCGATCTGGAATCGTTACAGCATTAAGTGCTCGATAGTATACGCAGACTCGGATAGTTCCATCTTTCTTTGGTACCGTTATCACAGGAAATCCCCATGGAGATGCTTTCTCTTCGATTATGCCCTTCTGCAACATGTGGTCTATTTCCGTTCTTAATTGGATTTTTCGAGCAGGAGAAATCCTGTATAGTGGAAAGGCAATAGGTGATGTCGTTTCGGTTTTTATCGTATGCTGAACGTATGGGATTGCTGACGTTATCTCTCCAAACACATCAACTTCTTCGGCCAGTAATTCTTGAAATTGATGTTTTTCTTTTGGCTTTAGCTGTTCACCTTCTATAGAGCGCAACGTGATATCTACCGAATTAAGTTCAAACCAAGCATCAGCTTCGGAATGTTCTACGCGCATCGGCTCGCTGAAAAGGTCGCTTACATTTTCTGGAATTGCTTCACCAACAAGACCATTGATATTAACCTCCACGGTTGGCACCATTCTACCAATGAGATAAGATGGCTTCTTGGTCGCAGCTATATTGCCAAGCTCATTACTCTTTGCCTTTTTGAAACAAGTTTCTGTCAAATTTTGGAGAGCGTACGTATTTCCGTCTATTTTGGAGAGCGTACGTATTTCCGTCCCCAAAAGAAATATTGGACAAGACAAAGAACGTCCTCTCCCTCATTTTACCGTCGAGCTTATCAAGATAAGAAATAGTCGTAGATCTAGGTGGATGAGAACCAGAGACATCATTTCCTTTACAGAAGTTAAGACCCTAACCACTATTATAAAGAATAGCCTCACACATTATCGAAATTATGTTTGGAACCAAAAGTTGCAGAATTTAGACAAGGGTACGAAACCATTTTGGAATATTGTCAAAGAAATTAAGAAGAAAAATAACTATATTCCCCCGTTTAAGAATGGGAATGCCATGGTGCTGTCGAACATAGAAAAGCAAATGCCCTGGCTAATCAATTCTATAGGAATAATTCTGCCAATGCTAACATTAGTCCTGCGAACAATATCCATGATTCTGTAGAGCGATCTATGAATCTTCTTAGCGCATTTGCCCCAGCAAGTGATGTGAACTTAGTGTCATTAAGCGAACTGCAAGCTATCATAGCTAGCCTGCAAAAAAGAAAAGCACCGGGTTTTGATGGAATCAAAAACGTTTATTTGAAAAAACTCCCTAATGAAGGTATTAAGTATTTGCTGCAGCTGTTTAACGAATGCCTGAAGTTGGGTTACTTCCCTAATAAATGGAAAGAAGCAAAAATCATTCCCATATTAAAACCTGGTAAGTGTGCTTCCTTGCCGTCGAGCTACAGACCAATTAGTTTGTTGGGAACTATAAGCAAATGCTTTGAAAAAATAATAAAAAACCGTCTTCTGACATTCATTGACGACAATAATATGAACAATGAACAATTTGGTTTCAGGGCCTATCACAGTGCAGTTCACCAGGTACACCGCCTTACAGTTGAGATTAAAAATAATCTTACGCTAGGAAAGAGTACCGGAATGGTACTACTTGATGTTGAGAAAGCTTTTGACACACTCCGGCACAATGGTCTGCTTCATAAAATGGTCAGCCTACGCTTTCCATGTTATTTAGTAAAAATCGTGCAATCCTTTCTTAGTTCACGCAGTTTTAAAGTATCCCTCAACAACATACTTTCGAGTAGTCACCTTGTTAACGAAGGAGCCCCACAAGGAGCTGTAATAAGTCCTGTTTTATTTAACATATACACCTCTGACTTCCCGCATCTGGAGAATTGTAAAACTGCTTTATTTGCAGATGATACCTGTATTTACACATCCGATGTAATTGGTTCTTACATTGGAATCAATTTACAATCGGCTTTAAATACAATCCAAGACTACTATAAAAATTGGAAAATCAAAATAAATGCTTCTAAGACTCAAGCTGTCTTTTTCACCCGTAAAAGAAAAGCTTGCTCGCTTCCAAGCAACAGTCTTTTTATTAACAATGTCCAGATTGAGTGGAAGTCAAGAGCAAAGTATCTCGGGGTACACTTAGACCAACGGCTAACTTTTGATATACACCTTCAAGAAGTTATTAAAAAGGTTAAGGTGACTACTAGAATTCTTTACCCATTCATTTGTAGAACATCCAAACTTAGCAATGCGAATAAACTCCTGATTTTTAAGGTCATTTTCCAGGCAATTATGTTTTACGGATCGCCTGTATGGGGAAAATGTGCAAAAACCCACCTGCGCAAACTGCAAGTTGTACAAAATAAAACTCTGAAAATGATAATGAATTTACCCTGGTACTACTCAACAGACGAACTCCATTGTCGTACTGAAATTGAATTGGTTGCCGAACGAATAGCTAAACTTTACACAAAATATAATAATTCTTGTTTGATGTCTGACAATGACTTGGTTTTAAACTTAGCTGAAAATGTGTAATCCATTTATTCATCAATGTAGTCTAATTATTCATAAACTAATCTTGTTTCCCTGCAAACTAAATATATTATTTATTTATTTACATATTATTTATTTCTGTGATATTTCCTTCCTTTTTTTTCTTTTTTTCTTTTTGTGTTCTTACATACATTTGGTATTTATATCGTATTATTTTTTATTTATTAGTTTTTTTAATTTTATTTATTAATTATTTATTATTACTTATTATTTAATTTGCATTATTTATTATTTATAATTCATAATTTATTATTTATTATTAACTATTTATTATTTTTTATTTATTATTTATTATTTATTATTTATTATTTATTATTTATTATTTATTATTTATTATTTATTATTTATTATTTATTATTTATTATTTATTATTTATTATTTATTATTTATTATTTATTATTTATTATTTATTATTTATTATTTATTATTTATTATTTATTATTTATTATTTATTATTTATTATTTATTATTTATTATTTATTATTTATTATTTATTATTTATTATTTATTATTTATTATTTATTATTTATTATTTATTATTTATTATTTATTATTTATTATTTATTATTTATTATTTATTATTTATTATTTATTATTTATTATTTATTATTTATTATTTATTATTTATTATTTATTATTTATTATTTATTATTTATTATTTATTATTTATTATTTATTATTTATTATTTATAATATATTATTTATTATTTATTATTTATTATTTATTATTTATTATTTATTATTTATTATTTATTATTTATTATTTATTATTTATTATTTATTATTTATTATTTATTATTTATTATTTATTATTTATTATTTATTATTTATTATTTATTATTTATTATTTATTATTTATTATTTATTATTTATTATTTATTATTTATTATTTATTATTTATTATTTATTATTTATTATTTATTATTTATTATTTATTATTTATTATTTATTATTTATTATTTATTATTTATTATTTATTATTTATTATTTATTATTTATTATTTATTATTTATTATTTATTATTTATTATTTATTATTTATTATTTATTATTTATTATTTATTATTTATTATTTATTATTTATTATTTATTATTTATTATTTATTATTTATTATTTATTATTTATTATTTATTATTTATTATTTATTATTTATTATTTATTATTTATTATTTATTATTTATTATTTATTATTTATTATTTATTATTTATTATTTATTATTTATTATTTATTATTTATTATTTATTATTTATTATTTATTATTTATTATTTATTTATTACTGTGACATTTACATTTATTTATTTATTTATGATGATTTATGATCTATTATTTATATTAATATATATTTATATTTGTTCAATATTTAATATCTTGTTCATAATTCATTTGAAACCAAGCTATTGTTTCTGCCTCTGCCTACTTCTCTCTTCCCTGCAGTCCAAGCTGGGTCATTTATTTAATGAAGGTTTTAATTGTGGCTTTTTCCTTCAAGTTATTTATGCATTTTACTGTGTTATAGATTTAAGATTAAGGGTATATTTCAGTAGAAAGGTTGATTTTGACTTTTTCAGAGAGATCATCTGTTAATTGCGAGAGCAGCGACCGCTTTCTACAAATAAATTCATTAATGCACTCGTCTGCT
The DNA here is from genome assembly GCA_963555765.1 of Orthonevra nobilis. Lineage (NCBI taxonomy): Eukaryota > Metazoa > Arthropoda > Insecta > Diptera > Syrphidae > Orthonevra > Orthonevra nobilis. The sequence continues at coordinate 35,512,563 of OY743227.1, forward strand.
TTCTGCTTGTTGTCGAAAAGCTCAGTATACACTCGCCATGCTGGTTTTGCCGGCGCAAATGCAGTTTGAAAAAGTTTTTTTGCGTCCTCAAACGTTTTTACGTCGTATTTAACTTCTTGCCACCTAGTTGATGCAAAGCCTTCTAGCAGCAATGGTATACCTATTAACGCATTGGCATCGGTAATATTTTCGGCGTCCTTGTATACCGTGATTGTTGCTACGAAATCATTTATTTTTGTCGCGTTTCTTTCGCTATCAAATCGAGCGGTACACCTACTGAAACTTCCATGATTTTCTTTTACGTGAATAGCAGAAACAAGTCGTTGAAGTTGAACTTCTGATATGGCTGTCAATGCCGCTGTATCAGACGTCGATGCAGAGGAAGTCATAGCTTCTGAGAGGCATTATATGAAGATGACGAGCTCGTATTCGGCGATTCAGTTCTCTGTTTGCGATTTTTAGCTGATAGTTTAGCGGCTAATCGCTTACTTTTTCTGATCATTAACAATGTCAGACAATCAAAGTATAATGACTTACAATTTATATAATTTCGGCCCTCCGTGTTGAAAAAAATTTAAGTTGGATTTTCAGAAAAATTATGTGGGTCGTTTTTTTTTTGGGTTTATACTGTAATGTCCAGTTCGAATTCAGCAGGCGCAATGTTGGGCGTCAATTGAAGCTGGTCGTCGCTTCGTTTTTCTGCGTGAGCCGAAAAAAATACCAAACAAATAACACCAGAGCCAGGTGACCAAATAATTGTTCGACCTGTCTACTGAACACCCTGGAACAGTCTTCAAGAAAACACTTTGTTTTAAAGCTCCAAGTTTATTGTGTGCATTTAAAACGTGTATGACATCGACTGCGACTTGCGCTTCTTCGCGTCGCTCTTTTATACCCAAAATTATAACGGTAGGTTTTGTTGGACTTTATTTTCCGTTTAATTCTGTGTATACAAAAACTACACGTTACATCTTAACTTTTTAAAAAAATAATAATTCAACAATTTGCTCATTGTTATTGAAAGAGAGCAGTGAATGTAAGAATATAATAATAATTGAACAAAATTAAATAAGGAAAGTAAATAAATAAGTAGCAATCGTGATGCTTGTTACAGTCTTTGATTACAAAGCTTTGCTTAAAAGATTTTCTTTATTATTAATAACTTTATTATAAATGTTAACTGAGCAAAAGTTGAAATTAATAAGATAATTTGCCACAAGTTCTAGTAATTTGAACTTATCTCTGATTCGTTAGCATCCAAAAGGAACTAGGTAATTTTTTTTGAAGAGCCATTGCGGATGTCGAGAGGGAGTTTAATAATGCGTTTTGACTGGGCTGGTATAATGTGTTTTGATTGAAGTGGAAGAGTTGAGTTATTGGTTATTAAAATTTTGTTGGGAAGGTTTACATTTGCTCTTAATTGTTTCAAAGTATCTACATCTAATAATTCGTCGAAATATTCATGAAAATTAAAAAGAAGAATCGTATTTGACCAGGTTCGTTTATTCAATGGAGTATTACCTGTTTTTCTATATCGTATTTATTGAGTACTGTTGTTATTGAAAACGGATTTGATTTGATTGGTATTATGGTGAATAAATTCGAGATAAATGAATGACGTGGAGGCTCAAGTATCAATAAGGAATTTAATGCGTGTTCCGGACGGGGATGATATGTCGATATAGGGAAGGGTGAATCCTCGTGCGCTTAAGTCTATAAAGCTAGTTGGTTTGGAGAGGCAGGGATTGGAGAATTTCGGTCGCTTTGGATCTTAATTGGATCAGGATATTCGTAGTCTCTATTCGTAAATGTGAGTTCGGCTTCTGCAAAGGGGTCTAGTTGTTCCGTCGTAAGTGTGTTGTAGAAGAACATAGTTCCATAGGCACCGGAGGTGGTTGTAAAGTAAGTCTTGGCCTTCGGACGGCATTTTATTGAAAAGTTCTGCTATTATTTGTGCTAAAAGGATTATATGGATTGTTAAATGGTATATTTGTTTGCATACCAAATGAATTGTATGAAAGTTTGTTGAAGATTGTTTGTTCTCTTCTCAATCAACCGTTTAATCTCTTGATTTACAATTTTTTTATTTTCTATTTCATATTTTTTCTTTCTTTTCTTAGGTTTAGTATTTGTTTTCTCTTTTCTTTTCTTGGAAATGTAACTTAATTAATCATTTACAACTTTGATTTAAGCTTTAACAATGTTTAATTTAAACGCAAGTAATTACTAAAATTTCTTATTTAATCATTTAATTTTTCATTTACAATATTGGTTTAATAATAATTAATCAATGATTATCTATGAACGATCAGCTAATCTGATCGCTTGGTGAAACAATTTACTTTAAGTGGTAGGAAAAGTTACACGAAAAAAGAATAATCAAAAAGAAGGGAATTTTGAGTTCTGTGGGATTTTTCCGGATTTCACCTAATGCTTCAACAAAAGTGTTCACATGATGACGATCAATAAGATAGGCAGCAACAGCACGAGCGGACGAGAACGAAATAAAAAACGATGATTAACGACTTTGTCGTACGAAAAAGAAGGCCTTACAATAAGCTTTTATTGTTATTTGTAATATATAATTGGTATACAATTTAAAGAAAGAAATTACTATTAAATATGGCTGTTCAAGAGTCTTAGGCGGCAATTTCAAAAAAATGAAAAATTTTTAGTACATAATTATTTCAAAGCGTAAGATAAAAGAATTCATAGTATGTAGATACAAAATAATAAATGAATGATATATAATATTATTGAAGTTCCCCAACAATCTAAAACTCTTATGGTAAACAGTATTTAGTATCTCATTGCGTTGGATTCTTGCTTGTGGGTTTCTGGTTCTCTGGTTCGGGAATTAACGAGTTAAAACTCTCCGGGTCGATGCTTGATAATGACACTGTCACTATAGTCGATAATCCTTCGTCGTACTGCACAAATGTTAAGCAATGTACAATAATTTTCGATAAACCTTCGTTGTCGCCGGGAATTTGTACTTTAGGTAGTACTTTCCGACGTCCTTTGTTTCGTATCCAGCTTTCTGTTGGAGTGATATTTTGCTATTATTCTCCGCAGGAGGTGCGGTGTATTTATTTTGGTGAGTTCTCTTCTTATATATTACCAATTTAATAAGTTGAAAACATTTTTTTATTTTTATTTTATTTATTTATTAATTCATTTATCAAATATACACATTTACATACATAAGAATTTCATTGCGCATAGTAAATAAGTAGAGATAAGAATAGTAATTGGCATTAGTATATTTATTATATGAACAGATAGATTTAGATTAAGATTAGATCAATTTTTATTTCTTATAAGTTCATAAAAAGTTCACATCTCATACAGAAATACATTTCAGAATAAATATAATAATACAGCATAAGAAATATTAATGACATTGAGACAAGTAAGATGGAGTAAGAAAAAACAAAATACATGAGAACAATTAATGAAGTTGATACAAAAATATTCAATATATATGATAAAATTTAATAAACAAGTGCATTACTCTATTTTTAAGGAAAGTGAAAAGGTGTAAGGTGTTGGTAAAATGCGGTGGTACGAAATTTTGGAACATCTGCGACGTTCGAAAAGTTTCCACGTAAATTATAATTTGAGATTAACCGATAATTGCGATTACCAGACATGGTAAAGAATGTCTTCAAAACCTTAAAACAGTACAAGTGGCGCACAGGAAGAATTCTCAGTTCACAGAACAATTGAAAAATAGGATGTCTTCCAGACTTACGGCATAACTTACGTATAACATATTTTTGTAAAATTAACAGGGGTTTGATTTTATTCAGATAAACTCCTCCCCAACAAACAACTCCATATTGCAATTAAGAATGAAAAATACCATCGTAAATAATTTTCAAGACCCTTTTAGAACAAATATTTTGCAAGTAATAGAAATGTCGAAGTGTACAACGATAATATTTCCTAAGATAATCTGCATGAATCGAAAAACTCATTCTAGAATCAATGTTAAGCCCTTGGTATTTGTATTCTTCTACATTTTCAATTAAGAAACATTGTTCACTATAGCTTTCACTGTTAAAAAAAGTGTGACAAGAAAACCCAGGCATGCAATCGCAGTGAGAAAGTTTGTATCTTACACACTCAGGTGATAACAAATATTGACTTTCATATTATGAAGGGACGACAGACTGAAAAACATTATTTTAGATTTATTAAGCATACTATTTACTATTTTCCATTCATTTTTTAAATTACCCTTAGCTGAATTAAATTGAGTATGGTAAAAGTTATTTCGGCAACACGAAATCTCCTTTTTAAGCTCAACGCATAGTTTTTTTATATTTCCTTTTTAAATTCAAATTAAGAGGATACTTATAAAATTTTATTCTAAGCTTGTTTTTGCTTTTTATTTTATTTAATAAGTATATTGAGATCCAAGGTTTAAGCCTTTTGACGCACTTTTTAGAGGGCAACATCGAAGAGCAACTTAATATGTGATTCTTTAGAGAATCAATGAAGATCGAAAAGGAATAAGAAGCATCACTACAAGCATAGACGTCTTCCCAAGTATCATGAAAAACTTTGTTTTTAAGTTTACTTTCATCACGCCGTTAACAGATTTTGGATTGTTCTTATTCTTGCTATTTGATATTTTTACTAAGAGTCCAGTCATAGAATGATCAGTAAACATTCTCACAGTCGTTTAACGAAAGGTTCCTGAATCGTCCATAAATATGATCTAAACATATACCGGACACATTTCTAGTAGGTTCATTGAGACTAGCTAGGCCATATGAGGCTAGCAATGCCAAGTAATTTTAAACAGCTTCACTGTTTTTCAAAATGTTAAGATTCAAATCCCCAACAATACTTAAGTTTTTAGATTGTTCCTTTTTCAAGAGACCGGAAAATTCTTCTATGAACGGCAAAACATTAAACATTTGCAATCTGTACACATAAAAAAACGTATACTTCACGGTTAATCTCAACGGAAAGTTTTAAAATATCAGAACTAAAAAAATCGACATACACTATTTCAAGAATCTTGAAGTCCTCTTTCACAAAACGCCCAACACCTCCAGCGGCATAATTTTCATTTGTCCTATCAATAAAATTGAGCCCGGGTATTGAGTAATCGTTTTTTTCAAAATCATAAATCCAAATCTCAGAAACAAAAACAATATCTGGAATGCATACAAAAGAATCAATGTGAGTGACAAGAGCTGAAAAGTTTTCTCTCAGACTTCTGACATTGTGGTGTACAATAAAAATTTTGTTATCGCAATAAAATCTATAAGTAAACAAATTGTCACAGTTGGAGCTACTAAGATCAAGGGTAAAACAGTCATCGATTAAGTCAATTTCCTCATTCATTAGCGGGAAATGAATAACAGAAATGCATTAGATAAGTGCAAGATCAGTGAAGGATCGAATTGAGATAACTTTTCCACTCACAACCTTTCTGACAAGAATTTTGTTGCCTTTGTACCAAATATACCTAACGCCTTTAAGCTTTTTTGCTTCTTTCGCCTTAAACAAGAGAGCCCGTATGAATTAAGTCAGGGAATCGTTGACGTAAATACTGGTTCCCCTACTGTTGCTGTTATTGTTGTTGCACTTGTTGCCCACATCTTCGATATCAGTCAAATGTGTGTTGAGATTTCGTTTTTTTTTTTTCTTTTTTGCGCTCATTATTCGCAGCTTGGTAGATAAATCACATAATTTCATTGATTGATTTTGATGATGAAAAAAGTATTGCGTTGTTACTACTTTTTGGTTGCACTTTCTTAATGAAGCATTTTTCTATATCGCTGTTAGCAACATCGATGGAGAAAGCTTTTTTAAAATTTTTTCTGCACTCTGGTCACAAATTTAACTTTTTCTCATTTCAAAACAACTTTCATTCTCAATAGTAAAGTTATAATTTGTAAGTGACGTTTCAGTGTAGGCTCAGCACAAGTTTAACTTATCTGCTTATTATTTCTAAATTCTGGCTGTCTGTCCCGAACTAGTTAAAACACTTCATTGATGAAGTTGAAAAACAACTTCAACAACAAGCAACAAATTCAACTGTATTACGGACTTTTCAATGCGGCGGCAATGACACAATAAAGCATCAAAGATGAATCGCATCTCAGTATTGTTTACCCAATCTTGAAGAAAGGACACCATCCAAGCTGTGCCAATTATAGAGGTAATAATCTTATCAACGTTGCCTTTAACACCTTTCCGGCCGTATTATGAGAACATTAGAAACCATTCGTCAACAACCTGATAGGTCCATTTCAATGCGGCTTTCTACCAGAAAAGTCCACCATAGACTAAATATTAATATTTTGGGAGATCTTGGGTAAAAACGCACGCACCACCTTTTCATCAATTCCAGGGTTGGTGTTAGTTTCTGTTACGTCCACAGAGACGAGATGTATGAAGCCATGTCTAGGCTTGGCATCCCATCCAAGCTCGTCCTTTTTTTGCAGGATGACGATGGAGAACTCAAGCTTCTGCAATAAGATCAGCAAAGACTTCACCGACGACTTGATGTCAAACGACGTTTTAGGCAAGTTGGTGCACTTTCATGCGGTTTCTTCAGCATTATACTTGAAACTTTTGTGCAAAAGTCTCATGTGAACACCTGAGGCACTATCCTTTTACGGTCTGCTTAATAACTCCCATACACTGAAGATATTGATATAATAAGGGAACGTAGCTTGACAGCGTGAACGCTTGAATGAAACATATGCTGTCATCAAGAAAGGATACCCAAATCCGACGTCTTGGTCAGAACGTTAACATAGACAGTTTAAACCTTGAGGTAGCGAGGGACTTCGTCTGCCTAGGCTTCGCTGCAAACAGAGTTATTAACACTTACGCTGACATCAAACGAAGAATACCTGTGGCTTGGAAGGCAATTATGTAAAGCCCCTTCTCGAAGAACTTTAGTGTCGCTCTATGAAACCTCTGTCATTCCCTTCAAGGACACTTTCAGAAGCGGATGAAGGCGACTTGGTTAGTTTCTTGAGAAAAGTGTGGAAATTAATATTAAATTAGCAAATCTTTTTTTAAATGATTCAAAGCTGAAAAAATACTATATGTTTTCAGAACCCAAATGGTGGCGGCAAATAACATAGCATCTAAATTTTTTTATGATCTTGAGAAGTTTATGGTGCAGGCAGACCTACTCCCACCCAAACCATATTTTTAATTTAATCATGCTATTTATACCATAACCTTGAACTCCGCATGGAAAAAGTAGTGGATAAACCATTGGGTTTAAATTTGGCTCAAGAATATTTATCCTTTCAGATTTTCTTTGATATGCGTTATCTGGATCAGAAATGCTGTGAACAAATAAGTGTCTGTCTCTGTTGTACAACGACATCTAATTTTTTAACACTTATATCTTATGCTTTGCTGTTCAACTTCGTGAACAACTGTGAAAAAATTCTTTGCTCACCAATGTTAAAATGTAGAGTTCCAGTACGATGATATGTTTTCGTAAATTCTGAAGCAGAAAGGCCCATATTTATACTGGCCTAATACTTGCAACCAATGAAGTGAAAGACAATGAGCTGTTAAAAGACTTTAAATTGTAAAGCATTTCAAAGTTGATGGGATTTGTATTGTAGTGCTACACTTATTCACCACAAGTACATCAGATTGCCCTCATTTGCAACTACCCTATAAAATGTTTGTGCGTTTCCTGCCTTTATTTTCCCTACCTTTATTCAGTATGCTGTATCCGGGCAAAATATCTGCCTGGCAAACAGTTATTTTCTTGCCTACTATGCACTTGAATTTAGTAAATTTAGAATTTTCAGCCACAGCACTGATTCTTATTTTGAAACAATTTTTTAGGAACATCAAAGCTCCGATCTGTGAGTGAAACATAACTTAGAGGAAAACACTTACATTAAAACTCACATTCAAAAGTTTTTAAAACTCACCCCTCTTCGCCCAGGCTTTAAATATTTCCCGCCTCCAGTTAGAAACTCAGTAATTATGGCAAAATGTGCAATCGATACAGACACCGAAAAGTTGAAAAGTCTCATTCAGTATATTTCTACCTACTTAAACTGAACTGGCTTAAGCTACGATAACAACAAACGTCGATTCGATTATCCATACGTTGGAATTTATGTATGTTAATATATAGAGCCAAGCAATGTAATTGGAAAATAATATTTATCAAACATTTGATTTGTGTTGATTGCATAAAGGCAGACCTTTGTTTGTATTTAACAATCCAGTCAAAGCATGGGAAAATGCCGAAAAATACCGTATTTTAACTTTTTTGTTCTGAAAAAGTGATATTTCTTATGCTCGAACGATCCTTTGGCTGATTCCAAGAAAATCACAGACGATCGCATTTTATGACCCGATGGCAAAAACATGTGTAAATATGGTTGGGATCTTTCCTGATCTAGGAATCATGACCCTTGAGCTTCGTGTTACCCTAGTTGATCTCTTTCGCCAAAGGTCTTTAGTGTTTTTTGCCGCTCTTTTTCGGATTGGATTCGTTTATTCTTATTCGCCGCCGCCACGTGTATTTTGTACAAGGTAACAGAGATATGGGGCGATATCCGCTAGTCTCAGTTAATTGTTTATTAGGATTCGGAATTGGAACTATAGTTGCAGTTGCGGAATGAAGCCCTGATTGAATATGACGAGTAAGCTCCTGGAAAAATTATTTCCAAAAGATAAATGTGGTATGCACAATAGAACGGAACAAACTCGTAAGCCTGAACGAGGTTACCTATATACATGGCCGCCACGCAATAGACTCCCTTCTGTTTACTGACGAATTCATTTAATCGGCTCTTTCGTGCATAAATCTCGCTTCAATAATCTCCATCGACTTCGAAAAAGCGTTGGATCGTTTAGGTATATATACATATTGTCCTAAATATATAAAAAAATGGAATGTGGATCGAATTAAAAAATAAATTTCTACTTACGATCTTTTCTAAATTAAACAAAATTTAGAGTAAACGTGAATAATGTCTGCTCATTATTATGTAGTCTTGATAAAATACTCCAAGTATCTCCCCTTTCGGTTGTCGTTTTAATAATAGCCTTTGATGATATTAGCGATAGTATAATTAAATTCAAAAATATAAAGCATTCTCCTTGCGCAGATGTTTTATATTTAATGGTTAAATGAAACGACATGAACCGGTCACGTAATATTCTTAAAGAAGTTCTTGAGCTCATAAATAATTGGTGTTCTCTTTCAGGAGCCTTAATATCTTTTAGTAAAAGCAAACATCTACAAATTTGCCGAAAATAACAATGCTCTAAGCTCGATATTGAGATTAATAATGTGCAAATACCATCTGTAAACAAATTAAGTATCCTTAGTATATCAGTTGACGAGAAGTTTAACTTCAAGCATCATTATATATAGTAGAATTTAAAAAAATGGCCTCGAGGCTCATTATAACCAGATATACATGCAAACACCTTCATAAAAGTCACTTAAACAATTTTTCTATCTCAAATTGAGTACGGATTAGTTATATATGGAAAACGTGTTAAATCATACTTACAAAAGATACATTACTCTTATCATGCTGTAATTCGACCCAGCTTAAAATTATTCAGAACAACGCCAATCCTTATATTGAGACTCGTTGCGAAAATCTGTCGTTCGTTTAGTTCTCCAATTCACTTTGGTGCTACTAAAAATTTCAAACGCAAAAAGTCAAAAAAATATCTTCAACCTTAGTACTATCTTCTAGGGAAAAATATCGGAATTGAACCAATTGTAAAACATCTGGCTAATGAAAGCCATCCCCCTTGGTTACTTCATCAAGATCCAATTAACATTGACATCGCTTAATATCCCAAATATAGTACCACCAAAGACACTTATATCTAGCTATTCCAAGAGCTCACGAGCATTTACAGTGAAAATATCTGCGATATACTCTACACCGATGGCTCCGAATTTGACGATGTCACTGGATTTGCGGTGGTTCGATCACGAGGTCAAGTGATATCCGCTGAAATACTTCCCACCTACCTCTCAAACTCTCAACAGAAGCACAAGCAGTACTAAAAGCCTCAAATAAAGCAATTTTTAACAACAAAAATACTTTCATTTGTACCGACAGTCTCTCCACTCTAAATGCAATACTCAATATGGATCTCCGGTCTCCTGCCATCAATAAAATACGCGACAACATCATCTCCCTTTAACCAAAACTGAAATTAATCCAGGACATACTGGAATAAAGGGTAACGAACTGGCAGATCAGGAAGCGAAAACAATCCCTTCAAGCGCCAACATTGAAGTGTAGAAATACCATAACTTTAAAAAAGACTTTTACAAAATGACCACGGCACACTGCCAGCTTAAAAGAAAAGAATCATGGAGTCAATATTTAAATCACAACACAACAATCAATTCGGAAGGAAACCCAGCAATGTACCCAACGAACACCTCCTCCAGAATGAATGCTTCCTTAGGCTTCGACTTAACACACAGCTACCTCCTCAACAAAGACACACCTCCTATGTTACTTTTGCCAATCAAATAAATTACTAGCTGTTAAACATCTGGCTATAGAATGAAACAAAGTAAATGATTTGTGTACAAAACTCTTTCATAAATACCTTAAAACGATTTCCTTCTGTACGGAACATATATAAAGTCTATAAACTATTGCAGAAATAAGAAATTGAAAACGAAATTTAACATAATTTAATAACTCAATATTTTGCCCATTATCGCCAATATTATATGATCACAGCCGAAAGCCATATTTGCTAGTGCTGTAGAATATATTAATGTTTAATATACTAATAATGATAATAGATAGAAATATATTTTTATTTTCGTGCTGAAGATAACAAGACTTTTGTCGCACAATTTACAGAGAGATTCAATACATATTATATCTAACAACTGGAACATTTATTTTTATATCAAAGACACAAGAATTTGGAAAAATGATCAAGAATGTGAAGAAAACTATGAGAAAAAATTTCATGTAAGAGTAAGAGTGTAATATAAAGTGTTGACCAAAAATAAAAAAAAAAAAATATAGATATGTTTTCATCAACAAGTAAATACATAAACCTGAATTGTATGTGAGTAACAAATAAATGAACAAGTAATAAATAAATAAGATAGAAAAAAATAAAAATCAAATGATAGTGTAAATTAAGAAGTAATAAAAAAATAAATAAATAAAGAGACATAGAGGTTTAAGTATAATTAGAAAATAAATAAATACGTATAAATAATAAATGACTACAAAATATACATTAATAAATAAATGAATAAATAAATAAGGAAAGAAATATATAAATAAATGTGTAAAATAAATCAGAAAATATAAATAAATAATTAAAAAGATTAACACAATCTTATAGAGATCTATAATAAGTAATAAGTTGGACATTTTGGTCACAGACAAAACAATTTCTGTGACAATCTGATTGGGCAATTTCAATTCTTTTCACAAACAAAACTCCCCCACAAAGTTAAAGCATATGCAAAATATGCACATTTCGATTGGACCGTTGGTTGCTTTTGAATCAATCGTCTAGTCCAAAATTATATTTATCAATATTGACATAACTATAGGTAACATTATCAGTGCTTAATTCAAAAATTTAAATACAAGGAACACAATGTTTATTTCAAAATTTAAACGCAACAAAAAAACACTTCCGACTTGGTTCGAGATCTTAAACACAATTATAAAATTAAGCTAGGCGTGGATGGCGTTCATAGACTGTGGGAATCAAAGTTTTCTCCGCCAACGTATCTATTGTAACTTGAGTAACGTGGCCTTATGAGAAAATTTTGATTCCCACACTCACCGCGAATTCCGCCAAACATTCCAAATGCAGGTGTGCACCTGTTGATCCAATTACATTACATTATGAAGTACACACCTGACATTTGATTCATATTCTACACATACTCCCTCCTTTAGAGGGTTCCTAGCCTCTTAGTTAACTAATTTATCTGGTCTGACATCAGACTTCTCTATATATATACTATATATTTGTTTCTACTTTAAAAAACTTCCCTTTTTTTTCAATTATTTACATAATGATTTATCTAAAACATTCATCTAAATCAGTCGTAACTTATTCTCATTTTTTTTAAATTATTAACAATGCTTTTGTTTTTAATATAATTATAATTTGTTTTTATTTATAAATTATTTTTTGTTTTAATTTATACATGTAAGTAAAACTTCGCCATGTCTAAAACAGTATAATTCATTCACAAAGTTTAAATTATATCCGAGTTAATATGATTCACATGTAATATAGTTGCTCTATTTCGTTTATTTTTGAAAATAGATGAGTTTACTAAAGAAAGGTACATTTTTTTACTGAAAGTAACAAATACGGATGAATATCGTACGTTCAGTATGTACGATGTCAGATATGTATGATTATGATAATGATAAGTAAAGTTATTATATATTATATAACATGCTTTTTTCAAGAACTAATATATTGTTATGCTGGTGCAATGCTCATACAGCAAAACGCAAAACGTGCCAGACAAAGGTGTCACACAGATAACAGAAAATACTTTTCCACAAAAATTGAGGGATACTATTTCATCGACTGCGGCCGACACCAACGACCGAGAATATTAGACCTCTCGCGCATAGCGGTTTTGTAAGTGAACACCAAGCCGGGTAACTGACTCACTCCATCACATGGGCACAACACCTGTGGTGGATGATTTGGACACTCGGAATTGGATGTTTACGTTTCAACTCTGCTTAGTGAGAATTGAGTTTTGAGCTGCTGATGGTTGCAATGTGTGGGAATTTTAGAGTCGACACTTGTAATATCCGCGGTCTCAATAAGAATTTCTTTCGTGTACGCCCACACACATCAATTTAGACGAGCTGTTTTGGCACTTTGCGAAACACGGGTTTGCGAAATCTCTGGTTTTGACCTACCTGGATATAGCTTAGTGCCATTGTTCTTCTCACATCGTGGTATCGTCGTATATATACGTAATTATATTGCTTATCAACTTCAACCACAATACGGTCAATGTTCCAATCCGGAATTCAATTTTATGTGGTTTAAATTCTACGTCCATAAGCAAACAATTCACTACTTTTCCGTTTATAGGAGTCCAAACCTGAACAGTTCCTCTACTTTTAACGAGTTTGATGAACTGTCCAATTCCATTTTAAGAATTGTCGTTGCGGGCGATTTCAATATACACAATTCTAACTGGCTTCGACATTCTGGTCAGACAACAGCCGAAGGAAGGTATGTTGAAATCTTCGCTGAGTTAAACAACTTAACCCAGCTAGTAAATGAGCAAACGTGAATCCCAGATATTGCATGTCACAAAGCCAACACTTTGGGCGTGTTCCTCACTACTCACCCTGACAAATACTCTATTAATGTATAAGCGCTCCTAGGTTCGTCGAACCATTGTGTCATATCAGCCAACTTCGATTCTTCAAACCACCCAGTTAAGGAAAAAACTCCTAAAAGACTTCTTTGGCAATATGAAAAAGCTGATTGGGGCGGCATTAATAACTTTTTTAGGAGTTTTAACTGGTCACTATGTTTCCTCGACAGTGACGTGGACGCCGCCGCTGATATGGTCACAAATATTATTCTCCAAGTCATTAATGACTTCATCCCGAACAAGGTAAAGACAATTAGGCCAAAAGAGAATTGATGGTTCGACTTGAGCTGTAAAGAGGCTGTGAGGTTGAGAGAGCTGAATTTTCGGTCTTATAAAGCCAACCCTACAGAGGAAAACCGGAAAAAGTTTCGACGAGTCCGTAATGATATGCTGATATGCTTTTCTACGACGTACGGAGTTCTCCCATGGACAAAAATTAAGGCAAAAAATACTACGTTGTCCAGTAAACAATTTTGATCCTTCGTCAAAAATATTAAGAACTCTACTTCGTCATCGATTCCGACGCTCATTTTGAATGATACTCCTGTCGTAAATAATCTTGACAAAGCCAATCTGCTTGCTGCACAATTCGTGGCCAGTTCCCCACTTCCAGATTGCACTTTTCCACCACTTGTTCTCGAGAGTGTTAAACATTCTATGGGACAAATATATTTTCGAAATCGCACATTCGCAAGAGTACTGAAAAATTTAGACATACACAAATCCGCTGGTCCAGATATTATTTCCCCTATAGTTCTGAAGAGGTGTTCTTCCACACTGGCAAAACCACTGCGTAATCTTTTTCATCTTTCCTACTTCTCAGGTCTCTTTCCGAGTAGATGGAAAACTGCACTTACGTCCCTTCTTTCTAAGGTCATGGAAACGAAGACTTCTTTATGACCGGCAGTACGGTTTTCGTAGCAACAGGTCCACTGGTGATTTGATGACTTGTCTCACTGAAAAGTGGAACCAATCCATACATAACTTCGGTGAAACAAAGATAGTTGCACTCGATATTTCAACCGCATTTGACAGAGTCTGGCATCCGGCTCTTTAGTCGAAAGTGCGTGCATATGAGATCGGTGAGTCTCTTCTTCGATGGATTAGAAACTACCTTTCGAATCGTACAAAACAAGTTGTATTGGACGATTTCAAGTCTGAAATTCACCATATAAATGCTGGTGTTTCCCAGGGCTCAGTTTTGTTTCCGACTCTCTTTTTAATTTTCATAAACGATCTCTTGTCTATCACATCTAATCCAATATATTCCTTCGCAGATAACAGTACCCTCAGTTTCTCATATGCGTTTTATGATTCACGCCCCTGCTCTTCGGACGTGGACATCGACCGGCAACGTATGTTTAACACATTAAATTCTGATATTGACATCATAATCAAATGGGGTTTAGCTAACCGAGTAGAATTTAATGCTTCCAAAACACAATGCTGTCTTATGTCATTGAAGTGAAATCCTTATACCCAGCCATTGTCCATGAATGGCACTTGCGTCGATGAAACCGAAAAACTTTCAATGCTCGGTATGTGCGTGAGGTCTTACTTTCGCTGGAATGACCACATATTCGATGTCGCCAAGAATGCAGCGAAATGTTTAGGTTTCCTACAATTTATAAGGCCAAAAATGGAGTACAACGCTCACATCTGGGCAGGTGCACCTAAAACCACTTTGCATCTGCTAGATAGAATCCAAAAGCGTGCGGTAAAACTTATAATCGACACCACTATAACGAAATCAATAAACTCGTTGAAACATCGAAGAAATGTTTCCTGCCTGTCGCTCTTTTATCGCTACTTTTACCACCAATGCTCCGAAGAAATAGCTAATTGCATTCCGCCCCTGCAACAATTCACTCCCAACACCGGCACATCATTGAATGCTCATCAGTTTACCCTAAAGCCTATTTTCGGGCGTACTGTAGAATTTAGAGAGTCTTTTATAGGCCGAACATCGCGCATGTGGAGTGCCTATACAGCAATTTAAGACCAATGGGCACCGCTACCTTCTTACTCTCCCGTCTAACTTTCCTTCTGCTCGTGCTGTGTAAACGCACTATAAGGGTCCAACCAATCCCTTGAGCACGTGCACTATTTAAAAAAAAAGAAAAACAAGAAGAACTGTACGGTGTCTTTAGGGAACCGCATAGTAGTCTTCAATTACATAGAGAGCTAATAAGCACTAGGCAAAATAGGAATGAATCTGTGGCATTATATACACAGAGAGTTGAAACGTTAGAAAAAAGATTGATGCAGAGTAAACTACATAACATAAAAGAGGAGGATTCAAAGGGACAAATAGATTATATTAAGAGTGAGACCCTCACGGTATTTATCAATGGACTTCAGGCAAAACTAGCATCATACGTCGTGACACAAAAGCCTAAAACTTTAGCGGAAGCGAGTAGATGTGCTCAAGAGGAAGAGCAACGGCTCAACCTATTCAGATCAAATATTAGCAGGGATTATTCAAATAGAAATTTAGCAAGGATTAATTTTACAGAAACAAAATGTTTCAACTGTGTCAAGCATGGCCATATTGCCAGAAATTGCAGATTACCAAGGAGAGATCGGGCAAGACAAAATGCACAAAATGCACAGCGAAACCGGTCAAATGACCCAGGACCAAGTTCTAGTTGGCAAGGAACAAGTTTCAATCCTTCAAGTGTGTATAAGAAAGAATTCAAAAAGGATTCCAAAGTTAGGAATTTAACTGTATTTAACGAGATGAGTAATTCAGAAAGCCCTCACGTCAGCGTGAAATTTGACAACGAAATTAAGAGAATGATAATCGATACAGGAGCGGAAGTATCTCTTATTTGCGCTAAACATGTGTATGAACGTGAAGTAAACACAAATAGAACTATTAAGTTTAAAGGATTAGGTAGGATTAAATTGCAAGATACAATAGGAGAAGTAGTAAAGAACATCTGTTAATTCCCAAATAATAAAGGTTAAGCTCTGAGCAGAGAAGTAAAGATGCTTGGATCCATGGAGATGCATGGAATTTTGGGTAGCCATTTTCTAAAGGAAGGAGGTTACTCCATTCATTATAAAGAAGGTATAATAAAAAATAGATACGAAGAAATAACTTTAAAATATTTGAGCGAGGAAAAGTTTCTGAAGAAAAGGTCTGAAGCGTTTAGAGTTGTAAAAATAAAAAATAGCAAGGAACTAAAAGAAGACATAGTGGTGCCAAGACAATCAATAAAGGAAGGGATAATAATATCAGAATGCATAACCAAAAACAACAATGGTGCATCTGTAGCCACTATACTTAATACGACGGAAGAGGATTTTAACATAAGCGAAATTCGAACTGTCGGAAGAAATCTAGAGGACCTTGAAATCGAAAAACAAAGAGTATCTGAGGTAATAGGTAATATTAGGACAGAACATATGAATAAAGAGGAGTTAGAGAGTATATTAGATATAATTAGGAGCTCTAGTGATATTTTTAGTATAAGAGATGAAAAGCTTACTCACACGAATGTGACAAAGCATCAGATTAGGACTACGGAAGGGTGTTCCCCGGTGTTTACTAAAACGTACAGGTACCCAAAGGTACATGAGGAAGAGGTACGTAACCAGATTGAACAACTGAAGGAAGACGGTATAATAAGAGATAGTAATTCGCCATGTAGCTCCCCTTTTTGGATTGTGCCAAAGAAGGCGGACGCAAGAGGTATAAAGAAGTTGACTATCGTAAGCTAAATAAGCTGACGATAGCCGATAATTATCCCCTTCCGAATATAAATGTAATTCTTGACCAATTAGGGAAGGCAAGGTATTTTACAACACTCGACCTTACCTCTGGATTTCATCAAATCCCAGTCGAGGAAAAAGATATCGAGAAAACCGCCTTCAGCACTCCGTACGGGCACTTCGAGTATACTTGAATGCCCTTCGGGTTGAAAAATGCTCCGGCATGTTTTCAACGTTTAATGAATACAGTGCTGACAGAGTTACAGGGTATTAAATGCTTTGTTTACTTAGACGACGTAGTGGTGTACGGCCAGAGTCTTGCAGAGCATAATGAAAAATTAGTGCAAGTACTCGACCATATAAGAGCCGCTAATTTGAAATTGCAACCGGACAAGTGCGAATTTCTTCATAAGGAAGTCCAGTATTTGGGTCATGTGATAACCGACAAATGCGTGAAAGGAATTAAATCATTTTTAGGGATGGTAGGCTATTACCGAAAGTTTATTCAAAATTTTAGTAAAGTAGCAGAACCCTTAAATAAACTGCTTAAGAAAGATGTATCATTCAACTGGGGAAGTGAACAACAAGAATCGTTCGAAAAGTTGAAAGAAGCGATTACCAAATTTCCAGTTCTACAGTACCCAGACTATAATAGAGAATTTACCATTACAACGGACGTGTCGAACAAAGGTATAGGAGCCGTTCTTAGCCAACAGCACGGTACTAAAGATTTGCCCATACAATACGTCAATAGGACATTAAATCAGGCCGAACAAAATTACAGCACTACTGAAAAGGAGTGCTTGGCCATAGTCTGTGCAACAAAACAGTTTAGACCGTAGACGGGAAAAAATTCGTCGTTCAGACAGACCATAGGCCATTGACTTGGTTGTTTAACGTAAAAGATCCCGGATCTAGTCTTGTGAGATGGAGGCTTAAACTTGAAGAGTTAGAGTACGAAATCCGATATAAAAAGGGATGCGAAAACGTTGTTGCGGACGAACTGTTCCAAAACGTTAGAATAATGCAAGGGGAAGAAGTAGGTAACAATAATAAAGAAAATAATAGCCAGCAAATACAAAATTTCGAAGAATTAGACCAAATAATAGATGACATAGTTAGAAGTATGATGGAAGACAACGCAGTCGTTCCAAGAACTGAGGCTGAGTTAGAGGAGGAACAAATAGAAGAATTACACCTTAGTGATCCAGGAGAAGAGAAAGGTAACAAAATAAAGTATGTAAAGAAATCACCGATTTAGAAAAGAGGAAACGTATAACAAAAGAAAATCATGATGGGTTATTAGGAGGCCATACGGGTCAGAAAGCAACATATGCAAAACTTAAGGTAAAGTACCACTGGAAAGGTATGCAAAGGGACGTTGATGAATACATAAGAAACTGTAAACATTGCCAAACAGAAAAAGTAACCAGGCAGACAAAAAGGAATCCAATGCAAATTGTAACTTAGCAGAAAGAGCTCTCGAAAAAACAGACACTCAAACAGACAAACGACGGACATAAATTTGGTTTGACGATACAGGACGATTTATCTAAATTCATAAAATTTATACCATTAAAGGACAAATCTATGGAAACAGTAGCTAAGGCAATTGTTATCGAACGGGTTTTGAATTATAATCCTCACTGACAATGGAATGGAATTTGTAATGCACAAATTGTGGAGTAGAAAGGGCACATTGTCGTCTACTGGAATATCTGAACGCAACAGGAAAGGAACTAGATAACATAACAAATTGGCATCAGCTAATGCCATACGCTAGTTTCTGTTATAATACTACCGTACATAGTAAGACAGGATACACTCCATATGAACTTGTTTATGGATATCCAGCAAATAAACCGAGCGAGGTAGATGATAATAACGAACGAAGTCTATTCGATTATTAAGACGAGCTAAGGGAGAATCTTTTAAATAAATCGTTGGCAGCCAGAAACAGAACTTTGAAGACAAAGCGAAATGCAAAAATACGATATGATAAAAGGATAGGAAAACCTGTAGAATATAAAGTAGGACAGTAAATTTTAGTTAAAAACTTAGTGAAAGGAAAATTAGAGAGTAAATTTAAAAGACCACATAAAATATTAGAGGTACATGATGATTATGTATTAGTTGAGCTAGCAAATAAAACGCAAAAACATAATAAAGCTAATATTCGACCGTACTTTGCAGAATCACCGGGTTCTTCAAGTCCACGGCCGGGAACATCGAAATCAGGAAACTAAATGACAATAGCGGACTATATATTAAACACAAAGGACGAGTTAGAGAGGTAGGAAGTAAGTTAACTTTAGTCAATAAAATCGATATAGGAGAATTAAATGATTACATAGATAATGTTAAGAATATAATAAATACGATAAATGAAGCTTGTATAAGCAATATAGGCAATTGTAAGAAATATCAACAGGTAGTTCGAAATAATTTGCTTAAAATTGAACACAAACTTCATGTAATATAGTATACAATCTAATGGGCAAATAGGTTAGAACACGTAGAGGACTAGTCAACCTGATAGGTACTGGATTCAAAACGTTATTCGGGACAATGGATAACGAGGATGCTGAGTATTATTCAGAAACTATAAACATAATTAAGGGAAATGAAGTTAGAATCAAAAATGGTATGGAAGAAAATGTGAAGCTTATGTCAAAACTAGATAAGCAGATTATAGATGTAAGTACACTGCAATACATAACAGCCAATAAAATAAATGACATAATCCATTCTATTACCTCGAAGAAAGCACTTCAATTCAGTCTTATTTCAATAAAATAGTAAACAAAATTAATTTTAAAACTATCTAGTTGTAGTTAGAAATGGAACAGATTATTGACAGTCTATTGTTTATACAAAATGGCGTTCTCCATCCGAGAATCATAGAGCCAATGAAACTTTTAGAAGAATTCAATAAATTACTCCTAGAAAACTCTCTTATTTTCGAACCAGCTATAGAAAAATATGCTTATATTATGAAATAAATAGAAATACATGCATATGCTAAAGATAATGTCATTATTGTAATAATGCAAATACCCCTTGTGACCGAAGAGCAATATGATTTCTACGAAATCATTTCAATACCAAAAATTATTGCGAACGGTCTTGTAATAATTGATGTTATCAATAAATTTATAACAATAATTAAGGGTAAGGAATTTTATAATTTAAAAAAAAGTAATATCGAAGATTGTAAAGAAATAAATAAAACCTATGTTTGTAAGTCTCAGTTATTTAAAAGTACATTAGATTATAGCAGTTGTGAAATAAATGTATTCATGCAAAACAAAGCAAATAATTGTATTTTAAAAGCGGTCAACTCAAAACTTGAAATGTTTTATAAAATTAAAGAAAATATGTTATTACTATACCATTGCAATTGTTATAAAGAAAAAGAAGAAGGCACTCTGACAAATGTAGGAATATTAGTTTTAAGTGAAAATTGTAAATTCGAGACGGTGGAAACTAGCATTAGAACCTTGGTTAAAACAAAAGAGATTAATCTTAAGGACAGATATGCCCTAAATGATTTAGAAGATTGTTTTATAAATGTAAAATTAAACAAAGTTCAATTAGATGTAAAACCAATTAATAAAATTAAAATACGAAATATTGATGAGCTGAATGACCTATCCATAGAAATCCAAAATCAAAAGCATTTCTGGGAAAACGTTTTGGACACAATCCGGGAACGATCAAGAGGTATAATTGCTGGTATTGGATCAATCTTTAACAAATGTTTTAACAAAAAAGAGAAGAAATACGTTAAGAAGTTGCCAGAGATCAGGAGAGCATCATCGACGTCATCAGAAGAAATCGTTATGCAAAGTACCGAGCCCAGTTTAAGAGTAAGGTACCCATAAACTTCGAAAGAAAGGAGGTGTTATGCTGGTGCAATGCTGATACAGCAAAACGAAAAAAGTGCCAGACAAAGGTGTCACACAGATAACAGAAAATACTTTCCCACAAAAATTGAGGGATACTATTTCATCGACTGCGGCCGACACAATAAACAACGATTGTTAGCAGAAATTAATTATAAGTAGGTGTAAGAGACATAAAACGATTTGGGTTTAGTTTTGACCTCGATCAAATAAAGTTATTAAAATTTAACCATCGTTTTTTTTCATTCTTCTTTTCGTTGTTCCACAATTGTCGTTTCGCCGGTTTCGCCTATACAGCATTCAATTGTTGTTCCCGGGTTCAATCAAAAGTGCACAAAGGAAACACTGGAGGTAAAAACCCCATACCAAAATCCAGCCCACGTGCGAGAGTTTCTTTTTGGACTTATTTATGTCGCAGGCATAAAAATATATATATATATATATATATGCATATTGCTATGAAACTCAGCTTTTTTCGTCTCTGCTCACAAATTGAATGCCTTTATTATTCTTATAAATTTGAATTATCAAAGCAGTTTCCGTCACATGCACTTCGAACACTGCTTTGACCCGGATGCGCGTGTGTAAAAAATAAATAAAGGGCAACATAACGCATTGCAAGCATTTGCGCTTGCACTCGAATTTCATCCAAGCTCAATAACAGAATGTGAATGAACTTGGGTTCATCCGAGTGCAGCGGTATCCGCTTGCAACGCGCTTGGCCTTGAATTAGTTGGTGTGAAGGTGTCAATGAGCACAGGATGCCTCACAACATCCCTCCCCCCTTAATTTAGAAAACAGTTAATAATAAATTTTTTCATATCATAATCTTATAAATCATTTATTATTAATCCTATTTCTATACACAAATCAAAAAACCAAAAGTTGCTGTAATCTTCTGTCTTATTTTTATACATATTTGAATGAAACAGAAGAAAAGGATTAACATACAAGTGTTTTTTTTTTTTTGTTAATTAATAAACATTTTTTTATTATTATTGAATGGTTATTACAGAATTCAATAAACTCTTTTTTTTGTTTGATGTGAAAAGTACGTATTCAATTAATTTTTTAAAAAATTTCGTATATATAGATTTTTTATTCATGTTTTATTTCTGTGTTGTTCTTTTATTTATTCAATTATTTATTTAAGAAAATGTTCATGTTCGGATTGCCTGGTAACTAAGATAAGTTTCCGTCGCAGAGGGCTTAATTTGTTCAATTTGTCTAGTACATTTGATATTAATGCATTTTTTATATAGCAGGAAAAAAAACAAAACAGGATTGCCCACGTGAGGCTAATGAGACCAATATAAAAGGCTCTATACAAAGGAATGCCGTCATTCAAAGGTTCAATAATTTCTTCAAGGTTTATACTAAATTTATCTTAGATGAAGTTTTCCATATAGCTTATGTGTGGTGTTTCGATCTCCAATCCTATAGGAATCTTGAAGGAGTCGTTACTCAGCAAGCCTTCGAACTCATTCGACCGTGCAAATTGACAACGTTTGTATAAGCCTCGCAAGTCGCATTCAACTTAAAAATTCCGCTTTCGGTCAGGCTTTCAGTATACGTCTTTTCACTACAGACTAATTTTATATTTGTTTTTGTTGGGACTATATATATCCAAGCGTTCGGTTCTAACAAATTAAACGAAATTTCTTGTTGGACGTCGCAGTTTTCGGATTTAAGTTCCCCGCTGTAAAATACCAAATTTTGTTGACATACGAAGTCTATATCTTGGAAACTGGTGATTTTAAATAACTCGAAATTTCCAGTCACCAGTGGAATTTTTACTACCACCACTAGATATTTCGCAGTGCACAGAGGTTCTACTGAGATGATGGAGTTGAGTTAAATGGAAAACGAATGTGCTTGGATTGCTCTAAGTGGATATGTCTGATTGCTTCTATGAAAATTTTCGTGTTCATAAAACTGTTGCTTAGTTTCCCCATTTTTGCTTCCTCGATAAATCAGTCAACTGATTTTGGTTCTTTAACAAGGAATTTGAACAGATGAGTATCAACTGTTAGACTACTCTGTCGAGTTTCGTTCAGGTAAGTGAAGTTATCAATGTTATCTATGCATTTGTTTATTTGAGCCCTAATGTTGTAAAAGTTGGTGTTTAATTTCTGTTCCGTAATGTTAACGCGTTTAAGAAATTGGTTTAGGATAGTGTATTGTGTTTCTGCCATGTGATATAAATTTTGTTGGTTCGAATTCAAAATCTTTATTGTTTCATCGATGAGTTCAGCATCATCCGAATCCATTAACCCGAATAAGACATTATGAGCCTTTCCTATACCGTTGAACCAAGCTCTTTTTTGTCGTATATGGGTAATTTGTAGTAGTTGTTGAACAATTTCATTATTGTATGATATGTCAGCAAGTGTTTTGTTGATTAAGTTGGCAGTAAGCTTATATGGGTCCCTTGTCGTCAACGATATATCTGAGCACTGCGAATTGAAGTTTTTGAAATCTCACGGGGCATACAACCCCGTGATGTAAATGGGGAATACAAATTTCAAGTCTGCTACCAACATTTGTAAACTCCCCATCCTTTCGGAGTAAATACCAGGATTCGTTATAGGTAAGATTTCCGCCAGGATTGAAAGTTCAGAGGTGAACGAAAAGTTTTAGTGAATTGCTGGACACTAATTTGCTTTAACCCCTACTCTTATAACTGAGTTTACTGGTCTTTTTATTTGAACGATTTCATACGGGTCAGTGAAAGAGGGTGTCAGTTTTTTGTTGGCTCTTATTTTCACTTCCAAAAGGACTTTATCCCCGACATGGAAAATGTTCTCTCTTGCCCCTTTGTCATTTAAAGGGTGATTTTTTAGCTATTATCTTTTTGGCAACACTGGTTTAAACAGCTGACGCACGTTTCGTGTTTTGTTTCACTGTCAAACATCTTCAGTTTGGTCTATAATTTAACCGTGAATCGTCTTACAAACGAACAACGCTTGCAAATTATTGAATTTTATTATTAAAATGCGTGCTCTGTTAAGAAAGTTCATCGCTTGCTTCTTCAATTTTATGGTCGGTTTAATCGACCCACTGAAGCGGATATTCGGGCTATTGTAACTAAATTTCGCAACAAATTTACATTGTTGGACATTAAACCACCAACACGCTTACGTAGAGTGCGAACTGAAGAAAATATCGCAGCTGTATCGGCCAGTGTCAATGATGACCATCAATTATCGATTCGTCGCCGTTCGCAGCAATTGGGACTCTGTTACTCAACAACGTGGAAAATTTTGCGGAAGGATTTAGGTGTGATGACGTAAATAAGCAGAATTGTCGATTTTGGAGTGAATATCAGCCAGAAGCATTGCAAGAGCTACCAATGCATCCAGAAAAAGTCACAGTTTGGTGCGGTTTATGGGCTGGTGGCATCATTGGACCGTACTTCTTCAAAGGTGATGCGAATCGTAACGTAACTGTGAATGGTGAGCTCTATCGTAAGATGATATCCAACTTTTTTTTGCCCAAAATGCAAGAGCTTGACTTGCATGACATGTGGTTTCAATCCAACTGTCCCAATAAGCGGGGTCTTTGCTAGCTTAGTTTCGGAGTTAATCACCGAGAGCACCGTTTGATTGAGGATGATTAGGGCTGGTTTAAATTTTCTTTATTTTTAAAAAAAAATTGCACATATTCTTAAATAGTTTGCTAAGTAAATTGGACCCTTGGTCAGTCGAAAGAACCTTTGGTACACCCAACACACAAGAAATTTTTCTTCTTCCGCAATTATTACGGTCTCTTGATTCGGTATTGCGACTGATTGAATGAAACGTGTCAATTCGTTCTGAAATGTAAGTATATAAAGCGTTTTTCAATAAATTTTTTTAAATAAAACAAAAACGGTTTTATTTAAAAAAAACGGCCGATGCTGCTGCAATTCCACGATCGATATTCGCACGAAGCTCATGAATTCTCGCTGGCTTGTTGGCAAAGACCATAAACTTGACGTAGCCCCACAGGAAATTGTCTAACGGCATCAAATCGCACGACCGAGGCGGCCAAGCGACTGGACCATTTCGTGAGATAACACGTTCTCCAAACTTGGTTTCTAATAAATTGGTTGTGACATTCGCTGTGTGGTTTGTGGCGCCGTCCTGTTGGAACCACATGTCCTCCGAGTCCATATCATCCAATTGGGGCCAAAAATATTCGGTTATCATTGAACGGTAGCGATCCCCATTCACAGTAACGTGCTGGTCTTGATCATCACAGAAGAAGTACGGCCCAATGACGCCGCCAGCCCATAAACCACACCAAACCGTAATTTTTTCGGAATACGATGATGACTCATGGAGTACGTGTGGATTGCTGCCTGACCAATACCGCATATTTTTTATATTGACGGAGCCATTCAGCCAGAAATGAGCCTCATCGCTGAAGATGATTTTTCGAGGAAAATCCGAATCATTTTCAAGTTGTTGCACAGCCCAATACAAGCATACGACGCTTCTGGTGGTCAAGCGGCTTCAGTTCTTGCGTCAATTTAATCTTATAAGGATGTAGGCAGAGATCTTTTCGCAAAATTCGCCACAACGACGTCACAGAGATGCACAACGCTTGAGAACGACGTGTGAGAGACACATTTGGGCTTTCTGCAACTGAAGCCTCAGCTGTAGCAATATTCTCGACACTACGGGCACTTTTTTGTCTCACTTGCACGGGAACATTTTGTACTGTGCCTGTGGATTCAAATTTTTCCACTGGGCGCTCAATTGTTGATCTGCTAGGACGATTATGACGACCATAAATTGGACGTAGCGCTCTTCACGTTGAGGCCACTAACTCCGAATTTCTGTAGTAAATTTTAATAATTTCGACTCGTTGTTGGCTCGTATATCTTTCCATCATGAAATGGCAAACCTTACTGAAGAGAAACGTCAAAAGAGCGGCATGAAATATGGCGTCGTTTGCTGTCCCTGTCGCTCTACTTTTGTAGCGTCCCTTGTTATTTTCAGAAGTCGGCAGAGGTCCTACAACGTGCTCAAATGGTTTCTTGGAAGATGTAGTGATTACCATTGGCGACTTGGACTTTCCATACGTTTTATTTTTCTGGCAAGTTTCACAAGATCGTATGTGCTGTTTTATGTCGTTCCATATAATTCCATTTAAATTTACTTTTATCCCGTTAAAAGTTCGAGCAATAACCTGATGGGTTCATCGTGATACTGATACAAAACCTTTTGAATCTCCATTGGGTCGTGTAGCTCAACAACACTTTTTTGCTCTTAAGATGGGTCGTGGCTTTGGTTTGTAAGATGCGTGTATGTGGGCTGAGTAAACGTTTCAACTTCATGAACATTTTGGTTAGCAGACACTGGAAATGCCTAACTCTGTGCTCTTGTCACAACATTGACTTGATGAGCTTTAAGCCGTGAAAGAGCATCTGCATTTGAGTTCCTCTTTATGTACCACAACAAAGCCGTAGCCTAAGCCTAACTTAACGCGCCAGTGCACTATTCTAGAAGAGGGGGTCTTTAACGTTCAAAATCTAAACTAGTGGTTCATGATCGGTAACTACAGTAAACCTCCTACCATAAATGTACGGGCGGAAATGAGTCATGACCTATACAACAGCAAGCGCTTCCTTCTCAATAGCTGAATAATTCTTTTCAGCATTATTTAAAACCCGGCTAGCATATGCAAAAGGGAGATCTACTTTTTCAGAGTTGTTTTTCTGCGACAGGACCGCACCAATGGCTAAATTACTAGCATTAGTAGTGGGATGGAAATGTTCGTTGAAATCGGAAAATTGTAAGATGGGAGAACGGGTTATGGCCTGTTTTAAATATTTAAATGCTTCATACCAGAACGCATCCCACATAAACACGAGATCCTTTTTTAGAACGTTATTAAGAGGTGCAGAAAATAGTGAAAAATGTTTAATAAATTTACGGTAGTTTCTTACTAATCCTTAAAACGATCACACTTGATCCACATTTTTGCAAGGTAAGATTTTTTCTATAGCTGTAACTTTCTTAGGGTCAGGAGAGGTTCCCTTTTCAGAAATAATGTGGCCCTTTTACATCGCGGAGTTTAGCATTATGATCTTTTTAATTTAAGCCATGTATTATAATATTATCTAGATATACCAAGCATTTAATGCCGATCAAACCTGTAAAAAAATCAAATTCATTAATCTTTGGAACGTGGGGGGAGCATTTCGCAAACCAAATGGCATGCGGTTAAACTCGAAGTGCCCTTGTTTAGTGCTGAACGCAGTTTTCGGCTCGTCGCTTTCTTTTACCATTATTTAGTGAGAGCCATTCGCCAAATCAAGAGTAGTGAAGTATTTGGAATTCCCCAGATGACCATATATTACTTCTATGTTGGGTAACGGAAAAACATCAGGTATAGTGTTTTCGATCAGTCCACGGAAGTCGACTACTACTCTCCACTTCTTATTTCCATCGGCATCTGGTTTTTTCGGCACGACCAAGAGTGGTGCGTTCCAATACCTCCCGCCAACATTTCGTCAACTTGTTCCTTAATTACAGATTTATGAACTTCAGCTACTCTATATGGTAATATTCCCTACAAATGTCAACGATTGATTATTTTTCTTCCGCGTTGTGGTATTGCAACTCCAGGTTCTTTTACAAAATGCTCAACCGTTCATGTATTTTATCGATAAAAGTATGGTCTGATAGGCTGTAGACATAGAACTTATCAATTAAGCTACTGTCAATAGTGACGGGATGTTCATTTGAGTTTATTATACTTAAAAATACAAAGTTTTCTGGCTTAACCATGGATTTAGAAACATTAACTCCCTACTTGATTAGCTCGTCAGAGTCGAGAGAAACAATTGACTATCCTTTGACCGATATGGGCCCGTACTTAACAATTTTTTCTACCCGTGGAGGAAGAACTAGTTTCATGTTATTGGTTTGGAATTTAATCGAAACATGTACTTCTCTTAAGACGAATGAAGTTTGCTCTTTTCCATAATCAAAAATAGTCTGAGTTTGCCTAAAAAAGGTTATTTGGAAGTTCAGGGACTTCTTCTTCCAAGGTGACAACGGCAAGTGCATTGATGGGTTCGTTGGTTATCGCATTTATTTGAATATTCTCAAACTGAATTACAGTGTCATCATGAAGTGTCAGAGTCTAGAAGTAGACTAGTTATAATTTTGGTCGTTCCTCGAATTCCATAGTGTTAAAAAAAGTTTGGTTATTTACTATATATTCATTTTTGTTATTTGTCGTGACCCACTGTTGTATTTGCTTTTAAATTTTCAGCATGTTTTTCGTGGGTGTTGAAGTTTGAATTAGTTTTGTGACATTTATCAACATTGATAAACTTTGAGTTGGAAGAATGAAGTAGACCTAGGGGATGGTCTGGACCGAGAATTTTTTTTGTGATTTTCTTGAGTAGAATATTTTAAAAGTCTAAGCTCTAAGTTTTGGACTTTCCTGACATTCTTAAACATTGAGCTTCAGGTTCTAAATTATCATGCTTTTGTAGTTCGAATTCTTTTAAGGTTCTTAAAAGTTGAGTTTGAGAATCTGTGCTTTCTTTTTTCTAAAATTTGAATTCGTTTGAGGTTCCGAAACTTTGAGTTAGAGGTTCTCAGGTATCATTATTCTTAAACTTAGACTCTTTTGACCTTTTCAAACTTTGAGTTTGGGGCTCTGTTTGGGGCTTTCATTATTCTTCAATTTAAATTTGTTTGAGGTTCTGAGACGTTGAAGCTGAAGCGAATAAGTGTTAAAAACATTTACTTTATCTGTCTCGCCGAGCCCTGCGTACCTGAGGAGCCCGGCCGCAGAGAGTTCTCCGGATTGAATGACGAGATAGGTGTAAGACTACCAAAGAAGGTATTCAAGTTAGCTTTTGCGTCGTTATATTTTTTCTTTCTGCAATCTGTTATTAAATGTCCTGGCTTTTTACAATAATTGCATGTTCTACTTAATATGCATAGGTGGGTTGAGTTTGCTTGTCGGAAAGTTCTAAAGCAAGGACTAAAATTCTGTGGCTGTTGAGAGTCCGGTCTTTAGAGATAGACTTGTCTGACTGGCAGGTGAATCAGTTTTTCTTCTTCTTAAGCCATTTCCACTGCTCTTGTAAGAGAGTCCGCTGGCGCCGATCTTATAATCAGTTGGAATGGGTCCCTCAAGCCATTTGTGTAACAATTAAGGAGACTAGATTCATTTAGCCTCCTAATTTCCTTACTGGCATCTTAAGAAGAGCCTGTGGTAGTTACCATATTCAATTCTTCTATCACTTTTTCAGCCTAAGTTGCCTACTGATTCTTTGTAGTGTTGGGATAAAGAGAATGTATCTTATTGCACAAGGTGCAGGGAGCGAGTTTGGAAAAATTTGTTTCTTAAGTGACTTTGAGTTCTTCCCAACTATCATAGCTATTGTAGCGACATTTTATATTGTAAGCTCGATTCCTGAGCTTCAAAATTATGACATCGAGAAAGTCTGGCAGAGTAATTCTCTATATCACTTACATCAGAAATTTTTTCCTTACCTACATCTCGCGGCACTTTTCGATTTCTTAAGCTGATGTTTATGTTCATTAAGTCAAAATTATATTTTAATACATGACTAAAGAATTTAGGAAGTTACACAAACTTTATCCTAACTTACAGTGTGAGATAACCGCTGCTGCATGTTTTCGATGACTTTGACTCTAGTGATACGGCCGATGATTTGGTTAATGCTGACGGTTGGTACTGATAATACGGCTGATTCGTAAACTTATTCTTTTGTTCTTGACCTTTTTTTTCTTTATCCAGTCTTGCACTTTTTTTTTAATTCAGGTTTTTAAATCCAGTTTTTGCCGATTGAGATTATTTTTATAAATTCTTTTATTTAAGCGCGAGTAACATACTTTGATGGCAGCAAAGCATTTAGGCCAAACAACAATATGCAGCTCAATGCTTAAAACGACCATGTGCCCAAGCGCTGTGGCTGTACCTCGCCAACGACATGTGCAGAGACCTCTGACCGTGAGCTGCATCAACTTAGACAAGACTCAAATACAGTTGAATATTTCTATTGAGAGATCATTGATATTTTATCAGCAAAGATGAACCACGTGAAAGTGCACGAAAATAATTCAAATGTAATAACTGCTTAGCAAACTTTATACAATGAAATGTGTTGAGGCGCTTTCCTCTCCGGTAAAAGGAACCCATTAAAATGAACGGTAAGAGCCATGAGACCATCCAAGTTATCTGATACATTAAGTTTTTGTCTACAAGAGCAAAATTGCTTTTATTTCAGAGATCAGTTTTTCCCAATACAAGGTAACAATCCGAGGCCATTACGTTATAACAACTACCAAAATAGGTCAGCCAGAAATTTCCGGTTCGCCACCATCCAATTTTCTATCCCCTCCACTACAAAATAATTTTCAACACAATATTCCAAATCACAATTTTACAAGGTCACATGTACAGACTGGTAGCCACAACGGTAATCTAAAAAGGTTTCCGCATCCAGAGCCAATGGATATCGGAAGCAGCAACACGACGAGGAATTCTTTAAATTCGTTTAGAAATAACAAATGTTTTCAAAATTCTAAGAAAAATTATTTAAATACTATTGAGTCGTCGTACGGTCACGTGCCTAATAGCTATTATCATAGTATTGATAAAAAAACAATCGGAAATCAAATATATATAACTTCGATTTTCACAATTACTTTGACTCATAGGTACTGAAATATCCAAGAAATTAAGATTCAATATAGATTTGAAAAATTACATTTTAGAAAATGAAGATGTTAAAATTATACTTCAAACCAAACGTTATGTCAAAGATATATATAGTCTCAGGTTCAAATAAAATTATTTGTCGTCTCCCCTATGACATTGAGTGTGGTAATATATGTGGGAGTGAGCCAAACGAACAGTACGACACACTATTAATTGACGATAAGACAAAACGCTACACACATACGCAGACGAACGGACCGATAACAACACACAGATAGGGTAGGTTGCAGCTGCGTTCTTCGTGGTTGTTCTTTGGTTTTAAATCGACAGTCAGTTTCAAAGTGCGCTAGGGATGTCGGAAATGCTATAAAGTATCGATATATATCGTATCGATACTTTTTGAAAATATCAATATCGATTTTAATATTTTTATTAAAAAATATCGATATATCGATATATCGGTATGATATAAAAGAGAATATTCGTGCTCTAAAAATTTATTTATTTGGCCTTATTGTTAGATAAATACCTATCAATAAACATCATTATCAATATATCAAGAAAAACATTAAAAAACAAAATTATTTATCTATTAATAAAGCCAATAATTATCACATACAGACATTAGAAAAACTCTTTGATTTATAAGCTCGGCTATCAGCCGACTTCGGTTATTGGGTAGTGCAAGATTTACAGCAGATGCCACTCTCTCTGAGGAAACAGAGGATGCAGGCGATATCAAATACTTAAGAGCTATATCGGAAAGGGTGGAAGTAAAATGGCGACCATCAAACCAGAATTTTGTTGGATTCTCTTTTCTCGGTATTATAGGCAGGTCTAGATGATATTGCTTGAGTTCGCTAGGCATACCATCATTTGTTGAAAGTAAACTGGAGTTTGCTGAAGCTTCAGCAAAATCTATCAAAATTTTTTCATGTCCAGACCACAACGACGGCGGAGAATTTTTTGAGTTTGACAGAATTGAAGAAGTAGGTCTGAGTTCAGGTGAAAGTTGTCCTCGACGACTATGTTCTTAAATTATTTCTTTTGACAATGAGGTTATTGCTGTGGACACAGCTAGTGCGGAATTAAAATGAATACGCTTAAACAGAAGGTCTAAAATTGTTGCTTTAGCAAGATGCAAATGTCGCCCTAGTGGTTCTAGTTTGGCCATAAGCAAATTTAGCAAACTCTTCTGAACGGCAACACTAAGTTCGGTGAAAGGTTTTGCTTGTTCAAGTCCTTTCTGAAGTTACTTTGCAATGGGAATCGCTTCATTTTATTTCAGATTTCTTGCAATAAAAATCCCTCGGATGATTTTTCTTTACGCAAATGTTTAATGTTCACAACCAATTGTCTTTTACTATTTAGCTGCACTGTTTAGCGGGAAACGACACGCACTTTATTTGCCGGGAAGCGAAAACGAATCGCAGAAAGCAAAAGTAAAATAAAAAATCTCTTTACTTCTTCGCGTGCTAGACAAGAATCATTTTATTTCTTATCGGAAGTTTATGACACCTTGTACTACAATATTATATTAATTTTCTAGTACACATGGTGGTTATTTTTAGTATTCAAAAGAATTCAAATAAATATGGCGAACATTTGTGTTTGGCGCGAATTTGAAAATTTGATTTGAGTCTTAAATAACCGAATGTGTATGGAACGTAAAATTAACTCAATATTTCAACACCTTCTTTTTTACAAATTATATTTTCTGTATTAGTAGTATGAAAAAGTATTCCTCTTTAGGATTTTTTAATCTGAAAACTTATAAATGTTTGTTGGTCTGAAAAAATATCGAATTTTTATACCTTTTTGATACTTCTAATTTTATATCGATACATCGATATATCAAAATATTAAATATCGCTCAAAAATATCCATACATTGAAAAAATAATATCGATATATCGATGTATCGATATTTTTCCAACAAGCCTAAAGTGCCCCAGCGAGCAGACATATTAAGAAGTAGGACAAAATATTTTGAGTGGCCGTAAAGCCCAGCAAGCCCATTAGTGCAGATAATATAGGATGTCTTGATTTAGGTGAACTTATTCGCACTGAACACCGCAATTTGGAGGAAGAAAGACCAATAAAATATTTATGCCATGCGTACAAAGACTTTTTTTTAAGTATGGTGAAAGCTTAACATTTTCAAACGAGATCAAGCACGGTATTAAAACTAAAAATTAAATACCGATCTACTCGAAATCGTATCGTTCCCCATATGTCCACAAAGGGGAAATCAAAGGCCAAATTTCCAAAATGCTTGATCAAGGTATTATACGTCCCAGTTTTTCGCCCTGGTCCTCACCAATTTGGATATCTCCAAAGAAGAGAGATTCAAGTGGGAAAGAAAAATGGTGCTTAGTAATCGACTTAAGAAAGCTGAACGAAATTACTGAGGTTGACACGTACCCGATACCAAACATCACGGACATTCTGGACAAACTCGGAAAATCTCTATATCTGTATATATATATATATATGTAAACTATATATATATATGAGGTTAATGAGAAAGAAATGCCAAAAACCGCTTTCCCCGTTAATAATGGACACTTTGAATTCATCCGTATGCCTTTTGGGCTTAAGAATGCCTCTTCAACATTCCAACGCGTTATGGATCATGTCGTGAAAGATTTGCAGGGCAAAATAAGTTCAGTAAATGTGGATGATATCATGGTATATTCTACGTCCTTGCAAGTGCATATTATAAATCTAGAACATATATTAAGAAAACTCAGAGGAGCTAATTCAAATTCAATTGAGTAAATCCGAGTTTCTACATAAAGAAATTTCCTTTTTGCTTCCTGTGGTAACTTCATAGTTATTCTCTTTAAAGGAACCAAATTCAAAATTAATCCATTGGCGCTTAAGATCGGAAGAGTTCGATTATACGGTTGTATACAAAAAAGGAAAACTTAACTCTAACGCTGACGCAATACCCCGCATTGAAATTCATGCAAACGAAAGCAATGGTGTTCAAACAGAAAATCTTGATATAGTTTCTATCACCAATAATTTCGATGAAAATGAAAGCTTTGACACTATACATTCAGCTGAGGCGAACATTAGTAATGGAATTCCCATATATGAAGTAGCCATTAATGAATTTGCTAATCAGATAATTCTAATTGAAAATATAAAACGAATATATTTGCCAACCAGCCTTAAGATCCTGTTCATAAGAAAAAAAAGAATTCATATCGAGTGTAAAGATATTTGTGATGAAAAAGTAATTTTGCAAATAGTTAAAAATTATATTAACACCAAAAAATTAACAGCTATTCTATCGAACGATGAAATATTTGAAGTAGTCCAATCCATCTATTCAAAATATTTAAGTTTTAGTAAAATAAAACTAGTTAGATGTACTACCCTTCTAGAACACATAACTGAAATTGACGATCAAGAAAAAATAATACGGCTTTATCACCAAAATTCCAACCATAGATGCATCAATGAAACTTTCGAACATCTGATGAGAAAGTATTTCTTTCCAAATCTGAAGAATATTATGACTTGTATTATAAACAACTGCGAAACTTGTGCAAAATACAAGTCTGATAGGCAGAGAAAACCCGGACGGAAACTCCATCAAAGCCCTTGCAGATTTAGAAAATAGATGTTTTCATCGTTCATGTTAACGCATCTGGCAATGCTCCAGATTCTAAACTGCTTACAATTAGACAGAGTTGACCATACGAACAAGAACGAATAAAAGATAGGCACATACAACGTCCATTTTTTCTTTCTCTTGTATATACTATATATAGATGTGAAAGCATTAATTAAGCCCTTTTTTGAAGCGAGAACATAGTTGCGAGTGAAATCCTATAAATTTACTAAAACGTAAGACTTTAAAAATTGTAAAAAATTATGTGTTATTGAAATTCATTACTTTGCAGAAATTTTAAGCTGTACCTGTACACATTTCTTTTTATAAAATAAAATTGAAAGCTGGAAATTTAAAACGAAAATTTATTCTGGCAACAATTCTTAAAATTTGTTTTGTTTAAATCTTTTATTCAATGGATAGTACGATAGTAGTTTTAACAGCGAAGTGGTAAGCCCCCAGTATCCACAATTAAGGAATGCGGTCAACCTTTTAAGTGTGTGTGCGTAAATGCACTTCTGAAGAACGGTGCGGGGTGAATGGCTGCCTTTACAAACATCACCAACTTCTGCATAAGTGCACTGAATCAGTTGTTCCGTCCGGTGAAGGTCAGAATTGCAACGCCCACGCTTCGAAAGAGCATCCTATGCTCTTTAAGATCTTACCAGTTACCTTGTATAATGGTGAGAACCAAGTACATACTTACGCCTTCTTGGATGATGGCTCATCGGTCTCACTTATAGAGTCAAAACTAGCGGAAGAGTTGGAACTCGAGGGTGAAATCAATCCATTGTGCCTTAAATGGACTTCAGGCATACAGCAATCGGAAGAAAACTCTAAAGTCATTAATCTGCAAATCTCCCGATATAACTCATCAAAAATTCTCCCTCTCCTTCAAGTTCGACATGTTGACTCACTAGAATTACCCTTTCAGACCATGAACTTCGTTGATCTCAAACGACGCTTCACATACCTGCAAGGTATTCCCGCAACGTCGTACCATGATGTTCAACCCCGAGTCCTGATTGGACTTGACAATTGTAATTTAGTTAATTATAAAAAAATTCGTGAATCACATGGCGGCGAGCCCGTGGCTGCTAAAAAAACGTTTAGGATGGGTAGTCTTTGGACCGTTCAGAAATGCTCAAAACGGCAAGCCTTTGCACACTAACCACATAAGCTGTCTTATATGCGACTGTCAGATTAAAATTGATGAAAGACTTGACGACCTAGTCAAAGAATACTTCCAAACCGAAAACGTTGGTGCGAAACCAGGCAAGTTGCCAATGAATGCAAACGACCAAAGGGCCCAAGCAATTTTGGATGGAAGTACGATCAACATCGGAAATAGATAAGCGGTCGGCTTGCTCTGGAAGGACGATAACACAATTCTGCCCAACAATAGACCACTAGCCGAACGTAGGTTGCTGTGCCTTGAGAAGCAGCTGAAAAAAGATCCCTTCCTAGATGATAAATTGAACAGGCAAATCAGATACTACCAAGAGAAGGGATACGCTCGGAAGCTCACAAAGGACGAACTAAGAGACAAAAGCTCCCCAAGAATTTGGTACCTGGCTGTATTTCCGGTGCTCAATGCAAATAAACCGGATAAAGTCCGTCTAGTGTGGGATGCAGCAGCAAGCTATTCTGGCATAACTCTGAATTCAATGCTTCTCACCGGTACCGATACTATTCCTGCCTTATCTGATGTTCTGTTTCGCTTTTGTCTACGTAGATTCACCATTTGTGGCGACATCAAAGAGATATTTCACCAGATCGAAATCTTGGAATCCGACCAAAACGCCCAACGCTTTCTCTGGAGAAACAAAGACACAGGTATAATCGAAGACTATCTGATGCGAGTGATGACATTTGGCTCAACCTGTTCACCTTACTGCGCGCAATATGTGAAAAAAAGAAACGCTGAAGGATATATTTCACAATACCCAAGAGCTGTGGAAGCGATTTCACAAAATCATTACGTAGATGACTATCCAGATAGCTTGGACACGGAAGAAGAGGCAGTGCGCTTGTCGAATGAGGTGGTCTACATACACGAAAGCGGTGGATTTCAAATCCGGAACTTTATGAGTAACTCTAAGAACATCCTTGACAAGCTTGGAGAGAGATCGGCAAACTTCGGAAAAAACTTTGAAAATCGCAAAGGCCTTAGCGAGTCAGATAAAATCCTAGGGATGTGGTGGTCGCCATCCGAAGACATGTTTTCATACAGCTGTAACATGCGCAAACTGAGCAACGAGGTCTGAAAGGGTCAAAGGGCTCCCACAAAAAGAGAAGCCTTGAGAACCCTCATGAGTATCTTCGAAATATGGAAATATGGAAATATGGCGCAGTAACACGGCATGGGACGAAGAAATAAAGCCCGTACACTTTCAAAGTTGGTGCCAGTGGCTTCAACTTTTACCAACGGTAGAAACGTTAAACATCCGGAGACCCTATCTTTATGAAATAGAGTCCTACGAAAATTGCCATGTCGAACTCCACACCTTTGTAGATGCTAGTATGTCGGCGTATGCCTCGGTTGCATATTTGCGCGTCGTGAGAGGGAAACAGATCGAATATAGCTTAGTAGCCTCCAAAACAAAAGTCTCTTCCTTGAAGCTGATGTCAGTGCCGCGTCTTGAATTGGAAGCTGGTGTGCTTGGAGTAAGGTTGGCCAAGGCAATCGTAAGAGGACATTCCGTGAAAATACACAAAAGATATTTTTGGTCGGACTCACAAACTGTGCTTTGTTGGATCAAAAGCGATTATAGGCGACTCAAACAGTTTGTAGCATTTAGAGTCGGTGAAATTTTGGAGGAATCCAATCCCAATCAATGGCGATGGGTCCCCACCGACAAAAACGTTGCAGATGAAGCGAGAAAGTGGAACACCAGACAAGAACTTCGTTCACATAGTCGCTGGTATAAGGAACCCTCTTTCTTATATCTACCCGAAGACCAATGGCCGGGAACAGCAGATGAATTCATCACAAATGAAGAGGCCAGAGTGCTTATTTACCAAATTTCAGACCCACCGCCAATTACACTTTGTGAAAGATTCTCGAAATGGACGCAACCCAAGAGATCAATGGCTTACGTACTCCGATTCGTTAACCGTGCACGATGGGGCAAAGAAGTACTGCGAGATGTCTGCCTAACTCCTTCAGAAATCGTTGCAGCGGAAAATTACCTGTACGGAATCTGTCAATCTCAATCATTCTCAAAAGACTGGACTATGCTGAAGCAAAATAAATATGGTAACTCAAAAAATGTAGTGCTGGAAAAAACAAGCCCGTTGTACAAGACCAGCCCTTACATGGACTCAAACAACGTCATTCGAATTAAATTATAATAATAATAATTTTAAAAGGCCTATCCACCGGATTACCCATCTGATAATTCAAGACTTCCATGAAAAATTTCCACATAGATTCTCTGAACAGTTGTAAACGAAATCCGGCAAATCTACTTAATACCAGCCTTGAGAACTACAGTAAAGAAGGTTGAACTCGCCTGTCCGTTATGCCAAATTCGCAGAGCAAAGCCAATTCCGCCACTTATGGCAGATCTACCACCGGCTAGACTCAAGTCATTTACCAATCCATTCTCCTATGTCGGTGTGGATTACTTCGGGTCTATGCTTGTCGCTGTGGGGAGACGATTGGAGAAGCGATGGGGAGTTCTATTTACGTGTTTAACCATAAGAGCCATCCATATTGAGGTCGCGCACAGTTTGTCAAGCGATTCATGTACCCTCGCTATTAAACGCTTCTGTTCCAGAAGAGGCAAACCAATTGAACTATGGAGCGATAATGGCACTAATTTTAAAGGAGCTAACCAAGAGCTTAACTTCCTTAACTAAGGAAGGCTCTAACACCAAATCATTTCCTCCTTGGTTCGTCTAATGGAACTAAATATCTCTCCGAGTTGGATGACAGTGCCGGGGCTTTGAGGAAGAATTGGATTGCCTGTGAAAATTTTGGAAACCGTTTCTGGAAACGGTGGATAAAGGAGTACCTCCCCACCTTGGTAATGAGGTCCAAATGGTTCCTTGAGGCAAACCTTTAGCAGTGGGAGATATAGTGATTATAGTAGATGAAAATAGTCCCAGAAATACCTGGTCAAAAGGAAAAATAATAAAAACTATAGCTAGCGAAGATGGACAAATTAGGTCGGCCGTTGTCAGAACAAAAGTTGGTGACTACACGCGCCCGGCCACAAAGATCGCAGTCCTCGAAGTGGATTAACAACGCATTGGTAACCCGAACGACACGTCCAGCTTACCGGGGAGGAGTGTTAACGCATCTGGCAATGCTCCAGATACTAAACTGCTTACAATTAGACAGAGTTGACCATACGAACAAGAACGAATAAAAGATAGGCACATACAACATCCAGTTTTTCTTTCTCTTGTATATATATAGATGTGAAAGCATTAATTAAGCCATTTTTTGAAGCGAGAACATAGTTGCGAGTGAAATCCTATAAATTGGCTAAAACGAAAGACTTTAAAAATTGTAAAAAATTATCT
Source organism: Orthonevra nobilis (assembly GCA_963555765.1). Taxonomy (NCBI): domain Eukaryota; kingdom Metazoa; phylum Arthropoda; class Insecta; order Diptera; family Syrphidae; genus Orthonevra; species Orthonevra nobilis. The sequence goes on from OY743227.1 coordinate 35,551,440, forward strand.
GTTATTGAAATTCATTACTTTGCAGAAATTTTAAGCTGTACCTGTACACATTTCTTTTTATAAAATAAAATTGAAAGCTGGAAATTTAAAACGAAAATTTATTCTCGCAATATAAGCAATCCTTCTTAACGATATTGGATATAATCAGTAAAATTGGAAGCGTTTATTTATTATCTTCAAGAAGCTTGAGCATAATTAAATCTTTAAAACACTTCTTCTCCCACCACGGTGTTCCAGAAAAAATTATTTCGGACAATAGTAGTGAGTTCTTATCGACACTTTTCAAGGATTTTCCAACGACCTATGTCATAATTACTCATGCTAGCTGCGCAAAAAGTTCAACAGGAAGTCCTCCTGTAGATCGACTCTATTCGACTCTCACTGAACTCATAAAAATAATCAAATCTAATAATGCGTCAAAGGCAATTAATGAAATATCAAATGAAGCAGTCATTACTTACAATTGCCCCATTCACTCGACAACAAAACTGACTCCTTTCGAACTTATTTCAGGCTACATAATATATGTAAATGTAAATATAATATTTCCCCGCAAACAAAAAAAATTGAGACCGAACAAGAAACAACGTAAAAGATTATGCATTTTTAAGTGATTAAATTTATAAAAGAAGTTTGGAACATGAAAAAATACAATTGAAAAGAGATATGAAAAGAAGGAAATCCCTCCAACATTTAGAAAATATGAAAAAGTGTACGAACAAGATGATAGGCGAGACAAACTCGCAGCTAAATTAACAAAACAAACACTAGTTTATAATAATAAAATAACAGTAAGCACGGACAGAAGAAAAGTACACAAACAAAAAATTAAGAAAAAACGTAAATTTGTTGATGATACTGTTTAATGTACTGAGATATACTTCGCGGGCCTTGTTTTATAAGTAAATATATTAACATTCATACATGCGTATTCTGAACAGAGCAACAATCATTTGCCCATTTTTATTAAATAAAAAATATATATATATAAAAAAATAACTAATAAATAAAAATATACGTCATACATATATAAACATACATATAAACAAATTTAAATGCATGTTTCCAATACATATATTAATTAAAATCTAAGTTTATAATTTGAAATAACATTCCTTAATAAGACCGGTATGGCACTATACTTAAGGTACCAATATTTAATACCTAATATGATATTATGATTAAATTACATACAGACTTTAATAAGCTGTCACTATTTTATGTTTGAGTTCATAAATATGTATCAAAATAGGTTCTGTTAATATTGAGTTACACATAAACAGCAAACAAAGAAGAGAAGCAGATATTTAAATAAAGCAAAAGTATGTAAGTTATATACATCCGGTCAAAGCAACGCACTATCATAATAACAACCAGTGGAGATTCTGGTTTTAAAGACGTTCTCTTCACACTTTGGCGGTAGGAGTTACATACTTTGATGGTAGTAACCCTAAGGTGTACAGATTTAAAAATCAAAAGCTTAGCTAACCATAACTCGCGCTAACACATTGCCACTGGCACATACAAAAAAAAGACCGGTTGGTTTCTGTTCTGCTGCTGGTGTGACGTAGAGTACGAGATACTTTTTTTCTTCAACGTGTTAAGGTAAGCTTTTAAGAGCTGTCTATTTTTTTTTTTGGACCCAAGGCAGATGCTTTTTCCTTTGACTAACCCACCGCTGCATCCAATTTTTGTTATGATCTCGCCCGAATAAATTGAAACACACATTTTCTCGTCTCTGTTTATTATTCCAATAAATCTGCAACATAACGCATTGCAAGCACTTGCGCTTCTCGTAGTTCATCCAAGCTCTATAACACAATGTGATTGAACTTGGGTTCATCCCAAATGTTTGTCATTATAGCCATATCAGTCAACAACGTCTCCAAAAACTTGCAACTATGGTCTTGTCCAATGTTGTTATCCAGGAAGTTATCGCTGTGGAAGAAGGTCTCCACCTCCACCCGGTAGCGCATTGAGCGGTCCAGGGCAGGCAGCATTTGGAGCTTATCCATGGCAGGCGGCTTTACTAACGGCAGCGGACGTTTATTTGGGATCAGGAGCGCTTATTGATAAACGCCATATATTAACAACCGCACACAAAGTATCGAATATGCCGTGAGTAATAACAAGCATTAAATAATGACAGAGAAATGTTTTAAGAATTCTATCCTTTTTTTGCCAGGATATCATTAATCAAAGTAAGGCTTGGGGAATGGGACGCATCTTCTACAAGCGAGCCAATTCCTGCTGAAGATATATCAGTTGCCACAATATTTATACATCCCAGTTTCAATAAAGATAACTTACTAAATGATATAGCAATCATACGTTTAACTCGTAACGTGGATCTAAATATAAAATCAACTATCGGGACAATTTGCCTTCCTACAACTCCTTTTGTTGGACAGCGGTGCTATGTAGCGGGTTGGGGTAAAAATGATTTTAGCTCAAGTGGCGCATATCAAGCAGTTCAGCGGGAGGTAGACGTACCATTAGTCACAAATGCAGGTTGTCAAGCAGCTCTAAGAAATACAAGGTTGGGGCCAAATTTTATATTGAATGATGCTAGCTTCATTTGTGCTGGTGGCGAAAATGGGAAGGATGCGTGCACTGTAAAATAAATTTTAAATATTTTTAAAAATAATTTTCATTATTTTCATTTTTAGGGTGATGGTGGCTCTCCATTGGTTTGTCAAAATAATGGCATTTGGTACGTCGTTGGCTTAGTGGCATGGGGCATAGGATGCGCAACCACTGGAATCCCAGGTGTATATGTTAACATTGCGACATTCTTACCGTGGATTCAAACTACTGTGCTTACTCCTTGATAAGAAAACATTAAAGCTAAGATAATTATTAATTCCTTGGGCTAGTTAGTTTATTGCTTTCGTTATGTATTGTTTAACCATACTTAATTATTGTTTAAATGTATATCATATAATAATAAAGTTGATAAGTTGCATGAAGCAGCGGATAACACAACAATTTTCAACAAAAAAAAAATGTTTAAAATATTTACTGGCACGCCTCCGTGGTTGTGTGTCTGCACGAACGTTGTAAAATTAATTAAACATTCTGCCTACAACTCAAAACGCTGATAGACATGAAAGAGAACACTTAATTTTGTCTCTTATCTGCCGACATTTTATAAAAAAATATAATAAAATCTACACGACAACGGATTTTCTTCTTTTTAGATGATGTAAGATCATGGTGCTCTTGCATAGTCGATTGGTTTTTATTATTTAAAAAATCAAAACTATTAAACATAGTGGCTGTCACCAAGTATTAGTAAAAATATAACTGCCATTAAGCAAAGTGTAAGCGAAGCCCACGTTCGAGTTCCAAAAGCGAGCACATTCAGCTATTATATTTAGTTATATATTCGTCGAACGCGCTCACCAAACTGAACTGCCATTATCTTCTATTCGCGCCTCAGATTGAAATTAGCTGCCAAGAAATAAACAGGTCTTTGTCCCGCCATTGAATTTGGAGTCTCAAATTATCTCAAATTGGTAGCATAATGTAATTAGAACATATAACAGAGAATAAACGTCAATCACATTGGTCTATTCAGAAGGCAATTCGTTACTCCTCTTCCCCATTCTTTGCCAGAGGACGAGTGGCGATTTAATTGGATTTAATTGACAAAATCTTTTTATTATTATTCTTCTTTAAGGAAAGAACATCCCTACGAATAACTTATTTCGTCTCCATTTTGACAACGTTTTTCTGTTGCCGCCTGCAATAAAGCTCCCGCCAGGAGAAATATTGCGTCGCCATTTTGTCAACGGTCTTCTGTTGATGCCTGCAACAAAGCTCAAGCCAGGAGAAATATTTTATAGCTATTTCGTCAACGCTCTTCTGTTGCCGCTTGTCACACAGCTCCCGCCAGGAGAAATATTGCGTCGCCATTTCGCCAACGTTCTTCGGTTACCACCTGTAACTAGGCATCCGCCAGAACAAATATTTCATCGCCATTTCGTCAAAGTTCTTCTATAGCCGCTTGCAACAAAGCTCCCGCCAAAAGAAATTTTTCGACGCCATTTCGTCAGCATTCTTCTGTTGGCGCCTGCAACGGAACACCAGACAAGAACTTCGTTCACATAGTCGCTGGTATAAGGAACCCTCTTTCTTATATCTACCCGAAGACCAATGGCCGGGAACAGCAGATGAATTCATCACAAATGAAGAGGCCAGAGTGCTTATTTACCAAATTTCAGACCCACCGCCAATTACACTTTGTGAAAGATTCTCGAAATGGACGCAACCCAAGAGATCAATGGCTTACGTACTCCGATTCGTTAACCGTGCACGATGGGGCAAAGAAGTACTGCGAGATGTCTGCCTAACTCCTTCAGAAATCGTTGCAGCGGAAAATTACCTGTACGGAATCTGTCAATCTCAATCATTCTCAAAAGACTGGACTATGCTGAAGCAAAATAAATATGGTAACTCAAAAAATGTAGTGCTGGAAAAAACAAGCCCGTTGTACAAGACCAGCCCTTACATGGACTCAAACAACGTCATTCGAATTAAATTATAATAATAATAATTTTAAAAGGCCTATCCACCGGATTACCCATCTGATAATTCAAGACTTCCATGAAAAATTTCCACATAGATTCTCTGAACAGTTGTAAACGAAATCCGGCAAATCTACTTAATACCAGCCTTGAGAACTACAGTAAAGAAGGTTGAACTCGCCTGTCCGTTATGCCAAATTCGCAGAGCAAAGCCAATTCCGCCACTTATGGCAGATCTACCACCGGCTAGACTCAAGTCATTTACCAATCCATTCTCCTATGTCGGTGTGGATTACTTCGGGTCTATGCTTGTCGCTGTGGGGAGACGATTGGAGAAGCGATGGGGAGTTCTATTTACGTGTTTAACCATAAGAGCCATCCATATTGAGGTCGCGCACAGTTTGTCAAGCGATTCATGTACCCTCGCTATTAAACGCTTCTGTTCCAGAAGAGGCAAACCAATTGAACTATGGAGCGATAATGGCACTAATTTTAAAGGAGCTAACCAAGAGCTTAACTTCCTTAACTAAGGAAGGCTCTAACACCAAATCATTTCCTCCTTGGTTCGTCTAATGGAACTAAATATCTCTCCGAGTTGGATGACAGTGCCGGGGCTTTGAGGAAGAATTGGATTGCCTGTGAAAATTTTGGAAACCGTTTCTGGAAACGGTGGATAAAGGAGTACCTCCCCACCTTGGTAATGAGGTCCAAATGGTTCCTTGAGGCAAACCTTTAGCAGTGGGAGATATAGTGATTATAGTAGATGAAAATAGTCCCAGAAATACCTGGTCAAAAGGAAAAATAATAAAAACTATAGCTAGCGAAGATGGACAAATTAGGTCGGCCGTTGTCAGAACAAAAGTTGGTGACTACACGCGCCCGGCCACAAAGATCGCAGTCCTCGAAGTGGATTAACAACGCATTGGTAACCCGAACGACACGTCCAGCTTACCGGGGAGGAGTGTTAACGCATCTGGCAATGCTCCAGATACTAAACTGCTTACAATTAGACAGAGTTGACCATACGAACAAGAACGAATAAAAGATAGGCACATACAACATCCAGTTTTTCTTTCTCTTGTATATATATAGATGTGAAAGCATTAATTAAGCCATTTTTTGAAGCGAGAACATAGTTGCGAGTGAAATCCTATAAATTGGCTAAAACGAAAGACTTTAAAAATTGTAAAAAATTATCTGTTATTGAAATTCATTACTTTGCAGAAATTTTAAGCTGTACCTGTACACATTTCTTTTTATAAAATAAAATTGAAAGCTGGAAATTTAAAACGAAAATTTATTCTCGCAATATAAGCAATCCTTCTTAACGATATTGGATATAATCAGTAAAATTGGAAGCGTTTATTTATTATCTTCAAGAAGCTTGAGCATAATTAAATCTTTAAAACACTTCTTCTCCCACCACGGTGTTCCAGAAAAAATTATTTCGGACAATAGTAGTGAGTTCTTATCGACACTTTTCAAGGATTTTCCAACGACCTATGTCATAATTACTCATGCTAGCTGCGCAAAAAGTTCAACAGGAAGTCCTCCTGTAGATCGACTCTATTCGACTCTCACTGAACTCATAAAAATAATCAAATCTAATAATGCGTCAAAGGCAATTAATGAAATATCAAATGAAGCAGTCATTACTTACAATTGCCCCATTCACTCGACAACAAAACTGACTCCTTTCGAACTTATTTCAGGCTACATAATATATGTAAATGTAAATATAATATTTCCCCGCAAACAAAAAAAATTGAGACCGAACAAGAAACAACGTAAAAGATTATGCATTTTTAAGTGATTAAATTTATAAAAGAAGTTTGGAACATGAAAAAATACAATTGAAAAGAGATATGAAAAGAAGGAAATCCCTCCAACATTTAGAAAATATGAAAAAGTGTACGAACAAGATGATAGGCGAGACAAACTCGCAGCTAAATTAACAAAACAAACACTAGTTTATAATAATAAAATAACAGTAAGCACGGACAGAAGAAAAGTACACAAACAAAAAATTAAGAAAAAACGTAAATTTGTTGATGATACTGTTTAATGTACTGAGATATACTTCGCGGGCCTTGTTTTATAAGTAAATATATTAACATTCATACATGCGTATTCTGAACAGAGCAACAATCATTTGCCCATTTTTATTAAATAAAAAATATATATATATAAAAAAATAACTAATAAATAAAAATATACGTCATACATATATAAACATACATATAAACAAATTTAAATGCATGTTTCCAATACATATATTAATTAAAATCTAAGTTTATAATTTGAAATAACATTCCTTAATAAGACCGGTATGGCACTATACTTAAGGTACCAATATTTAATACCTAATATGATATTATGATTAAATTACATACAGACTTTAATAAGCTGTCACTATTTTATGTTTGAGTTCATAAATATGTATCAAAATAGGTTCTGTTAATATTGAGTTACACATAAACAGCAAACAAAGAAGAGAAGCAGATATTTAAATAAAGCAAAAGTATGTAAGTTATATACATCCGGTCAAAGCAACGCACTATCATAATAACAACCAGTGGAGATTCTGGTTTTAAAGACGTTCTCTTCACACTTTGGCGGTAGGAGTTACATACTTTGATGGTAGTAACCCTAAGGTGTACAGATTTAAAAATCAAAAGCTTAGCTAACCATAACTCGCGCTAACACATTGCCACTGGCACATACAAAAAAAATACCGGTTGGTTTCTGTTCTGCTGCTGGTGTGACGTAGAGTACGAGATACTTTTTTTCTTCAACGTGTTAAGGTAAGCTTTTAAGAGCTGTCTATTTTTTTTTTTGGACCCAAGGCAGATGCTTTTTCCTTTGACTAACCCACCGCTGCATCCAATTTTTGTTATGATCTCGCCCGAATAAATTGAAACACACATTTTCTCGTCTCTGTTTATTATTCCAATAAATCTGCAACATAACGCATTGCAAGCACTTGCGCTTCTCGTAGTTCATCCAAGCTCTATAACACAATGTGATTGAACTTGGGTTCATCCGTGTGCAGAGGTATCCGCTTGCAACACGCTTGGCCTTGAATTGGTTGGTGTGAAGGTGTCAATGAACACAAGATGCCTCACAACAATATAAGATTAAGCAAGCACACAGACTTGCATATATTTTGTGTAGGCTTAAATATTTTGTTCAAAGCCACATCATCGTGCAGCTTCATTCATATGTTTTTTTCGTTAAAAATTAAATGTTTGTCATTATAGCCATATCAGTCAACAACGTCTCCAAAAACTTGCAACTATGGTCTTGTCCAATGTTGTTATCCAGGAAGTTATCGCTGTGGAAGAAGGTCTCCACCTCCACCCGGTAGCGCATTGAGCGGTCCAGGGCAGGCAGCATTTGGAGCTTATCCATGGCAGGCGGCTTTACTAACGGCAGCGGACGTTTATTTGGGATCAGGAGCGCTTATTGATAAACGCCATATATTAACAACCGCACACAAAGTATCGAATATGCCGTGAGTAATAACAAGCATTAAATAATGACAGAGAAATGTTTTAAGAATTCTATCCTTTTTTTGCCAGGATATCATTAATCAAAGTAAGGCTTGGGGAATGGGACGCATCTTCTACAAGCGAGCCAATTCCTGCTGAAGATATATCAGTTGCCACAATATTTATACATCCCAGTTTCAATAAAGATAACTTACTAAATGATATAGCAATCATACGTTTAACTCGTAACGTGGATCTAAATATAAAATCAACTATCGGGACAATTTGCCTTCCTACAACTCCTTTTGTTGGACAGCGGTGCTATGTAGCGGGTTGGGGTAAAAATGATTTTAGCTCAAGTGGCGCATATCAAGCAGTTCAGCGGGAGGTAGACGTACCATTAGTCACAAATGCAGGTTGTCAAGCAGCTCTAAGAAATACAAGGTTGGGGCCAAATTTTATATTGAATGATGCTAGCTTCATTTGTGCTGGTGGCGAAAATGGGAAGGATGCGTGCACTGTAAAATAAATTTTAAATATTTTTAAAAATAATTTTCATTATTTTCATTTTTAGGGTGATGGTGGCTCTCCATTGGTTTGTCAAAATAATGGCATTTGGTACGTCGTTGGCTTAGTGGCATGGGGCATAGGATGCGCAACCACTGGAATCCCAGGTGTATATGTTAACATTGCGACATTCTTACCGTGGATTCAAACTACTGTGCTTACTCCTTGATAAGAAAACATTAAAGCTAAGATAATTATTAATTCCTTGGGCTAGTTAGTTTATTGCTTTCGTTATGTATTGTTTAACCATACTTAATTATTGTTTAAATGTATATCATATAATAATAAAGTTGATAAGTTGCATGAAGCAGCGGATAACACAACAATTTTCAACAAAAAAAAAATGTTTAAAATATTTACTGGCACGCCTCCGTGGTTGTGTGTCTGCACGAACGTTGTAAAATTAATTAAAAATTCTGCCTACAACTCAAAACGCTGATAGACATGAAAGAGAACACTTAATTTTGTCTCTTATCTGCCGACATTTTATAAAAAAATATAATAAAATCTACACGACAACGGATTTTCTTCTTTTTAGATGATGTAAGATCATGGTGCTCTTGCATAGTCGATTGGTTTTTATTATTTAAAAAATCAAAACTATTAAACATAGTGGCTGTCACCAAGTATTAGTAAAAATATAACTGCCATTAAGCAAAGTGTAAGCGAAGCCCACGTTCGAGTTCCAAAAGCGAGCACATTCAGCTATTATATTTAGTTATATATTCGTCGAACGCGCTCACCAAACTGAACTGCCATTATCTTCTATTCGCGCCTCAGATTGAAATTAGCTGCCAAGAAATAAACAGGTCTTTGTCCCGCCATTGAATTTGGAGTCTCAAATTATCTCAAATTGGTAGCATAATGTAATTAGAACATATAACAGAGAATAAACGTCAATCACATTGGTCTATTCAGAAGGCAATTCGTTACTCCTCTTCCCCATTCTTTGCCAGAGGACGAGTGGCGATTTAATTGGATTTAATTGACAAAATCTTTTTATTATTATTCTTCTTTAAGGAAAGAACATCCCTACGAATAACTTATTTCGTCTCCATTTTGACAACGTTTTTCTGTTGCCGCCTGCAATAAAGCTCCCGCCAGGAGAAATATTGCGTCGCCATTTTGTCAACGGTCTTCTGTTGATGCCTGCAACAAAGCTCAAGCCAGGAGAAATATTTTATAGCTATTTCGTCAACGCTCTTCTGTTGCCGCTTGTCACACAGCTCCCGCCAGGAGAAATATTGCGTCGCCATTTCGCCAACGTTCTTCGGTTACCACCTGTAACTAGGCATCCGCCAGAACAAATATTTCATCGCCATTTCGTCAAAGTTCTTCTATAGCCGCTTGCAACAAAGCTCCCGCCAAAAGAAATTTTTCGACGCCATTTCGTCAGCATTCTTCTGTTGGCGCCTGCAACGGAACTCCCGCCAGGAGATATATTGTGTATATTTACTTCATCGCCAACGTTTGATTCTGTTGCCGCCTGCAACAAATCCGAAGCGACCCGTACATATATACTATACACATGTCGAGCACGAACCAGCCAAGACGAAGTCCACGCACAACAGCAGGAAAGACGCCTCCAAGTTAAGCCGCGGTTGAACTCAGTGGCATTGCAGAGCATACAGAGTCGGACAGAGATTCAGATTTCGAGAAGACTTTCATCGACCCACCCGGTCATATGAAAGAGTGAAAAAATTAAATAAGCAGATTGTTGCGTTCCCAATTCGAATTAGTAACTGTCAATGCAACAGCCGAAAAAGTCGAATGCATTCGGGATGTATTAAAAAATTTCACAACTCTTCAACAGCTGTAAAAGCCGCCAAAAATGCATCCATCGTCCCAACGATTGGTCACCTGCCGTGTATAGCAACGTGGGATGGTGGACGAACAGTCCGTTGGCCATGCCGTTGTTGCTGTACGAACCGTCGCAGTCCATTCGAACTGTATATTCGACTACAACAGCGGTAGGCAATTCGTACGCACATGCACATCGTTTTTGTCGCCGCTAAGTGCATCGCAGCCAAACAGACAGTTAATGCCCCTAAAGTCCTTCACACTACCCCTAAATTTTTCAGCGAGTCGTTCTTCTTAGCTGTTCGAGACCGCTAGCCATTGAAGTGGTCGCAAGTTACAAGATCTACCCTCCATTCACAGGCAGATCCGAGGAATGGCCAATGTTCTCAAACGCCTATCGAGAATCCACGGTCAGGTGAAGAACATGTTTCGCCTACAGAAAGCCGTCAAACAAGAAGAACGAGAAGTTTTGGAATCGTTACTTATCCATCCTGAAAATGTTGATCAGGTGATGGCGAATTCAGGTTCGGGCGACCCGAATGTCTGTTGTGAATACAGTTTCCCAAATATTCGAAGGCAAATTCGAAATGCTTGTGATTTTCGCCGCAGTGGTGCAATGTCTTTCGAAGTTTCTGGAGGCAAATGGGAAGCAGCATCCAGTTGCCGAGTGTGATATCTTCGTAATGTGGATATACCAGCAAGGTGGAACTTTGCCAAGAGAAACAGACTGTGCTTTCACTACCTAAAGTACGCTCATAGTCTTCGTCCATGCAGAATCAGAAAGATGTGTTGTTGATGGTTGTTCCAAAATGCATCACTCATCACTACGTGAGTCACCAAATCCAACAGTTGGCATAGATGCCCCGGGCGAAGTTAGATGTTCAAGACACTTGCTTAGTTGCCGCTGACATGCTCAAGTGAGTTCCAAGATCTTGTTTTGTGTTTTGCCTGTTCGGATCTATGGCAATAATGTCGTTCCTCAGTCACTATTATAAATGCAGATCTAGCCAAACAATTACGCTTGTCCAAAGAAATTAAATTGAGCCTCCAACGGCTTGGCAAGGAGACTGGCGAAACCGAAGCGTTCACTGTGGATGCCGACAGTGCAGAGAGAAGTGCCAAGAAATACAGGATGCGTGGAATACAGACCGTCAATGATTTCAATCTATTGTCTCTAACTGTAATCTCGGAGGAATTGCATTCGTCGAATCATCAAATGGATATCATCCCATTCGCCAATATAAGAATGCCAAACCACAGATACCACAGGACTCGAAAATATAAATTTGGGAAATCCATTGCGCACTCTCGAGCCGGTAGAAATTGGATCAATCATAGCCGAAACCAAACTTGGATGGATCGTATACAGGAGAACATCATTGAAATCAACAAAACAGCCAAGATTTGATGTAATTTTATTCAAAAAACAACCCTATTGGATAAGTCGATGGGTGATTACTTTGCATTGGAGAATTTTGGATTAAAAAGCCGACGGAACAGCTGATTACATATGCTGATAAAAGAGCAATGGCAACATTGCAAAATACACCTTAATGGATAAATAGTCGATACCAAACCAGAATTCGCAGCGATTTCTTTGGAGGGAACACATAGAATAACCGTTTACGTGATGATATCGATAATAGTTGATGCAAGCTGCTCGCCTTGCTCAGTCAACTTTGTGAAGAATCTGAATGCCTCGAGATATCTAAACATCCATCACAGAGTGGTAAAAGCAATCATCCATCACTTCTATATTGACGATAACGTCGATAGCCTCGACAGTGTGACCGAAGCATTCAAGGTGACTAATGACGTAATCTCAATTCACAAGGAAGGCCATTTTGAGCTACGAAACTACGAAGTGTTGCGAAAAATATCGTGACAAGCAATCAAAAGTCAGCATGACATTATCGTCGATTCGAACATCAAGTAGGAATATAGAAAATCCTGTGTATGTTTTGGGATCCGACAGAAGCGTCCTTAAAGTTTCAATGTACATTTCCACGGGTCAATTGCGATGTGATGGAGAATGACTTATGTCCGACAAAACAGAAGTTTTTGAGTATTGCCACGTCTGTGTTCGACCCATTCAGTTTTGTCGCCTTTACTACCTAGATAAAGCTGTTACTATGCTCAGTCCTGGCGCATGCTATTGGATGAGTTGAGCCAAAACCTCAAGAAGCTTTCGAGTGAAGTAGTGAAAAACCGAGGTCCCGTAATTAAAGGAATTCGGAATGCCGAGATGCCACAATCCTCATATGATGTCTGCAAGCGACATAGTTCTCTGCACATTCGTCGATGTCAGTGGAGAGGCGTTTGGTGTAGTTTCGTTTCTTTGAATCGAGTTTGGTGGATGTGTCCGAGTATTGTTCATCTGCGGCAAAATCAAATGTGCCCGTAAGAAACTCATTTCAATTCCACGCATTGATTTTTTCAGCAGCGATCCTGTGGATAAGGCTTTTTAATATTCCTTTTTTTTCCCTTAACCCCTCGCTCCCTCCCTCCACAACCTCTCCCACTCCGACTCCTGCTACATTGCCCTCGTCTCCAATCTACCCCCGTTGGCTAAACTCACTAAGCAATCGTCTGATCTTGGCGATGATGGTCGTTACGTCCTATCTCGTCTGAGAGATCGTATGATATACGAAAACGGCTTTACCTAGCATACCTACATGACCAACCCGACTCTTGTATCGATCACCGAAAGATGTTGCAAACGATCTAGCAACTTATGCTTCCCATATCACCTCTAAACGACTTTCTCATCTCCAAAGAACTCGGTCTCAACTTCAGAGCTATTTTCGTCCCTAACTCCTTAACTTCAGTTAATACCCATTCTCCGGCGTTTCCCACACTTATTTCCCTCTACTAACAAAATGTAAGAGGTCTTCGCTCAAAAACATCGAATGTTCATCTTAATTCTCAGAAGCTGCCATATGATATATTTGCTCTCACCGAAACTAATCTTTCACCAAGTATTTACAACCAAGAGCTTTTTCCTCCAAACTTTAACGTTTTCCGCGCTGATGCAGAATTAATCGGTAACAGTTCTTGCGGACGCGGAGTATTACTTGCCATTAAAGACAACTTTGACGCAAGCCTCGTTAATAGTACCACCAACTCCTTTTTCGAGCATGTTTGTGTCAAGATAAAATTTCCGAGCAGATACATCTTTATAGTCTGTTGTTACATCCGCCCTTCACAGCCCCTTCATGCTTATCAACTTGCGGTTGAAGCTATTGACTCGTTGTCCAACACATCCGGTCCCAACGATGAACTCTTTGTAATGGGGAACTTTAATCTGCCGCATCTCCAATGGTCTCCTTCTGACGATCAAACATCTCTTCATGCAACTAACGCCACCTCTGAAAAAGAAATCCTCCTAACTGACCGTTTTTCTGACTCCAGTCTGTTTCAAATCAATCCTGTCTTAAATTATCTTAACCGACGATTGGATCTAATATTTTCCTCTGACTCTGAAAACTCAATAGTAACTGCAAGTCCCCATCTTCTATCTTCTTTGGACCACTTCCATCCACCTCTCCATCTTAAATTCGCGTACAATTTGGATAACACTCCCAAAATCTCTGAGACTTGTAATCACTTCAATTTCCGTAAGGCAAACTTTACCAAGCTCAATAACCTCTTAATGAAATTAGATATTAACGCTTTCTTATAACATAATCCAAATGCAACAGTTGAAAATGCTACCGAATTTTTTTACACCGAACTATTTAAATGTCTAACCCTCTCGGTCCCTTACGAACCTATTAAAAACTGTTTGTCGTCGCCACCATGGTACAACAGAGAGCTTCGTTCACTCCGCAATCGTAGAAACAAATTATGGCTCATTTTCCTGCGTACTCAGTCCATAATAGATTATAACAACTACCTTCAGCTTTACACACGTTTTTCCGAACTATGCTAGTCGCAGTACCGCAATTATATCTCGAGAATGGAGACCAGCTTATTTTCTGATCCCAAACGCTTCTACAAATTCATTAATACTAAAAGAAAATCTAATGGCTTTCCCTCAACTCTCAAATTGTCTGATGCATCTTCCTCAGACCCACAAATAATTGCAAACCTCTTCGCAAACTTCTTCAGCCAATCGTTTACCGACCACGTGCAGCATCCCGACATGAATTATTTCTCCTATCTTAATAAATGTCCGCAAACATCTTTCACGTCCATTCATATTTCAATTAATGACGTCATTGAGAAAATCAATGGAATGAAGGATGACTTCTCCCCTGGGCCAGACGGAATACGTCCAATTGTACTGAAACAATGCGTTAACGCAATATCTCAGCCCCTTACTAACCTCTTGCAAATTTCTCTCGCACTATCGGTCTTTCCGAAAGTATGGAAAGACCCGTCCACGAAAAGGGACGAAAAGATGATATCTCTAATTATCGTCCCATTGCTAAACACTCTTCCATTCCTAAGCTTTTTGAAAGTATTGTCTACGACTCAGTATACTTTCATTGTAAATCCATATTTTCCGCCAAGCAACATGTATTTATAAAAGGGAGATCCAGAACCATAAACCTAATCGAATTTACATCGATTTACAATTTACAGCAAGATGGCAAAGAAGTTGACGCTATTACCACCGACTTCAGTAAAGCGTTCGATAAAATCTCCACCGAATCATCTGCCTTAAATTCAAATCCCTCGGCTTTCCCCCCTCCTTCATTGAATGGATAATATCATATCTAACTTCTCGACAATACAGGGTCCTCTTTCGTTCTTCACTATCCGACCCGTTTACTGCTACCTCTGGTGTCCCACAAGGCAGTCACTTAGGACCAATCATCTTCATATTAACGATTAATGATGTTGAACGCATTTTCAATCACTCCGATCTTTCCATCTATGCTGATGATATGAGAATCAGTAAACTTATATCTTCCCCTTCTGATCACTAACAACTGCAAAACGATCTAAGTAGTTTTTACATTTGGTGTACCAAAAACCACTTATCTTAATGTTGCCAAATGCAAAACCATCACTTACTCGCGTAAACGTCTTCCTCCACCCCCACGGTCATACTTTTTCTCCGGCGAACTTATTCCTTCAGTTGATTTTGTGTTTGACCTTGGAGTCCTATGTGACAGAGAACTAAATTTCCGTTCCCACATTGATTCAATAATACGTAAAGCCACTCTTCCATTGGCTTTATTAAACGTTGGGCAAAAGAATTCTCAAACCTTTATGTCACTAAGTCTCTTTATATTACGTATGTAAGACCGATTCTTGAATATGCTAGTCAAGTTTGGTCTCCCTTTTACGATACCAATTCACTCAGAATTCAAGCTGTCCAACGAAGGTTTATACGTTTTGCCCTCCGCGGTCTTCAGTGGAATGAAAATCACAACTTGCCACCGTACGTGAACCGGATTAAACTGATTAACCTTCAAACCCTTAAATCACGTCGGGATGCTGCCCATGCTTTATTTGTTCATCAACTTCTCTCCGGTGCTATTGATTCCTCGTCTCTCCTTCAATTGATTCACCTTAACACTAATCCCCGCAATCTCAGATCAGTGCCTCTTTTTCGTCTCGCAAATCATCGCACAAACTACGGTTTCTTCGAGCAAATATCCAGAATGCTTCGAACTGCGAATAATTATCTTGACTTCCACCTCTCCAAATCATCCCTGAAAAATATACTATTGTCTGATAATAGTACCTCCCTCCTCTCTGACTAGCCCACCCACCTCTACCTTCTCTCTACTCCCTTTCCTTCCGACTAGCCCCCATAGATTTAAGTCAGTTTCTAAGTTTTGTTAGTTTCTAAGAGTTGTGTCTTAGTTTTAAGTGATAGCTTGTACTAAGCCTAATAAAGAAGTCCGGGGTGTACCCCGGGCAACAAAAAAAAAAAAAAAATGCAATTGTGGAAAATCACGACTTGCCGCTCAGAGACCGAGTCTACTGAACCGACTCAAAAAACGTCATCAGCTGGATTAGATCGGAGCCTTGCCGTTATAAACAATTCTGGATTTTCGGATTGCACAGCCAGGTTAGTCAATGATGTTGGGTTCCAGCTGATGAGGCGACAAGAGCATGATACCCGCCGAAGATCAATTTTGAGAATAAGAAGACAAGAGGTCCGGAGTTTCTTCAGCTACCTGAAACTAAGACCTTGCCCGTCTAAGCGAAAATCTACGAGTCGAGATATCAGTCGCCTGATCAAGCTAACGCCGTACATGGACGAAGCCGGTCTGCTGAGGGTGTATGGACGAATCAACACCGCCACGACCATACTATTAACCGGCAGACGTCCAAACATCCTCCCAAAGGACCATCGTCCCACAAACCTAATAGTCAATCATTTCCATCGCCCCCTACGCCAGCAAAATGAGGACAATGAAACCGAAACTCTCATCGAAAGGCATTGACTTGTCGTTCAACTGCCCATCGAGGCCACATGCAGGTGGTTGCTGGAAAAACTGGTACAGTCGGTGAAGAGAATTTTGTCATATATTCTCAGCGAGATAGCGCCGAGAATTAAAACGATGCCTTAGAACATCGTCAACGTACTACTAACACATTTGCCGTGTCAGCTGAGGATGAGGATCCTTTGACGCCCAACAATTTTTGATGGTTGTCTCTAATTCGACGCAAGTCCCAGGGCAGATCAAAGGGCCCTTTGTCTCCGGAAGCAGTGGCATATTGGTCAGCAGCTCAAGGATCGCTTCTGGAAAAAATTTGGGGACGAATTATAAGTTTTTCCCGGCCAGGACGGCAAGGATTGCTATTCTTGGGTTGGTGATTGGAGCCACGTGAATTGCCCAAAAAGAGTAGGGCAAATAACATCAAATTAATACTATAGCATAATGTAATTATAACACATTAGAAAGAATAAGCCTGAATCACGTTGTTCTATTCAGTGGGCATTTCTTCTTAAGGGACCAGATCAACTCACGTCACTCACAGCTGTCATATACAAGTTTCGAGAAAAGGCCATCGGCATGACCAGCATTTCCAACGATTCCTTTGGAGCACCAGCGAAACTCAAAAGCCAGATGTTTTTTTAATAAATGGTAATGACGTTTGGGGCAACGTTCTCTCCTTGCTGTACAACGAATGAATTTCCAAGGGCAGTGCGATCGATTTTAAATAATCACTCGTCGACAATTTCATGGACTGTTTTGACACCGAAGCAGAAGCCGTGCAACTTGCGAGAGACGATCGTTTTATACATCAACAAGGCGGTTTCCACATCCGAATCTGGATATCCAATTCTTCTAACGTCATTTATGCCTTAAGGGACCACATCAATCAGATGGACTTCAATGTAGAATCAGAACTCGGAACTGAGAAGGTACTAGGCATGTGGTGGTGTACGGCGGCCGACTGCTTTGTGTTCAAACATACGTCTAATTCAAAATATAAGGCACTTCTCTCTGGGAAAAACAGAGAAAAAGAGTTTCTTAGAGTTTTGATGACATTATTCGATCCACTGGGTTTGCTGGCTAATTACCTAATGTATATGAAGATTCTCCTACAACAAGTGTGGCGGACTGCCATTGACTGGGATGAAACTATAAGGCAACCTGAATATGTGAAACGGCTTAAATAGATCAACATATTACCTGCGAAAGAACAATTGAAACTTTCCAGATGCAACGTCGCTGAAAGTTTAGACATGACACCCGAGATCCAGCTACACATATTTGTTGATGGCAGCGAGGAGGGTTAAGCTGCAGTCGCGTACGCCAGATACAGCACCGATAAATCTGTGCAGTGCTCTTTGCTGGGAGCTAAAACTGCGCAAATTAGCCACAACAACGGAAAACCCAACGGGATCAGTCACACCAACGGAATCTATTAACGGTCAACGAGAACGGTCTTGATCGAATTTAAAAGCGAACAAATAAAGGTAAAAGTAATTTTTCTTACTTTTCATAATATATTTTATAAAGTATACAACCATTTACATATAAATAATTTACAAAACATTACATATAATTTAAACAAAAAAAAAATATAAAAAAGTTAATTTAAAATTATTATATTTATCATATTTAGTTTGCATCCTTTGAACTTTAAATCTAATAAAAGTGGAATAAGTTGAAAACAAGAAATGTCTAAGTTGGCGAAATCGATTGAAAGTCAGCAGCAAACGCTCAAAGAAATAACGATAGTTTACGAATCCTTTAAAAAGAAATAGATGCGCGAAGCTCAAGGAGGTTCGTGAACGCGTGTTAAAGTGATGTAGAAGAGGTGTTCAAACGCGCATATTCCCTTAAAGAAAAGTATGAATCCGGAGAAATATTTTCAAGAAGAAATCTTTTCAAAAATTAAGTGGACATATTTCAGTTCTTGTGGAATGTTATGAGACGAATTAAACATTTTCGCAGAAACGTGTAATTCATCGTTGGATGCATCTCGATTGAATGCTACTAAGTTGCATCTTCCCGCCCTTAATATTACGTTTTCTGGCCAAATTGAAAAATGGCATGATTTTCAAAATGTATTTGAATCTTCGATACACCAAAACGCGGATCTATCCGACATTAAAAAAATGCAGATTCTCAAAATTTCAGTCTCTGGGGATGCTGCTTCTATTATTATTATTATTATTATTATTATTATTACTTCAGCATGGGAAATTCTTACAGAAATGTACTAAAATGAAAGAAGATTGGTTAACGCTCCTTTAAGACGTCTTCTGGAACATGAAAAACTCACACATGATTATGCTGAATGTCTAAAATCAATTCACGATATATGTTTTATTTGCCTTCATGCACCTACAAACTTGGGTATTGTAGTAGAAACATGGAATTGCATAGTCATCTAAATTATGTTTCATAAGTAACCACCTTAAACTCAAAGAGATTGGGAAAATGGACAAAATACTTCCAAGGCCCTTCCAGATAAGCAACGAATCTTATCGTTTGTTCAGGGTCGTTTTTGTTCTCTTGAAAACATTAATGAAATGAAAGAGTCATAGTCATCCTTAACATCTTTTCGAAATCTTCCAATATAGCGTAAGCCGCAAACAAAGAGCAAACAATTTCTATTCAAAGGAGATCATGGCAGTCGTCACTGCAGGAAATTTTAAAGCATGGATGCCAAGACTCGGTTAGAAACAACAAATAGATATTCTATTTATTTTAATTGCCTTGGGTACGAGCATCACTCTTTAAAATGCTATAGCACCAATCGATGTGGAAAGTGTGGCTTCAAGTATCACACGATATTGCACTTTGAGTCACATCGAGGGGGAGTATCAAATTACAACGCTGATCAACATAAAGTGAACATCCAAGGACAGCAATATAGCATGCGAAATAACTTTATTGAAGGTGTAAACCTCAAATCCATATTATTGCACATTCGTAAGCCTTCAACCTGAACATATAACAATGTTGTCTCAATATCACAGGACGTCACAATCAACACGAATTTGAAACAAACGCCATCGATTTAACTGTTAGCCACAGCGTTGGTCAAAGTCTTTGCTAAAAATGGAACTCAGCATATTCTCACGGCACTGATAGATCCAGGCTCAGAAGCAACTTCAACTCAATTTTAAGGCCTTCGTAAACAAAAAACAGCATGCAAAATATAAATGACAGGTTTTGGGCGAACAGAAACAGGTAAATCACATCATCATGTCGACCTCACTTTATTTTCATTTACCAATACTTGTTTAAGTCTTGATGTTAGGGCCGTCGTCTTATCACAATTGACATCCATTCTCTTCACACAAAAGAAGAGATGTGGAGTCATATTTTAAACCTTCCTCTTGCTGATGCTTCATATAAGACACCAGGTAAAACAGATCTCTTCTTAGATGCAGACGGTTATGCTTTGATCAATTATGAAGGGCTTCGAAAGGTTGATAAAGGTTCCTCAATTGCACAAACGACTGAGTTAGGTTGGGTATTAACAAGTGGTAAACAATCATCACAACACACTTGAGGTACAAAGTAGGAAATTTTGTCAGAAATAAAATTTACGCAGGAAGAGGAAGTATTGCAACTTCACTTCCCAAATTGATTGACATCCAAAAATAATACACCCCCGAATCTTGGAAATTCCAAGGGGGCCGCAATGGCCAGATTTTTTCAAATAGAGAAAAAACTTTCACCGAACGCTAGGCTACAGAAAGAATACGTGGCCTGCATAAATGAATTCGCGTCTTTGGCTCACATGATAGAGCTTAAATTAAAGATGAAAGGTTGGTAGGCCAACATTACTACCTTCCACAATATGCAGTCATGAAAGTTTAGAAAGTCAACAAAACTTCGAGTGGTTTTCGACGACTCATGTAAAACCACTAGTGCAGTTGCTCTGAATGATTTTTTGATGCTTGGGCCTCGGTTACAACTAGACATAATTGATCTCATTCCCAAATGGAGGCAATTTAAAAGTGCTTTTGTTGCCGACAAAATGTGCAGGCTGATATGGATAGCTGACGAAGACGTGCCATATCATCTCGTATTGTGGAGAGCTACAAACAAAGAGATTTTAAAAACATTTGCACTTAATACAGTGAAATTCGGAACATACTAAGCGGTCAAAACCTTACATCAGCTTGCATCGAATGTTGATCAAATGCATCAGCAGGTATCAAAGGTAATTATGAAAGGTTTCTATGTTGATGATTGGATCTATGAAGCAAATAAAGAAGAAAATGCAATCCAGCTACAAAGGACATGGTTTCTATTATGAGTTCAGCTGGATTTCCAGTTAAAAACTGGGCTAGTATTTCCTCAAGATTATTGGAACAAATACCAGAGACCGACAGAGAAGTCAACTTTCCCTTAAGCTTTGAATCTGCAGATATAATTAAGACTCTTGGTATACAATTGGAAACATTTTACTAAGCTGTCTGTTTAAGCCTTCATTGCGAGACTTTTTGATCCCTTAGGATGAATTGCGTCATGTATTATTAAGGCCAAACAATCATGGCGAAAGGAACTTTCTTGGGATACACCAATACCATAAGATATTGAAGATTCGTGGATCAAAATTTGCAATGGATTTTCGAGCTTTCAAGGCATACGAATTCCTCGATGGCATTGCGACGTAGCAGCGATATATGTTCGGATTATAAAAGAAGGCCGAGTGTATACGCACATACTAGCATCAAAAACAAGAGGAGACCAAGTTAAGTCAATATCAATACCGCAGATTGAATTATGTGGTACACTTTTATTAGCAAGACTGTTAAATCGCATTTCGAAAGCAGTGCAATTTGAAATGCAACTACCTTTGCATGGACAGACTCCATGATTGTACTAGCTTAGAAAAAGAGTGCACCGCAGACAAGAACAACGTTTATAGAAAACAGAGTTTCAGGAATTCAAACACTTGTACCACCAAGTCACTGGCAGCATCTTCAGTGGAAGATGTCATTAAAAATTACATGTGGTGGCAAGGTCCTATCTTTATTAAGAACTTCACCGAAAAGAATCACACATTTGCTCGACACTGACATAGAAACTGTAGAAACCGACGATAATATTTTCAGCGCCACTGTATCGCTTATCATAAAATATAACGTAAACGTTATTATCTAAAAACATATGTACATAAACGCCACACTGATCGACTGATCTAACCGAATATTTTCCAGTCTAATATCATACGATTTTACTGTACTGCTATTGTCTATATAATAGACTCCGATTTATGATCCGGAGAGTTTTTTTGATCAGCCAATAAATAGAATTCCGCCGGCAAACATCTTTGTGTTGTTTTTTTTATCGTCCGATAAAGTTTCTCCTACAAATTTCAGAAGTGGGATTTGATACTTGCGATTGTGTTTTAAGTTTTCTTTGCCGTTTTTTTAAGTTCGTCCTATTAAGTTAAATTAAATCGCGTGTTTTCGTGTCACATTAATAAAGTTTGCGTTGCCGGAAATCATGTCTGAGGAGTGGACTTTATTTTTGGAATCAGCAACGGCGCTTGTTCTGAAAGACTTGCTGAGAAGTTTTGAACTCCAAACAAGGTGCACAAAAGCGGAGTTAAAGCTTCGCCTACAGGAAAGGGTCAAAGACTACAACCAGGCGGAACTCAGGAAGCTGATACATCAGGAAAACTCCAAACGATCAATGCCATCCATCGATGACCTGTCTAACGATGATGAAGAAAATAACGAGGACCACCGTTCAGAAGAGGAAATTCTAGACGAAGAATTGAAAAAACTTCGTAGCATATGTAAGAAGAAGGAGAAAATTACAAAATTAAAAAAACAAATCTCCGATCTCCAAATGCAGGAAGCAGCGATCAACACAAAATTGACTGTCGCTTGTAGCTACAAGGATATCGAGGACTAAATACCGTCATTTAGCGGGGACGATAATTTGCTTGTACAGCGCTGGTTTGAACAGTTCGAAGAGTGCTCAGAAATTCTGGGACTGGACGAAAGAGCAAAATTTCTTTATGGGAAAAGGCTGCTGACGGGCACTGCAAAGTTGTATGTGAGGACTATTGCGTTGAAAACCTGGTCGGAACTAAAACACGCTCTAAAGATGGAGTTCCAACAAGTAGTAACAAGGGCAGACATTTATCAAAGCCTACAAAATAGAGCAAAGCTTCGTGACGAGACCATGCAACAATATATTCTCTCTATGCAAGAAATTGCTTCTCGAGGCAATGTTGAGGATGAGGATCTCATTCAATTAATAATAAAGGGTATTGCTGATACTGAGTTAAATAAATCGATCCTGTATAACGCTAACAATATGACTGAGTTAAAAGTAGCTTTTCGTAAATATGAAAGGTTGAAAATCAATAGCCGAGGTACCTATTCATTCAATAGACCAAGAGGTGCGACAAACTGTTTTCAACCGCGCAACATTCCACCGAAACATCCACAGAATATCGAATTTTCTAAGCAAAGTGTTGCTCCACAACAAATCGAGAGGAAAAAAGAACCAACATGCTTTAAGTGCGGACAGCAAGGCCATATATCACCAAACTGTGTGGAAAAAAATTCAGTGATGACGTTGCGAAGGAATAGCAGTTTCCCGCCTGGAGATGAAGAAACGAGTCATTCCTCACCTGACAAGTGCAGTAATAACGAGACGCAGTCAACCAACAACGAACTTGAAAGGAGCGTTAGATACCGGTTCATCAATGATCAAATGGAAACATCAATTACATTGTTGTCACTTTTGGACTCTGGGAGTCCAATCAGCTTTATACAGATGCGCTACGTCCCACCGTTTATGATTTATGATGAGTCAACGATACTGTGGAGTCAACAATCGCTCTCTGGACGTCTTGGGAAGTATTAGAAGTATAATTTTCTATGAAAATTCTTTTATAAATTTGCAACTTTTAGTCGTTAGAAATTATTCAATGAATTATCCTTCAATTTTAGGAAGAAATTATTTGGAAAAAATTGGTTTGGTACTGCAAAAAAGAAAACATAAGTGTGCAGTTGGATTTCATCAGAATCTCCACTTTCCAGTCGACGTTAATCGTGCAGGCAGTTCAGGCGGTCAGCAAACTGAGGACAACAACCTTGACAACATCATTCATCAAATCTTAAATATTGACGTTAGTGGTGGAAAAAGTGAGTTAGAACTAAATATTAACGAAAATTTACCGTCAAATATAAAAAAAGGATATAGTGAAGATAGTTACACCAGCTTTTTCAATTCCAAACGATCACAAGGCACACACCGATTTTAGAATGAAAATAGTTTTGTCAAAGGATAGTCCTTTTCACTGTGCGCCTAGAAGGCTACCCTATGCACATAAACTAGAACTTCAAAAGCTATTAGATGACCTTATGGAAAGGGAATAATTCGTGAATCAAGTTCCTCATTTGCATCTCCCATTGTTCTTGTTCGCAAGAAGAATGGGGAGCTGAGGCTTTGTGTTGATTTTAGAGAACTTAATAAAACTACTTTGAGAGATAACTATCCCCTACCTTTAATAGAGGATCACATCGATCGTCTCAAGGACAAAAAAATTTTTACAATTTTAGATCTCAAAGATGGTTTCCACCATGTCGAAATAGCAGAGAAATGCATTAAATATACGTCTTTTACAACACCTCTAGGACAATTCGAGTATGTTAAAATGCCATTCGGTCTTAAGAATGGACCTTCAGTTTTTGAAAGATTCATAAAACATGTTTTTAAGGACCTTATCTCGAAAGGTAAAATATTAAACTTTTTGGATGATTGTCTAATCGCCACCGAGATGGTGGAAGAAAATTTAGAAATTTTAAAACAAGTTGTAGAAGTGTTGGTAGAAAATTGTCTTCATCTTAGAATGGATAAATGTCATTTCTTACAAACCGAAATTGTGTATCTGGGTTACAGAATATATGAAGAAGGCATAAGGCCAAATGACACTAGCATTAATGCTATTGAAAATTTCCCTGTACCTAGCTGTACAAAGCAAGTCCATAGTTTTATAGGACTATGTTCCTATTTTCGAAAAAACTTATTAAGAATTTTGCAAATTTGGCTAAACCTCTTATAGATCTGTTGCGAAAAAATACACCTTTCATCTTTGGAGTCAAAGAGGTCGAAACTTTCAATTTATTAAAAAGAAAACTGATGGCTGCCCCTGTTTTGTCCATTTACAGTCCTCATAATATCACAGATTTGCACTGTGACGCCAGTGCTGTAGGATATGGAGTAGTTCTCCTTCAAAAACAAAAGGACAACAAATTCCACCCAGTTTTCTACTTCTCGAAACGCGCGACAGAGGTTGAAAGTAGATACCACTGTTACGAGTCCATAATCTACGCTCTACAAAGATTCAAAATTTACCATATAGGAATACCATTTAAAATAGTAACTGACTGCCAAGCGCTTACATTAACCCTGAAGAAGAAATCTCGTAATCCTCGTATTTCCCGCTGGGCACTAGAGCTACAAAACTTTGAATATAACGTAGAGCACCGCAAGGGAAATACGATTACACATGTCGACGCGCTAAGTCGATCGTTTAATATCCTTCACGTCGATAACGAATCATTTGAATTTGTGTTAGCAGCAGGACAGAGGCAGGACGCTAAGATACTAGGTATCGTAAAAGAATTGTAAAAATCCGAAAATCCTTTATTTGAAATGATTGATGGTTTGATATACCGCAAAACCAAGGATAAAGTATTGTTTTATGTTTCTACGCACATGGAGGAACAGGTGATCCGCACCCACCATGAGGCCATGTGCCATTAAGGGGTTGAAAAATTTTTCGATCATCTGTCTAAGTGTTACTGGTTTCCAAAAATGAAGGATAAAATCAGGAACTATATTCACGGATATCTTAAATGTATTTACTTCTCTCCAAATTCGGGCAAATTAGAAGGAACATTACATTCCATACCAAAGGGTGATAAACCTTTTGATACTTTGCACATTGACCACCTTGGCCCCTTGTCCACAGGGAATAAAAAGCACCTTCTCTGCGTTATTGATGGATTTACGAAAATTTTAAAACTTTACCCTGTTAAGACAACACAAAGTTATGAAGCCATAAATTGTTTGAGGTCATATTTCGAAAATTATTCTAGGCCTAACAGAATCATTTCCGATCGTGGAACTTGTTTCACGTCGGCAAAATTCTCCAATTTTTTGGACGCAAACAACATTAAGCACATTAAAGTTGCGACCCACTCTCCTCAATCGAATGGCCAAATAGAACGAATAAATCGAGTGCTTCTTCCTATGCTAGCTTAGGAATGTGATTCCCATACTAGGATTGTAGGCACATTTAAGTTGCGACCCACTCTCCCCAATCGAATGGCCAAATAGAACGAATAAATCGAGTGCTTCTTCCTATGCTAGCTAAGGAATGTGATTACCATACTAGGATTACATGGGATAAAAATGTAGCAAAAATCGAATTTGCCTTAAACAATACCTTGAACCGAAGCACAGGTTTTTCGCCAAGTAACCTTTTATTTGGGACCAATCAGAAAGGGGAGTTTTGTGATCGAAATGTGGAAATTTTGAATACTAAAATAGGAGAAAAAATCGTTGACATGGACGAAATGAGGCTTAATGCTCTACAAAACACTGATAGAAACCAAACTTTAAACAAGATTTATTATGACAAACGTCACAAGGAACCGCAGGTATATAAGCAGGGGGATTTTGTCATGATGAAAAACGTTATTAACAATCCTGGCATCAATAAAAAGTTATTCGCGAAATATCGCGGACCATACGAGGTAGACAAAGTTTTGCCAAACGATAGATATATCATTAAAGATGTCGATGGCTTACAATTGACGAGATTACCATATAAGGGAATTTCCTCACCAGCCAATATGAGACCATTCATGACGAAATTGCCTTAATTGAAAGATAATGATAATGTCGTTGAAGATGGAGGTCCTGATTTGTCGGATAGCCTAACTTAGGAGTCTATACAAACAATTTTCTTGATAATGAACTTATGATTTTGAACAACCAAACCTTTTTTGAGGTAAATAAGTTATATCCCTGACCAAAAAAAAAAACTAATAATAATAAATGTTAAAATTAATTTCTAAAATCTTTAAATTATTATGTATATATTTGACTTTGTATGAATGTAATCTTCTTTTAAATTCAAAAAGAGACTTCATTTATTTTTAAAATCTTAAGTATCTATACATGCGACTTTATATATAGATGTAAATTTCGCTGAAAGAAAAGATGAAAAGAAATGCACTTTTATTGTTATCGTTACGTATTAAGTTATTTCATCTTTCGTTAAATGTAATCGGGGCGATTACGATCAGGTTGGCCGAAGTGTAGTCTAATTATTTTCCGACGATAATATTTTCAGCGCCACTGTATCGCTTATCATAGAATATAACGTAAACGTTATTATCTAAGTACATATGTACATAAACGCCACACTGATCGAATGATCTAACCGAATATTTTCCAGTCTAATATCATACGATTTTACTGAACTGCTATTGTCTATATAATAGACTCCGATTTATGGTCCGGAGAGTTTTTTTGATCAATCAATAAAGGGAATTCCGCCGGCAAACGTGTTTGTGTTGTTTCTCCTACAAAACAAAACCCGAATATTAAAAAGGTAAAATCTTATTCGATCAAATATCAATGACATTTTTTTCAAACTGCTCAAATCGTTGCTTATTTCAGCACAAGTAATAAAGAATTATTTTTAAAATTATCAACCCTTAATCGACTTGCGCGCAGTATAGCAATATGGCGAAGATATCTACAGATCCTTCGTACAAAATACAATGTGCCGCTGGATGTGAAAAATCTTGATGTTGTAACTTAACAGCGCGCATAATCATCTAATAAAGATGACACTAAAGGAGTCATTTCTTGAGGAGATCACTTCACTGTGTGAGAGAAAGTCCATATCCAAACACAGTAATTTTCTAAATTTAGATCCGTTCCTTGATTTTGAAGGTATCTTACAAGTAGGGGGCCGTTTAACAAACTTACAGGTCACATTCAATCAGAAACACCGCATCATTTTAAAAGAACATCATCCTTTTACAAGGCTTAATGCCTACGGCGGTCAGCAGTTAATGATGGCTGAAATCCGAAGTAGCTACAGAATTACAAATTTGATAAGATTGCTTAAATCCGCCATGCAAAAATGCAAGAACAACTTATGGGATGTCTTCCAAAGGCGAGAGCTACTTCATCAAGGGCCTTTGTTTACACAGGTATTGACTACGCAGGTCCTGTAGAAATCAAACTGTGGAGGAGTAGCAACAAGTTGGCAAAAGGGTACATAACCGTGTGTGTTTGTCTTGCTACAAAGGCTATACCCTTAGAATAAATCAGTAAGGGTGCAAACACTAAACTAATAAAGGAGAGTAAATTTACTTCGACGGTATGGTCAGCTGAAGTTTCAGAAACCCTTGCCAAGCTAAAGGTCATTTGGCACTTAATCTTCCAACATCGCCACATTTTGGAGGCCTCTGTGAGGCTGGCGTAAAATCGATTAGGCATCATCGTAAGAGAACAATCGGGCTTTCAAAACTTACTTTCGAAGAATATGCAGCAGTGTTGACACAAATCGACGTATGTCCTAATTCATGACCATTATGCCTAATGACATCGGATTCAAAAGTCATGACATTTTTAACTCCAGGTCATTTTCTAATGGAAGATAGACTAACAAAAAATTCCAATCGAAACTAGCACATAGATGGAAATATTTACAGCGGGTTTTTCAAGACTTCTGGAAACAATGGAACATAAGCTACTTGCTTCTTTTAGAATACCGTCCAAAGTGGCTTCATCAGCAACAAAACTCAAAACTAATAAAAAATAATAAAATTTGAATTTAATTTTGTCGAACACAGACCCCAAGATATCTTACTACACTTCGATTTGTAAGTGGCTGTCCAAGATGTCCCACGATAGAGAGTTTTCGCCAATTCTTTATGGTATCCCTAGAGGCCCCAGACAATGGTGTCCCAAATAAAATAGTTTCGCACTTTTGAAAGTTGATTTTCAACTTCCAATCGTCTCAATAACGCTGAATCTTGTTGAAATCGCATGGCAAAAGGCTCGATTTTCGGACCTAACTTAAACGCGATCAAGTCATCTGCGTACGCTATAGCTTGGTGAAGAGAACCTACAAGATAAATAGTGAATAAATTCGGCGAATTAACGACACCCTGTTACAGACCGTTGTTAATTTCATAGTTTCCAGCACAAGTTACATTGCCATTCTTCACAATAAACTGTCTATTTGTGAGTATATTAAGGAGCATGTACAGCAGTGGTTTTGGATTTAACTTCATTACCAATCGGCACTTTGTATGCGTTCGACTTTTCTCTTTCTGTGCGGTATAGTTTAATAAATAAAATCAAATTTAACAAACGACCTCGTTCCCCTTGTTGCGAAGACATCATATCTTCCAATAAAAAAAAATTCAAAATATTGGATACCCCTTCAAACTCATCCGGACACGGATAAACCATAATAAAAAGTCGAAAATTCCTTTGGTATGTGTCCTCCAACAAACATATGAAAATGTTCATGGTTTATTATCTAAACTAAAACTAGATAGGTATAGCCTTAAAGAAATGTCTATTGACATAATAATAAATTAAGAAAATGTTGAGACCTGTGATAAATTGTGTGCTTCGTTAAAAGGCAATTTTACACCCATGATCTGCCATAAGAGAGGGTACTCAAGGTCATGCTGTATGGTCTACATGAACTCAGTACTACTGATCTCAAAAGTGAACTGATACATCTATTGGGCTGAAATGTCAAAACATACTTAAATACTTACTGATATATATTATCTAGTGTATCTTGATATCGGTTCCATTAGATCAAATGATATTAAAAACAATTTCCGCTTAAATTTTAAGACACAATTGCGATGAGATTTTGCTCGGAGACCGCGAAACAAAAGTACTCAGTGTTACAACTGTAAAATGTATGGCCACGGAGAAAAACATTGTCACATTAAGACACATTGTGCCAACTGTTCCGAGAATCATTACACAAAAGACTGCAAATCAACTATTATCAAAAGTGCAAATGGTATGAAAATCCATAAAGCTACCGATCCTGATTGCATAATTCGGACGAGTTGTTTTTCAAATAAGAGAAAAACTATCTGCAAGAAACAAAGCGGGCGGGTTAAGCAAGCGAATGTATCACCAACCGCAATCATTTACTTCGAACCGCACAATTTTCCTGCTCTTAAGACCTACAAGAGTAACATATCCTCATCAGCAGCAGCAACGACTTCAACTAACCTCACCAGTAATTTAAATACCAATTTTTGGTCAAGCAACGTCAACAAATCCGGTTTTGTAGGACCCAAACCATCGCACAATTTAAACACCGGCGTAATCTTTTCTATGGACGAAATTAATTCTCTCACTGCAGAAATGATCACTCTACTTGTAACACTGTAATTCCAAGCAATTAAGTATTTATATGCAGGTTAATAATGTCAAACACAAACTTTAAAATAATATGTTGGAATGCCAGAGGAATTAGAAATAAAAATATAGAGTTTTTTTGCATTTTTAAGCAAACATAATATCGATGTCAGTCTTGTAAACGAAACATGGCTAGGCAAATATGTAAACATTTCTAATAAGGAATTCGATATGAGAGTATTTTCTACAAAAGCACATTTATTGACGAATCTTTCTGTAAGTTTTTGTATTCTTACAGATATCATTTCAACATTCGCTCTTTTATGCAGGCTTAACGTGGAGTAATGCCAGGGAAGTTTAAGCATCATTTCAAGTAGTTTGTTTTGTGACACTTGTAATTCTTTGATGTGGCACTGTGCACAACTACCCCATACTTGACAACCGTAAAGAAGTATCGATTGGAAAATGACTTTATGTAATTTCCTGTTAACAAATGGGTATAACATTTTTTTTGCTATTCTAATTTTTTGAAGGGTCTTAGAGATATGTTCACTAAACGTAAGTTTTTTGCCAAGATTAATTCCTAAATATTTCACACCGCTGTTCCACTGTACTGCGGCTCCACAGATTTGTATGCTGCTGTTCGGGAGGAGGCAAGGACTTCTTTTTCTGGTAAAAAAGATGGCTTGCGTATTAGTACCGTTCAGCTTAATTTTCCATTTGTTGTAGTAGCTTTCGATAATTTTCATCGCATCCCGTAAGTTTGTCTCAACGTTTTGAGGCAACTTATGAGATGAAAATAAAGCGATATCATCTGCAAAAAAGCCGCCTCACACTCACTCAGACTCGGAAAGTCAGATGTGAATAGATTGTATAAAGGAGGTCCTAAAACAGAGCCTTGAGGAGCTCCCAGTTTGAAATAAATAAAACAAGATAACGCACTATTGACAGAGAATTTGAATTGACGACCAGACAAAAAACTTTGAACTATTGTACATAAATACGGAGGAAAATAAAGACTCATCATTTTATATAGAAGACCATTATGCCAAACAGAATCCAATGCCTTTTCAATGTCAAGGAGAATCATGCCTGTTGATTTTCCTTGTACTCGATTACTTTTGACAAAGTTGCATATTCGGAGCACTTGGTGGATGTGCTATGATTTGGCCTAAAACCAAATTGTATAGCCGGGTATATAATTCTTTGTTCAATAATTTTCGTAATCTTTTCTATAATGATTTTTTCGCATAATTTGCTTACACTACTCAGCAAAATTATTAGTCTGTAATTATTAGGGTCCAAAGGTGACTTCCCAGCTTTAAGTATTGGTATAACTTTGGCCATTTTCCAAGCATCAGGAAAATATTATATTTTAAGGCACGCATTTATAATTCTTGCCGAAAACTTTATTCCATTTCGAGGTAATTGCTTGAGATATATATTCTTAATGCCATCAAAACCTGCACTCTTATTTACTTTCAAATTGTCGACATGAAATTGGATATCTGCATCCGTAATAAGTGCATTAGTTGGAGTCTCAGCGGTCACCATATTAAAAGCAGTAAGAGTGTTGTTCACTAGAGTGTCAGTATGCTTGTCACCTAAACCAGCTGAAACACAATAATTATTTGAAAACGTTTTCGAAAGTATGCCAGCCTTTTCAGTATCAGTAAAAAACAAATTGGAGGACATTTTTAACCCAGGGATACGTCTATTTTTATTGTTTACGATTTTGACAATGTTCCAGAATGGTCTTGCATATTTTTCTAGAACTTCAAGTTTCTTGTTCCACTCTTTATTACGTTCATATAGAATGAGCTTTGAAATAAATTGGTTTAAATGTGCCAAGTTCTCTCTATACACAGGTTAACGATATTTTTGCCAAAATCTCTTTTGAACATTTCTGCACTTAATAATTTCTAGAATATGAGAAGGAAGCACCTTACAGGAATTCTTAACTAAAACTCTGGGCACGGAGATCTTAATTGCTTCAAGAATCAGCGCATTGAAGCTATTTACGAGTAGGTCCACATCTTCTTTGCAAGCAGTATTTTGAAGGTTTTCTGGTATCTCGCAAGCTTTTGCTTTTATAAACCTGCGGTAGCGCACCCAATTTGCATTTTTAATATCTTCTTTATAATGAATTTTTTCCTTTCCTGAACATCTAAGTTGGCACGGAACGGGATTATGGTCAGAACCAAGAGCGCTAAGCGAGATTGGTTGCGTAACCTAACTGGAACTGTTGGTAACAAAAAAAAATCGAGAACAGAAGGACGACAACGAGAACTGACTGGAATGAAAGTGGGACTAAGAGGGTACAAGATAGTAATCGGTAGCGAGATTGTAGGATCATACAGCAAATTTCCCCAAGCATTTGCTCTTGCACATCCCCAATCTTTGTGCGTTCAATTTAGGTCACTTCCGAACAGAAAGTCACCATTGCAACTGAAAAGTTTTCTGAGGTCTCTTTTAAACAATGCCTTGTTTTCAACTGTTCTAACACAACCAGCGAAATACACACAGTATATTTTTATAATTTTATTATTTTCGAACCGAACTTCTATGCCTACATTTTCTACTAACGTTGTTTGAACTATTGGTAAGAGCGTATGTTGAATTGACCTTCTTATAAGTATTGCAACGCCTCCTCCCCTTTTAATCAAATGATCAACTCGATAGCATTTGAATTCAGAGGTGGAAAGATTTTCGTCATGGTTAAGCCATGTCTCTGTAACCAGAGCAATATCTATGCTTTTGTTATTTAAAAAAATTATAAATTCAATCTGCTTGTTACGAATGCTTCTAGCATTCCATATTAATATTTCATTTGAACCATCTACCATACTACTTAACGTTATTGGACAAAAACTTAGTAGCTAATTGTGCGATAACTTGAAATCGTTCAACTTTTGTTTTGCAAACCGCCGTGTTACTCTGCAATATGGTGGTTGCCGGTCGACGTTGCGAGAGAGATGGGAAGTCAACTGCAGAGAAAGATATTCGCTTCTCAGTAGCTGGAGTGGGAGAAAAAGTGGAATTTGTCATTCTCCTTTTCTTTGCGTTCGTCTTCATCTCCAAATATTTAGATCTGGTCATGCATTTGACGGCCATATGGTTTTCATTACAGTTGGCGCATTTGTGAGTTGAGGTTCTGTCGCATGCATTAGTTAAGTTTTAACATGGCAGTTACATTCCTTATGGCCAAGCATTTAGCAATTACAGCATTGAGTTACCTTACCTTTTACTTTTCGTTGAAAGCTCCAGCTAATTTGAGGGTGGAAATGGATCGAACGTTTTTCCTTAGTTCTTTCAGTGAAATCGAGCCATTCTCCAAAGAGACTAAGTAAATGTAATCCGTGTATATCGTATTGCTTACATCATACTTCTTAAATTTTTTTTTATTTCACGACACTTGAGACCAATTTTTAAAAGCTCGTGTTTTAGTTCTGTGACGTCGATATCACTCATACCATAAATCACGACCTTGAATGACTTTTCACATGGAACTTCATGTGAAAAAAATTTACAATTGTTGTCTTTAAGATTATTGATCACAGTCTTGTACGATTCGATGGATTCACACATTATTTTAAAACCAATTGAGATATCTTTAATATAATAATCCGATATCATTAGTGTTTTCATTAAATTGTGCACATAATCACTTGATTTTTGCAACAATTTAATTGGAGGAACATAAACTTTTTTTATGTACAATTTCGTCCATGCTGTGTTGTTCATCATTGTCCGGTTGACACTGCAAGGGACTATAGTAATTATATCTGGAGCCTTTTTTAACAGATTTTAACCCGGACATGTTTCCACAAAATTTTTTATCCGAGGACACACCGATGTTCTCAGGGGTGGGCGATCTTTTGCGTTTAGCATATATTTTTTTTGTTTATATTCACTACTCGCTCGAACTCAGAAGTCATGCGCGGTTGAAAGCTCCGGATTGACTGGCCCCCTAATGCTAGAACTTATCCATCAACCATAGATCTATTTTTAACAAATATGCCAGAATTGTTTAGTCAGCCTGATTTAAGTTCCAACCACCTTCCGTTTTTGTGTAGTGTTAATCAAGCACAAAGCACAGTAAGATTTCGGCTTTTAAAATGGGAAATTCTGTACTATTGACTAATATCGAAAAAGCGAATGCCTAAGCACATAATATTCCAGGCAGTGGTCCTATTGACACTACTGCAGAAGAATCAATAGAGTTTATAAAATCTCAACAAATCCAAATTGATGATAATATAATTATGTTACAGGATGTTAAAGATGTACTAATGAGTCTAAAAATTCCATAACCCCGGGGTTCGATGGTTTGAAAAATATAATATTTAAAAATCTCCCCAGAAAAGGTGTCAAATTTTTACATGTTCTTTTTACTGCCAGCTTTAAAAGTGCTTATTTCTCAAAGCAATGTAAAACAGCTAAAATAATTCGAATACAAAATCCTGAGAAAACTCCTTCCTTAACTAGCAATTGTAGACCCATAAGTTTACTTAGTTCTCTGAGTAAATGCCTTGAAAAGCTTATAATAAATACATTTATGGTTCATTTTAACACGCATGATATCCTACCAGATAAACAATTTGGGTTCAGAAGTTGCCATAGTATAGTAAACCAAGTTCACCGAAAAACAAAAGACATTAAAAGTGCTATAACATTAGGAAAAACTACTAGAACTTAGATTAAACACGTTTGTACGATCTACGATCTGTCTTTATTTTTTTCCAACTTAAATTAAACAATTCTAAGCCCAATTCACCGTTCGAACGCACGCCGATTCATAGTCACAGGTTTCGTGGTGTTGTTTGCGATTCAGCATAGCTGTTGCTTGGCGATCCCATTGCAGCTCTTGTTGGGGATCGCATGTATGTTCTCGTAAGCAATTCGCTTACTCAGCTGTCGCTGGTGGATTGCGTGTGTGCTGGCGATTCGCTTAGTCAATTGTTGCTGGGGAATTGCATGTATTAACTCCTCCCTCTGATAGTTTCGGGACGTCCACGTTTCGACTTTTCAATTGACTGATAATTTGGTCAAATTGTTTCTTTGCATCTTCTTTCTTTTTTCTATTTCTTAACTTCATTGTAAGTTTGAGGAGAAAAATCACCACCAAGAACATCGTAACTATTCCTAATGGTGGAACAGTTGACCACCAGAGAGTCCGGTGTGTTGAAAACCCATCCTTTAAGTCTTCAATAGTATTTGTATTTTGGATGTTTACTTTATGAAGATAGGGTAGCGAAAGCTTCGTCTGATGTTCCAAGAACTTTACTTTCATTGTTTTGACTGGATGTGGTCCCACGGGTATTGGGATTTTTTTAACGGTAAAGGATGTGTCGTTAACTTGGATTGACTGGGAGTACGTTATCAAATATGTTCCGTTAATTATAATCTCTTGTTCGTAGAAAACCTTAGTTGTGGGAACGTCGTTGAGAATCAGTACTCCATCTTGAATTTCTTGCACTTCTGGTAGGTGATGCGAGGTTTCTGTTCAGCATTCGGCCGGTTTTTTGTTCAAGAGATGGTTTAGGCAACGGTTCTCTGTAGCTTTGCAGATATGTATGGATGTTGTATTTACGCATTCCATGATAGGTTGAAAATAGGCTTTACACTTTGCTGCATAACTTATATCTAACTCAATTATTTTATTACAATGACTGACTGGATATATTTTAATAAATCTTCAAATTTCTTTTATTTTCGGTATTTTCAATATGAAGTGAATAACATTAGAGTTTTGCAATATTTTAACTTTGGAAGCAGATAACATGTTGTTAACACTTATTGGTGCATTTTCAATATGTCTTTAGTATTAGATAATCTTGACATTGTATGTCTAAAGGGTTTATAATTTCATTTTAAGCTAATACAATTGTTAATGCCAGATTGTTTAAATGAGTTATAATCTAATTATTCCTGTTTACAATAAAGTTTAAACGCAGTGATTGTTTATTATTTTTTGGAATATGATTTTTTAATTCATTCAATTGATTTGTAGTCTCGTTTATTTAGTCCTGCGTTAAAGAATTAATTTTCGTTTGTCTATTATTATTTTCAATTAAATACTTTTCCTTTGTTTATAACAATTCATAGTCTTCGTGATTCTGGGGTAACTACTTCAAATTTAAGAGCAGATCCTAGAAAGTCTATTGACCTAGAAAATCTTTTGGGGACTTTCAGAGTATGTAGAATGCTACCGATTTCATCAGTTTGTTGTTTTATGACTTCGTATTGATAAGGTGAATCGGAAATTTCATCGAACTTGCTGAGCCATGAGCTCATAATCGGTAAGGTTTGTACGTACGTACGTACGTACGTACTAAGTACTAAGTACATGAAATCATCAAATATTGCCACTCCGCCAATGGTTAGAGGTATTATGTGGGCTGCGCTGTAGTTGATCATTCTAGCCATGGAGAGCCGAAATAGTGTCAAAAATATGCTGAGAGAAAAAAAAATTGGGAAAAGTTAGCGTAAATTACTTTTATGAATTTGTCTTCCTTCTATGAGGACTGTTGTTCCTAAGTCTTTTTCGACAATCTTTTCAACAAATAATTTCTGAAACTTATTTCCTAAACGTTTATTCCATTGGAGAAATACTCGTTCTCCCGATAGAGAAATTATCTCTTAGTACTGTTTTTATTAGGTTAGAATGAAAGGCTTTTTCGTTATCCGAAACAATTATTATCATTTTTCTGAAGCGACTTAAAATTTCCAATAAAGCATCTTTAATGTTAAGTGATGATCGGGAAACGATGGGCTTTACTATTGCAAATTTAGAGAACTTGTCGATGCACGTCAGAAATAGTTTTTTATCTGTCATGAAGTTGATGTCTTTATGGAGTATTTCTCCTGGAAAACTTGGGATAGGTGTTTTACCAACTTCTGGTTTTGGTGGTTTTCTTTGACATTTGTTTTCTAAACAAATTTTACAATTTGTTATTACTGATTTTAATAATTTCCTTATATCTGGAAAATAATACTCACTTATAATTTGATGAAAGTTTTCTTGTAGAGATCTGTGAGCACGATTATGCTCCGTTGTGACGGTTTCTAGTTGGTCATTTTTATTCACCAAATCAATAACCAATTTTTCTGTGTGAATGAATTTAGTACCTGGAAATTTCGAAAATAAACTATTTTGAATCTGCGCTAATGTTGAAAGTTCACAACAAATATCATTTGTTTTGTTAGGATTAATAACATCATTTAAATTTGTTATTTGATTGTCCACAGTTTCGAAACTGATTGTATGATGCTTAAGCTTTTAAAATAAGATTTTGGTACTTTTATTAAAATACTTTGATTTCACAAGTACGATTTGATTTTTAAACTGATTCACCGGATATCGTGTTGTCTTAGTAGTGTCTGCTAGGGAAATTTCACTATGAACTGTGTTGTAAGACGACTCAGTTATATTGTTAACATATTGTCGTGAAAGGGCATCTGCCACTTTGTTTTCTTTCCGTTTCCGTTTTAATATCTTCTTTATAATGAATTTTTTCCTTTCCTGAACATCTAAGTTGGCACGGAACGGGATTATGGTCAGAACCAAGAGCGCTAAGCGAGATTGGTTGCGTAACCTAACTGGAACTGTTGGTAACAAAAAAAAATCGAGAACAGAAGGACGACAACGAGAACTGACTGGAATGAAAGTAGGACTAAGAGGGTACAAGATAGTAATCGGTAGCGAGATTGTAGGATCATACAGCAAATTTCCCCAAGCATTTGCTCTTGCACATCCCCAATCTTTGTGCGTTCAATTTAGGTCACTTCCGAACAGAAAGTCACCATTGCAACTGAAAAGTTTTCTGAGGTCTCTTTTAAACAATGCCTTGTTTTCAACTGTTCTAACACAACCAGCGAAATACACACAGTATATTTTTATAATTTTATTATTTTCGAACCGAACTTCTATGCCTACATTTTCTACTAACGTTGTTTGAACTATTGGTAAGAGCGTATGTTGAATTGACCTTCTTATAAGTATTGCAACGCCTCCTCCCCTTTTAATCAAATGATCAACTCGATAGCATTTGAATTCAGAGGTGGAAAGATTTTCGTCATGGTTAAGCCATGTCTCTGTAACCAGAGCAATATCTATGCTTTTGTTATTTAAAAAAATTATAAATTCAATCTGCTTGTTACGAATGCTTCTAGCATTCCATATTAATATTTCATTTGAACCATCTACCATACTACTTAACGTTATTGGACAAAAACTTAGTAGCTAATTGTGCGATAACTTGAAATCGTTCAACTTTTGTTTTGCAAACCGCCGTGTTATTCTGCAATATGGTGGTTGCCGGTCGACGTTGCGAGAGAGATGGGAAGTCAACTGCAGAGAAAGATATTCGCTTCTCAGTAGCTGGAGTGGGAGAAAAAGTGGAATTTGTCATTCTCCTTTTCTTTGCGTTCGTCTTCATCTCCAAATATTTAGATCTGGTCATGCATTTGACGGCCATATGGTTTTCATTACAGTTGGCGCATTTGTGAGTTGAGGTTCTGTCGCATGCATTAGTTAAGTTTTAACATGGCAGTTACATTCCTTATGGCCAAGCATTTAGCAATTACAGCATTGAGTTACCTTACCTTTTACTTTTCGTTGAAAGCTCCAGCTAATTTGAGGGTGGAAATGGATCGAACGTTTTTCCTTAGTTCTTTCAGTGAAATCGAGCCATTCTCCAAAGAGACTAAGTAAATGTAATCCGTGTATATCGTATTGCTTACATCATACTTCTTAAATTTTTTTTTATTTCACGACACTTGAGACCAATTTTTAAAAGCTCGTGTTTTAGTTCTGTGACGTCGATATCACTCATACCATAAATCACGACCTTGAATGACTTTTCACATGGAACTTCATGTGAAAAAAATTTACAATTGTTGTCTTTAAGATTATTGATCACAGTCTTGTACGATTCGATGGATTCACACATTATTTTAAAACCAATTGAGATATCTTTAATATAATAATCCGATATCATTAGTGTTTTCATTAAATTGTGCACATAATCACTTGATTTTTGCAACAATTTAATTGGAGGAACATAAACTTTTTTTATGTACAATTTCGTCCATGCTGTGTTGTTCATCATTGTCCGGTTGACACTGCAAGGGACTATAGTAATTATATCTGGAGCCTTTTTTAACAGATTTTAACCCGGACATGTTTCCACAAAATTTTTTATCCGAGGACACACCGATGTTCTCAGGGGTGGGCGATCTTTTGCGTTTAGCATATATTTTTTTTGTTTATATTCACTACTCGCTCGAACTCAGAAGTCATGCGCGGTTGAAAGCTCCGGATTGACTGGCCCCCTAATGCTAGAACTTATCCATCAACCATAGATCTATTTTTAACAAATATGCCAGAATTGTTTAGTCAGCCTGATTTAAGTTCCAACCACCTTCCGTTTTTGTGTAGTGTTAATCAAGCACAAAGCACAGTAAGATTTCGGCTTTTAAAATGGGAAATTCTGTACTATTGACTAATATCGAAAAAGCGAATGCCTAAGCACATAATATTCCAGGCAGTGGTCCTATTGACACTACTGCAGAAGAATCAATAGAGTTTATAAAATCTCAACAAATCCAAATTGATGATAATATAATTATGTTACAGGATGTTAAAGATGTACTAATGAGTCTAAAAATTCCATAACCCCGGGGTTCGATGGTTTGAAAAATATAATATTTAAAAATCTCCCCAGAAAAGGTGTCAAATTTTTACATGTTCTTTTTACTGCCAGCTTTAAAAGTGCTTATTTCTCAAAGCAATGTAAAACAGCTAAAATAATTCGAATACAAAATCCTGAGAAAACTCCTTCCTTAACTAGCAATTGTAGACCCATAAGTTTACTTAGTTCTCTGAGTAAATGCCTTGAAAAGCTTATAATAAATACATTTATGGTTCATTTTAACACGCATGATATCCTACCAGATAAACAATTTGGGTTCAGAAGTTGCCATAGTATAGTAAACCAAGTTCACCGAAAAACAAAAGACATTAAAAGTGCTATAACATTAGGAAAAACTACTAGAACTTAGATTAAACACGTTTGTACGATCTACGATCTGTCTTTATTTTTTTCCAACTTAAATTAAACAATTCTAAGCCCAATTCACCGTTCGAACGCACGCCGATTCATAGTCACAGGTTTCGTGGTGTTGTTTGCGATTCAGCATAGCTGTTGCTTGGCGATCCCATTGCAGCTCTTGTTGGGGATCGCATGTATGTTCTCGTAAGCAATTCGCTTACTCAGCTGTCGCTGGTGGATTGCGTGTGTGCTGGCGATTCGCTTAGTCAATTGTTGCTGGGGAATTGCATGTATTAACTCCTCCCTCTGATAGTTTCGGGACGTCCACGTTTCGACTTTTCAATTGACTGATAATTTGGTCAAATTGTTTCTTTGCATCTTCTTTCTTTTTTCTATTTCTTAACTTCATTGTAAGTTTGAGGAGAAAAATCACCACCAAGAACATCGTAACTATTCCTAATGGTGGAACAGTTGACCACCAGAGAGTCCGGTGTGTTGAAAACCCATCCTTTAAGTCTTCAATAGTATTTGTATTTTGGATGTTTACTTTATGAAGATAGGGTAGCGAAAGCTTCGTCTGATGTTCCAAGAACTTTACTTTCATTGTTTTGACTGGATGTGGTCCCACGGGTATTGGGATTTTTTTAACGGTAAAGGATGTGTCGTTAACTTGGATTGACTGGGAGTACGTTATCAAATATGTTCCGTTAATTATAA
Source organism: Orthonevra nobilis (assembly GCA_963555765.1). Taxonomy (NCBI): domain Eukaryota; kingdom Metazoa; phylum Arthropoda; class Insecta; order Diptera; family Syrphidae; genus Orthonevra; species Orthonevra nobilis. Next base: position 35,592,431 of record OY743227.1, read on the forward strand.
TCTCTTGTTCGTAGAAAACCTTAGTTGTGGGAACGTCGTTGAGAATCAGTACTCCATCTTGAATTTCTTGCACTTCTGGTAGGTGATGCGAGGTTTCTGTTCAGCATTCGGCCGGTTTTTTGTTCAAGAGATGGTTTAGGCAACGGTTCTCTGTAGCTTTGCAGATATGTATGGATGTTGTATTTACGCATTCCATGATAGGTTGAAAATAGGCTTTACACTTTGCTGCATAACTTATATCTAACTCAATTATTTTATTACAATGACTGACTGGATATATTTTAATAAATCTTCAAATTTCTTTTATTTTCGGTATTTTAAATATGAAGTGAATAACATTAGAGTTTTGCAATATTTTAACTTTGGAAGCAGATAACATGTTGTTAACACTTATTGGTGCATTTTCAATATGTCTTTAGTATTAGATAATCTTGACATTGTATGTCTAAAGGGTTTATAATTTCATTTTAAGCTAATACAATTGTTAATGCCAGATTGTTTAAATGAGTTATAATCTAATTATTCCTGTTTACAATAAAGTTTAAACGCAGTGATTGTTTATTATTTTTTGGAATATGATTTTTTAATTCATTCAATTGATTTGTAGTCTCGTTTATTTAGTCCTGCGTTAAAGAATTAATTTTCGTTTGTCTATTATTATTTTCAATTAAATACTTTTCCTTTGTTTATAACAATTCATAGTCTTCGTGATTCTGGGGTAACTACTTCAAATTTAAGAGCAGATCCTAGAAAGTCTATTGACCTAGAAAATCTTTTGGGGACTTTCAGAGTATGTAGAATGCTACCGATTTCATCAGTTTGTTGTTTTATGACTTCGTATTGATAAGGTGAATCGGAAATTTCATCGAACTTGCTGAGCCATGAGCTCATAATCGGTAAGGTTTGTACGTACGTACGTACGTACGTACTAAGTACTAAGTACATGAAATCATCAAATATTGCCACTCCGCCAATGGTTAGAGGTATTATGTGGGCTGCGCTGTAGTTGATCATTCTAGCCATGGAGAGCCGAAATAGTGTCAAAAATATGCTGAGAGAAAAAAAAATTGGGAAAAGTTAGCGTAAATTACTTTTATGAATTTGTCTTCCTTCTATGAGGACTGTTGTTCCTAAGTCTTTTTCGACAATCTTTTCAACAAATAATTTCTGAAACTTATTTCCTAAACGTTTATTCCATTGGAGAAATACTCGTTCTCCCGATAGAGAAATTATCTCTTAGTACTGTTTTTATTAGGTTAGAATGAAAGGCTTTTTCGTTATCCGAAACAATTATTATCATTTTTCTGAAGCGACTTAAAATTTCCAATAAAGCATCTTTAATGTTAAGTGATGATCGGGAAACGATGGGCTTTACTATTGCAAATTTAGAGAACTTGTTGGTGATGTTGATGTCTTTATGGAGTATTTCTCCTGGAAAACTTGGGATAGGTGTTTTACCAACTTCTGGTTTTGTTTACAATTTGTTATTACTGATTTTAATAATTTCCTTATATCTGGAAAATAATACTCACTTATAATTTGATGAAAGTTTTCTTGTAGAGATCTGTGAGCACGATTATGCTCCGTTGTGACGGTTTCTAGTTGGTCATTTTTATTCACCAAATCAATAACCAATTTTTCTGTGTGAATGAATTTAGTACCTGGAAATTTCGATAATAAACTATTTTGAATCTGCGCTAATGTTGAAAGTTCACAACAAATATCATTTGTTTTGTTAGGATTAATAACATCATTTAAATTTGTTATTTGATTGTCCACAGTTTCGAAACTGATTGTATGATGCTTAAGCTTTTAAAATAAGATTTTGGTACTTTTATTAAAATACTTTGATTTCACAAGTACGATTTGATTTTTAAACTGATTCACCGGATATCGTGTTGTCTTAGTAGTGTCTGCTAGGGAAATTTCACTATGAACTGTGTTGTAAGACGACTAAGTTATATTGTTAACATATTGTCGTGAAAGGGCATCTGCCACTTTGTTTTCTTTCCGTGGTTTGTAGAAAAATTTGGGCGCAAAATCTTCGCGAAATGCACGCCACCTTTTAAGTTTCATATTTGGGTTCTTATCTGACATGGCATAAGTTAAGGGTTGATGATCCGTAAATATATGTATATCTTTGATACCATACAGATAATGCCGAGGTGCTTTTAAAGCCCAAACAATGGCAAGGACTTTGCGTTCATTTGTCGCGTAATTCTCTTCGGCTCTTGAAAGTGTTCGTGATATCATAGTGATCGGCCTCCCATTTTGGGACAATACGGCACCCAAAGCGCTTAATGAGGCATCTGTCGTAAGGTCAAGCGGTTTATTATAGTCAGGATAGGAGAACATCTTCAGATGCTTAGATTTGTTTTAGCCGCTCGAACGCAAATAGAGCTTTCTCGTCGAGCTCTACTTTAACGGTTTTAGAGCGACTCGTTCCAATGTGCCCGTTATCAACACGGAGATACTTTATTAAGGGCTTAGCAATTGCAGCATAGTCACAAATAAATTGACGGTAATATCCGGAGAGCCCTAAGAATGATCGAAGCGATCGAAGTGTGGTTGGCGTTTTAAAACTTAGAATAGCATGAACTTTGTCTGGACAAGTCTTAATTCCCCGTTGAGATATGACAAATCCCAAAAATTCAACTTCTTTTCTAAAAAATTTTGATTTCTCTGGTGAAACACGCAATCCTGCGAGTTCAAGTTTTTTTAATACATGTTCAACGTCACGGAGATGCGCTGGTTCATTGGGAGAATAAATTATAATGTCGTCAACATAAACATGACAAGATTTGCCTATATCATCTCGTAGAATATCATCGGTTGCCTTTTGGAAAATACTAGGTCCATTCTTTAACCCAAAGGACATACGAACAAACTCATATTTCCCTTTGTTTATGCTGAACGCCGTTTTTTTATGTCCTTCCCATCCATTTCTATTTGATGAAATCCTGATTTCAGGTCTAATGTAGTGAAATACTCAGAATTTCCCAAATTAGCCAAAATAACAGAAGTGTCCGGTATAGGGTACCTGTCGGGCACCGTTTTCTCATTAATCTTCCTAAAATCGATCACCATACGCATTCGCAGTTTACCGTCAATGTCAAAGCCCTTTTTGCTTACTACATGAACAGGTGAGTTATAGGGAGAGCATGATTTTCAGAAAATACCATCTCGAAGTATTGTTTTTATTTCGTTATTAATGAATTCCGGAGCAGAAATTGGGTACGGATAGTTTCTTGTATAAATTGGTTCTTTTGTTGTAGTACGTATAGTTGCTTTAATACTAGTGTTAAAAGGCAATGCCCTATTTGGTTCGGCAAACGCATTGATATTGTCTTCTATCAATTTATGAAATCTGTCTAAAAGATGTGACGAAACATGCTCTTCATCTATACACAAAGAGTTAACTTGCTTGCAGTATAAATGTTTTATTTTCTCTTGTCCAGTTTTATAGAACAAAACGCTATTGATAATATCTAGTTTAGCTCCTATGTTTTTCAAAAAGTCGTAACCTATAATTCCATCAAATATCTTAAGATTAGGAAGAATGAAAAATATTGAAATTTCACCAAGAATGCTAACAATGCAGTATTTGTTTATTATATTAACACCATTGATAGATTTTACTTGGAAAGAAGTTTCCATTGCAGAAACTCCTTTCAAATAAGACAGATGTTTTATATAATTTTTAGAAGTGCCGGTGTCGATTAAAAGCTCTTGACCATTTATAGTTGTAGTAATAAACGGCAAGAGCGACCTTACTCTAGAAAATTCACTCCGTAAAAATTAGGGTTGTTAACACATCGCTCATTGCTATACTCACCCTCAATACCTATTTCGCTCACGGCTTCTTCGAATAGTTCTGGCAAATGATTCACTCTCTGCAATTTTTCCTGTTGTGTTTGTGCTGACTCTATCGCACTGCGCGTTCGTTTGGCAGCACCAATGAAGTTTTGATTTAGATTTCGATAAGTTTGGCGGGAATGACCTGTTGGTCTACTGAATTGATGGGATCTATTGTTGGTATCGAAATGAGATGGTTTTCTAAAAACCGAAGTTTGAGGATGTACACTCATAGGAGATGACTGTTTAAATTCGGCACTTGAGCAACGAACATTTTGGTTACCTATATTATGTTGAAAATATGATTTGGGCATTATATTCGTATTCTGCTTTGTACGCTTGGATGAACTTCCAGCTGCAAATGTACGCGCGAACTCGTAACGTTTATGGTTCATGTCGAGTTCTTGTGCGACTGCCAGGGCTGTAGGAAGATCTGCTGGCTTTGATGAAAAGAGAATATCACATATAGGACGACGAAGTCTAGAAATGAAAACTCTCAATGCGTTTTCCCTTGCGCGGTCGTTAAGACCATTAGCAAGATCAATATTACCGCTATGTGTCATTGTTTGTTTGTTAATTATAAGTGTCAACTGCTTGTCGACTGCATCATAATAATCAGTTATTGACAAGAATACTTAATTCGTTTTCTAGGACGTGAATAGGCCGTTTGTCCGAATATGTTTGATCTAATCTTGTTATAATTGCTTTGAAGTTTAGCACTGTATTAAATGACGATAGTGCGGCATATGCATAACCCGTAATCTTGTTTCTTAAAATTCTCATAGCGATATAATATTTTTCAGATCCCTCTTTATATTAGTTTATCGCCGCTGTTCGCCATGCCGGATAGGCTGTATGGTCACCGTCAAATTCGGCTAAAGATTTTATCAAATCGAGAGTTGTATATTCTGAGTCAACGCGAGGATCTATGGAGACCGGTGCGTATGTTTCAACGCGAGGAGCTTGTAGCATATTCATCGCTGCAGTTAATTCGTTTAACCGAGACTCAAATTATTGTTTTGCTTGGGCAACAGACAACGACACAAGTTCCTGCACCTGATAACTATCCATTTTAATGAAATAAAACTAAACGTTATCAATATCAATACAAATTATATTAAACAGACGAAAACTAATCCCTTCAATCACTTTTTTACAAATATTTTTAGTTTTTATTTTATTTTTTTACCAAATTAACTCACATTAGCTTCATCACTCGATATAGCATTCTTATTTTAACTTAATTTGTTTTACTTTTTATCTTCCACAAAATACTTCTTTGACAATTTAATTTTGCCACTACAATTATTTTTATATTTACTTCTATGAAGATTTAATTTTGCCGCCACAATTATTTTTATATTTACTTCTATGAAGATTTAATTTTGCCACCACAATTATTTTTATATTTACTTCTAAGAAGATTTAATTTTGCCACCACAATTATTTTTACTTTAACTTCTATGAAGTTTTTTTTTTCTTCTCTTTTTTCCACGAGTTGGGTGCCAGTTGGATTAAACACGTCTGTATTTAACTGAAGATCAATACGATCTGTCTTTATTTTTTTCCAACTTAGATTAAACTTAATTCTAGGCCCAGTTGACCGTGGGAACGCTCGCCGATTTCATAGTCGTGGTGTTGTTTGCGTCGTTCCGCCGATTCAGCATAGCTGTTGCTTGGCGATTCCATTGCAGCTGTTGTTGGGGATCGCATGTATGGTATTGTAAGCGATTCGCTTACTCAGCTTTGTGCTGGCGAATCACTTAGTCAATTGTTGCTGGGGAATTACATGTGTTAACTTAGATATTGAAAAAACTTTTGACACGATGTGGCATATGGGTCTGATACACAAACTTCTAGTTCTTGATTTTCCACTTTTTATAATTTGAACAATTGATTCCTTCTTATCTGGAAGATTTTTTAAGGTTTCAGATCCAGATCGAGGTCCTTGCTCCTTTTTAAATACAACATATGTACATATGATTTTCCGAGTTCACTTATTGTAATCACTACTATTACTATCAGCTACCTTCGCAGATGATACATATCTGTATTCATCGGATTCAGTTGGTTTCAACATTGAAAGCAGCTGCAATCGGCGTTAAATAGTGTGCAAATTTACTTTAATGATTGGAAAATTAAAATAAATGCTGCGAAGACTCAAGCTGTCTTTTTCACCAGGATAAGAAAAGCGTGTTTCTTATTCAGCAACATGCTTCAAATTAATGGCTTTCTAACAGAGTGGAAATCAAGTGCTAAGTACTAAGGAATACACTAAGACAAAACACCAACTTTTGGACTTCATATACAGTAAGTAATTAAAAAGGTCAACTTGGCTATTGTTATTGATTTTCTTTTCATTAGTTTGTTTATATACCTATGTGTTTGTTTACCAATCTTCTTCATTAATCATGTACTCATCTATTTATTTATTTATTAATTAACTTGCTTACTTACCTATTTATTAATTTATTTCTTCATTTTAAAGTTTACTTATTTATTTATTTTTTCTTTTTGTTTATTTATTTATTTATTTTTTCATTTTTATTAGCTTACAAAGCATATTTGTGATCAGCTCTAGCTTTCTTGCCTCCCATTCTCTCCAAACTTGGAAAACTAATTTTTAACAATTTGAAAAAGGATTCTCCTGTAGCTTTTCCTTCGACTTTTCATTATATTAAACTGAGATACTGTAAGACATAAAAATAAATTATTTTAAATAAAAGGCAACAGCAACTTATTTTGGCGAACACTTTATTGCAACTGACCCAGTGAGAGCCATACTCAATCGATAGGCTAACATATTTAATGTACATAACATATGTTGTACAGTAAAGTTGCTGATCATACGATGCTCTTAGATATTTGGTACATAGACCATTATGTAATTTAATAAACTGTGCGAGTGCATAGGGTGTTTCGTGAGATCTTTTAATTATATACTGTCTTTGATTATATTATTCTTTAAAGAAGACTCTTACAATACTTACAACAATAATGTTATTTTTTCTTATTTTTTCAGAAGTAAAGTAGAATTGTACTAAATCTCTGTAAATTGTGCAATAAGGCCTTTAGAATGAAAAAATGTTAATAATTTCAGCTACAAGAAAAAAAAGAAATCTCACTTGAAAAAGAGCCTCTGCCACCATACAGTGTCAGAGGCCTTCTCCAAGTCAATCAGCAAGGCACCCGTCCATTGTTTCTTTCCTATGTTCCATTGGAGATCAGATACCAGCTTAGACGCGGCATGTATGCAATCAGTCCCGCTCCGATACCGAATTGGTTATCCGGAATAATATTTTCGTCCTCAACCTACTTGGTCAGGGCTCTATTGATCACTTTTCCAAACAGTTTTCTGATGCTGGGAAGGAGACTTATCGACCAGAGATTTGCCGGATTGGATGTGTCTTTGTTCCGTTGAGGAATGTGTTGTTCCACCGCTGTCTTCCAATGCGCTGGATAATGTACATTATTCCTGAAATTGTTAAACAGGATAGTGTTAATGTTTACCGCTGTTAGAAGAAGGTGTTTAAGAAAAAAATTAATTCTACAAACACTATGAACTATGAACTTAAAAACACAATACCAATCAAGGCAAAAAAAATCAATTTATCCAAACATCTACATAATCTGAATTCTTATAAAAATCTCAAATAATTACTTACTATTCGTTTTGTTCTATTTTAATTACATGAAGCCACTTGTATGAGAAATTTAAGGGAGTACCGAGTAGAAAGACGAGAATGTACATTTCAAGGTATAACCTCAACGCAACGGGGCAGCATGTTGGTACATGCCATATATAAAAACGCAAATAATACTTCATTATTACGAAGTTTACTTCTTTGTTTGCGATGTCTTAATTAAAGATTAAACATTTAATTAATTTAGCTTTAAAAAATAAACATCACCGTACGAAAGAAAAATACGAATTTTATGCGCTTTCACTCACTAACGCGAATGCCTCAAGCGAACTTCAACACTAAATGTGTCAAGTGCCTGCCCAGCGATCTTGCCAATGTAATTTGCTCTGTTCTTATCTAATGAAATGTCCTGGCTGTGTCATACTTGAATTACATCTTAGTGGCCGAACTATGAATAGAGACAGAAGGCAGACACTTAGTTGATAGAGCTTTGCCATTTGCTCTCAGTGGCCCCATAGGGGGCATTATTGAGCACAAAATTGAAATGTAAGTGTATAAGTGAATGTTAATCCATGTTTAATTCAAATGCATTGTTAATTCTGTAAAACAAACACAGTAATACGTTCTAAAGAGGGTCGTCAACCTCTTCTCTTAAGAATTTCTGTATGTTTAAACCGATAAATGAAATCCACCGAAATTTCTTCTATTTTTGATTTACCAAAAAGGACATTATTCCAAATTATCTTGAGGAAGCAACATCACTTGCTCCAAGTTAAAATAAATATTATAACCAAGTTTTTTTCCGCCAACATCTTTGCCGAGGATAATAGAAAAAACTTTATTACTATTCCTTACTACAGCAGTGTAAGGAACAGTTTACTTCGAAAAGATTTGAATTGGTTCTTCCTTCGGGGTAACAAACAAGCTCAATATCGACATATGTAAATTTATTATTTATACTTCAACGGAACTCCTGTTCCCTTAGTTGAATCGATTTGTGCCTTAGGTCTTCCTCACTCAGCCATGTGGCTCTCCACCGCACAAGCTACGGCTACTGAGAGCCTATGTCAATAATTATGCGCACAGCCAACAGCTCTTTTGACTTTCATTTCTTTTCAATTCCATTTATCTCAAGCCTCTTAAAATTTTCTGGGTTGGATGAATATGCCAGTGGCATCATTGTGGTAGATAATATAATTAAATTCATGTGAAATGATTGCATGCTTTACTTACAAAATGTGGAGTTGTCAAAGAAATGCAGGTAAATGTCAAAAAATATGCATAGTACTTGAAGGAATACAAAGATGAATTTGAAAGGTTACTGAGACATAATGAAAACGAAATAAAATCATTGTTGGAGGCAAATGAAAAGATTGGGAGAATTGAAAAAAAAGTCAGGAGGTTTGTGAAAAAGGATTTGCTGACACCGAAAGTTTATGTAAGGAAGTGAACAAGAAAATGATTGATAATAAACAATTATTGGCAGCAAAATTAATGACATTTGCAGAGAGTGTCAAAAGGGCGAATGACATTAGACAAGAAAAATGTTGCCAACTATGCGAAAAGAGTTACCGCTTATTATCAAACCTAAGGGTAAGCAAAACAGTAACAAAACAAGGGAGGATTTAAATAGTAGAGAAGACCCAAAAAGTTTGAAGTTCGTATATTTTCAAAACTCTCACAGTGGAATAATCGTTATAATAAAAATGAAGAACGTACTAAGATTAAAACTGCTATAGAGGAGAATATGGGAGATGCATATGGAATAAAAGTACCAGAACTGTATTCGGTTGAACTTAACTCAAAGTCAATTGAATATTAAACATGCTTGCTATTGGTAAAAATAAAGTGTGATACCAAATGGTGGAATATCAGATCAGATAAAATGAGAGTATCGGAATTTAATGAAACTTTAATTGATTTTATGAAAAGAAACTTAAGTTTCAACGAAAATATCTGTGTAGCTGATGACTAAAATACAGGATACTTGAATGAAAGTTCAGATAAAAGAAAAATTGATGTGAAGATACTAAATAGATTCAGTCTGACGATGCTTGTTAAAGACAATAGAAGAAACACAATGTTGTCTTCCACCCTTATAATATCTCGCAAATTAACGTAGCAGTCAAAATAAACTGGATTACATCTGATCATGAAACAATTAAAATTGAACTTCATGTTAATAGAGAGTAAATAAATAAACCCAAGACTATGAAGTGTGTTAATATTATAAAATTATATTCTTCTTCTTAAAGAAATGTGCCACACGAATTCAAAAAATGTGCTTACCAAAGCTTAGTTTAATTTCAACTCTGAGAATTAAATCTCATTATGTTGAGTGGTTTAATGAAGAATACAGTGAGCTTAAACAAAAAAATACGCTTGTATAGTATACGCTATAGTATATATAGTATATTAAGAACTAATGAAAACTGGGAAAGTTATAGAAGGTCTCGAAATATATATAAATTCAAGTGCACAGAAATTAAAAATAGGTGTACTAAAGGGAAAATTGCACACAATGCTGGAAATCAAAAAGCGATGTGGAAAACAATCAAAAAGTATGTTTTAACACAACCACATCAAGAGCTGTGAGAAATTAAAGTGAATGATGTTATAATCAGTAACAACATAGACATATCAAGCAAATTATATGGACTCTTTGTCGATAGTGTGTTGGAAATTGATGAAGCAAAATATTCATTATAGTGATTGTAGTAGAGAAGCTTCACATTTTGACAAAAATTTACATAGCTGAAATGGAACAAATTATCAAAAAAATTAACATTAAAAGTGACTTCAATGACCTTCATATAAAAATCATATGGGATTGTAAGGAAGATATCTTACCGGCATTATTTAATATTATTAACACATCAATAACGGAAGGGGTGTTTCCGAACACTTAGAATCGAGAGTGGTACCAGTTGGAAAGATAATTAACGAAAGAAACCTCTAGCTATAATCCTAGTTTTGAGATCTAGATTTCAGCGTTTGCTTGTATTAAGCCTTAAATAAATAAACAAATAAATTAAAAGCTTGTTTAGGAAAGGTCATTCGACGGAAACGGCTTTAGCACTGGTGTTAAATGAGTGGAGAAAGACTCTGTGCTGGCACTTTTCCTGGATCTGAAAAAAACATTTGAGACGGTAGACAGAAAAGTCCTATTGCTAAAATGATCTAAATATGGAATTCAGCAGAAACAGCTTCGATAGTTTGAGTCTAACCTATCTACAAGGACTCAAAGGGTAAAACTAGGAGAAGTACTATATATTCATCGGTAAAGGCGGTAAAGATGGGTGTTCAAGGAACAATTCTTGGAGATATACTTTTCATTATTTTTGTAAATGACATAAAAGATTGTCTTAAATTTTCAAAGGGTTCTTTTTTTGTGGCTGATACATTAATTTACATTAGTGGAACAAATTTAAAAGAAAATGAAAATAAACTTAATTAAGATGTCCATTCGTTTTATAAAAGGCTATGTAAAAATAATATGAAATTAAATGTTCCAAAAACCAAAAGTATGTATTTCGGCAATAGGAGTTGTGAAATTGACCTTAAAATAGATAACTGGGATTTTGATTGGTTTTGTTCGAAAATATGAAAACAAAGAAAAATAACTACCATATCTCGTTGATCGATTTATAAATATTCTTTAATTATTATTGCTAATAATGTTAAGCTCATCTTCATGCTAAATTTATCAAACATAAGAAACATACCCTAAATATTTAAACGAATATTCAATCAGCAGTCTGCTAGACCGTTTTCTCGGTTACTTGGATTGGAACCACAACAGAGATAAGTACCAACTGAATAAAATATTGTAAATTTTCGTCGTTTTTTTCTTACAATTCTGCAAGTGCTGGTCCTTCAATTTATTTTCGTCGCTTTCGAACAATTCTGAATTGATTATTTTCGATTCTCAATCAGTGTTAATCAAGTTAAATATTTGATTATAAAAATCGATAGCAGGCTTTCACTTATCATCATGTCGACTTTGTATGTTCGAAAATGTCAAAAAAATGTGGAATTAGTATATATAGTATGTATACCTCGATTATTTTACCACATATAAATTATTGCTCATCTTTTTTCTATTTGTGAAGAGAAATAAAATCGACAATATAAAAATTTTACAAAACAGAGCTATGAGATGTGTATTGCAGAGCCGGTTGAGAACCCATATTACTGATATGTTGAATGAGTTAAAATGGATGAACATCAGAGAAAGAATGAAATTCAATTTATTAATTTTTATTTTTTAAACTTAAAAATGGAATGTTCCCTATGTATCTACAAAGAATTTGGCAATATGTTAGTAACTATGAGATTTTAAGAAATTCTGCAGATTTCCGTTTACCATTATATCGAAGAATAATATTTTGTATAAAGGAACGCAGCTGTTTAATAACCTAGATTTATATATATGCAGACATATTAATATATTTATAAGACAAATAGCACAACAAACACAAACTCTCCATCTCCGCTTTGTTGAGGAAATTGGTATATTGCGAAATGAAATATTATTAAAAATTGGGCATACGGTGAATTGCTGGGAACAACGTCTTTCCAAGTTTGACAGCTCGTTTTCTTCATTAACCAAGCGTGTTGAAAATCTCGAGTTAACTTATGAAGTTCCGAAGTCAGTAAACCTTCAATTAAGGGATCTTCAGCGGCAGATTCAGCGTATTGAGAAGAAGGAGATTGCTGCTGATGCTATTCTCTTTGGAGTCCCTCCACAGCAAGATGAAAACCTGAAAGCAATGTTCAGCCACTTGTGTCACACGATCGATTGCAGGCCACCAATCTTGAAGAGTATTTTGCGCCCAAGAGAACGCTTAAAACGCAACATGAGTAGCACGTCAATTATAGTTAAATTTTCTAATTGCATTGAGAGAAATTCAGTTCTCAGGTCTGCAGCTGCTTTCCGCAATGCAAATCAAAGAGAGCTTACTCCAAGTGACTTGGTAATTGTTTCTACTGACAATAGCAATAAAAGATGTTTGACAATAGCAACAACAGATGTTTGATTTGACAAAGCATTCACGCCTTCTGCTCCTTAGTGCAATCGATTTGAAGCGGAAAAAACATCTTTTCTCTGCACACACGAAGTTCGGATCTGTTTTTGTGCGAAAAAGTGCTGGAGGCAAAAGCTATCTCGTTGAAAGCCTGGACGATATACACGTTGCTGCTGGTGACAAAGGGGAAACGATTAACAACGACCGAGTTGAAAACTCTTCTGAAGACGGTGCTGCTGATGGCAACATGCTGCTGTGATTGACATGTTTATGATGTCACAACTAATTATTTTAAAATCAATGGTTTTTAAATATTTTTGTTTTAACTTTTTCTTTCTTTCCAACTTTATTTTTCTCTTACTATTTCTTTTATTGGTTTCTCTCCTTTACTTAAACTATAGTTTATTTGTTCTTATTTTACTTGTAGTACAATGTTCAATTGTTTTAAAGTTTGTGGTGCGCTTTTTATTTTTTTGGGTTTAAGGTATGTCACATCAATGCTCGTAGTCTAAACCAAAACAAGCTTGATTTACTGAATTACATATTTAGTAATTCAGCCGTTGATGTTATTTGCGTTAATGAGACATGGTTTAAACCTGGGGTTGATGATTTATATTATAAATTAAATGGTTTCAAACATCAGCATCTTGCCATGTCTATCTAAGATCTTTGAGAAAGTGCTAGCGTCGCAAATCCAGAAGCACCTTACTGAAAATTCGATGTTGAGCCCTTTCCAGTCTGGGTTCAGAAAAAATCACAGCTGCTCGTCTGCTATGGTCAAGGTCCGATACGACATCAGACAGCATTTCGACAAAGGGCTAGTAACGTTGCTGTGTCTCCTTGTTTTCCAAAGGCCTTCGATAAAGTCAATCATTCTATTTTATGCTGGAAGCTTCGCAATTTGTTCGGTTTTAGTGAAAGAGCTGTAAAACTCATTCAAAGTAATTTATGTCAAAGGTCGGTTGAGTATTCCTCCACAGCATAATAACTTACAAATTGCCTCCGTACCTATATTCGAAACTGAAGTTATCACAATCTTGTAGGACATTTAACATAAACACTCAACGTTTTAGGTATTTAAAGTCATCCCGCTTATTTTTTATTCATGTTGTCAAGCTTTGGAATGCCTTACCATCAAATATTAAATGCATATCTTATACTGCAAACTTTAAAACCGCTTTATCTGCGTACTACTTCTCTTGATCTCTATCACTTTCACTCAATGTTTTTCTATTTTCATTTTTTCCTTCCCAAACGATTTTATTGCCTTCTTCTTGAACAAATATATGCAAATATTATCTGTTCTCTTTATTTTATGTTTTGTATTTTTCTAAATTTTTCATTTTAATTGTACCCACTAAAAAGAGAGAGAGAGAGAAAAGAGGGAGAGAGAGAAAAGAGACTATGTTTTAACTGTACAAAATTATATTGTTGAATAAATTGAAATTGAATTTATCTGCCCGAGGAATAACAGCGAGCCACTAGCGCTGCAAACACGACGACACCTGTGGGAATGGGAACACGACATGAACGAGTGTTCTGCCTCCGTTAGGTTAAGTTACTTTTAAGATTTTTTTGAGATTTTTAAGTCAGTTCATATGTGAATTGTATTGAATAAAGTTGACCTTTCTGGTCAGAGAAAAATTAAAAAAAATATTTTTTTTGTCAATTAATAATAAAATAAATTATTTGGCGCCCGAGTAGGGACCCAGTTGCTATAAAGTGCGGTTGAATTCGAGAAGTAAAATTGCGCATTGAAAAGTGCAAAGTGTTCTCAAGTAGTTCGAGCATGATGAAAAAGGGATCTCAAGCTGCTTCAGTCCGGCGAAAAGGACCTAAAGAAGCTCCAAGCCGTTTTCAACAGAAACCGCCAGCAATGGAGTCCCGGCGCTGGACAAGATGCGTTGCATCATTTTTCTGTACGTTAGTTTTAATTCTTTAAATTTTAAGATATAACAAGTGAAAAAACATAACAAGTGAATAAAATTTGTAAGATTAAAAAAAAAGAAAAAGAAAAGAATCAATAAGAATTATTTAATTTTATAAAAAAGGGGATTCAAAGATTATTTTTTGAAGTGGAAGAAACAGAAATAAAAAATAAATTAAATTAAGTTTGGGAAAAATATATGGCTAATCAAGGAAAAAATACCAATCATCTGAGAATAATCATTGCTCCTTTAACGCGAAACCATCCGTGTCCATTTTCCAAATTTGACTGACTCACACTACAAAAGTAGTAGGTACAATTCGTATAAATTCGGACACTCCCGTCTATACCCGGTATTATCCGTTCCGTGTATCTCTCAAAAATGAAGTCGACAAGCAGATCCAAACATTGATTAATGACGGAATAATTTGACCTTCACGGTCTCCCTACAATTCCCCTGTATGGACTGTTCCCAAAAAAATGTTTATATAGATGATCATATTCAACAAGATCGAGGAAGACCATGTAGAGCATCTTGAGCATATTTTCAAAACTCTTAATGAAGCTAACATGAAGTTGCAGTAAAACAAATGTAGCTTCTTCAGAGAACAAATAGAATTCTAAGGCTACGTGAATTCCTCAGAGGGCATCAAAACAAATCCGGCAAAAGGCGAGGCTGTAACAAATTTTTCAATTCCGAACACCCTAAAAAAACTCCGATCATTCCTTGGTCTGTCAGGGTATTACCGTCGCTTTGTGAAATACTGCGCAAAGCTCGCAAAGCCCCTGACATCCCTTTTAAGAGAGGAGGAGGGACGTATTTCCAAAACCAAATCTAGCCAAACACTAGTACATTTGGACCACGACACCATTTCGGTCTTCAACAAGCTTAAAAATTCCTTCGTTTCAAAAGACACTATTCCGGCATATCCAAATTTTGAGAAACACTTTGAGCTCACAACCGATGCGTCCAACATTGCTATCGGTGCTGTCCTGGCCCAAGATGACAGACCCATTTTCTTTATTTCGCAAACACTCAGCAAAACGGAAGAAAATTACGCAGCAAATGAAAAAGAGTTGCTTGCGATAATTAGGGCGCTTAACTCCTTACGGAGCTACTTTAGGGGACTTCGAGTAAAAGAGTTTATACAGACCATGAGCCCTTGACTCATGCTTTAAGTCATAAACCCAAAAATTCTAAGAGCTGGGATACAAACCAGGCAGGAGTAATGTAGTTGCAGATGCACGGGTCTTCCAAGTGAACTCTATGACATGGAATGATCGAAACTGTTGAAACTGCTCTATACCGGAAACCCAGATAGCTGTCAATTCCAAATTCCGTTCCCTACTTTTCATAGACATATAATTACCACGCAACATTATTCAAAAGAAGACCTAATTCAACTCCTAAAACGTCATCTAAACCCAAGCGTCATTAATGGAATTATAGGAAAAATTAAAGAAATTTATCCGTTACACTTTAAATTAAACAAAACAAGATTTACGCAGAAAGAAGTAAAAGATTTAACGAACGAAGTTGAACAGGAAGAAGAAATTTTAATAGAGCATAAAAGAGCCCATCGAAATAGTCCAAATTCTCCAAAATTTTATTTTCCAAAGATGAAATTCAAAATTGATAAGATAGTAAAACAGTGTATTACTTCAAGCCACACCTATCCCTTAATATACTGGTCACATATTGCATGCTGACATTTACTCTACAGAAATAGTTTTTGCGTACGGTGAAACTTATGGTTTTGTTTTTGACAACGAAAAAGCATTCAATTCTGCCTCGATATGTTTTATGCTTCAGGGCCAGTTACGAATCGAAATTTATAAGACACTTCCATACTCTAGTTTCGTCAACGGCCAAGTGGAAAGATTTCACTCCACACTTTTCCAGAGTATGCGATATCTGAGACCAAACCGAACCTACAGAATATTCGTGCAGCTTTAAGATCGTGCTATTTACGAGTAAAATTCTTCAGTACATTCCACTACCAACAGGAATCCTCATATCCCAAGCCTTCACGGAAGTTCAAATTCTGGACTACTCCAATTCTAAGGTCGTAACATTCAGAACGGGAATGGCGAAACTCCAAACCGGATTTCTTAAACTGGTGCACATAATTAACCTTGCGGCATATCAAGAGATAATCAAAGAATATACGATTTTCTCTGATTTGTCGTGGGGTGGGGATCTCCTAGAAACATTAGTTCAAGTAATTACAGAATGAAGTGTACCGTGTGTTCGCATAAAATTGACCGTAACTGTTTAACGAAAATTAACTGCAATGACTGTATGCATTTTTTTCATTATTCATGTGTTAATATCACTGAACAAGATGCTGAATACATGAAATCGAGTGGTAATCCATTCCGATGCGATAAATGTGCAGTGCTAAGACGTCGTTCTTTACGTGGGCCAGTACCCCCACCGGTCTTACCAATGCATGACAACAACAATCAATTTGGAAGCAGTGGTTCACTCACAAAAGCAGTTGATTTGTCTACGCAAAGTGATAACAGCGACAGCATGTATACTCTTCAATAGATTTATATTAAGCTCTCTAAATTGGAGGAAACAAATACTCGTTTTTTACAACAACTAAACGACTTACGAGAGGAAAATGCAGTTCTTAAATCGAAAGTGGATACTCTGGAGAGCAAGCTCAACTGGCAGCAACAAAACCAACTTAGTAATTGTATTGAAATTGTTGGAGTGTCCAATGTCACTGACAAAAATGCTACCAGCAAGGTAAAACAAATATTCCAAAAAGCTTTGTCCATCGATGTTGCTGACAGCGATATAAAAAAATGCTTCATTAAGAAAGTGCAACCAAAAAGTAGTAACAATGTAATGCTTTCTTCCTCATCAAAATCAATCATCTGTGTGAAATTATGTGATTTATCTACCAACCAGCGAATCTCAACACAAATATGACTGATAACGAAGATGTGGGCAACAAGTGCAACAACAATAACAGCAACAGTAAGGGAACCAGTATTTACATCAACGATTCCCTAACTAAATACACACAGGCTCTCTTGTTTAAGGCGAAAGGAGCAAAAAAGCTTAAAGGCGTTAAGTATATTTGATACAAAGACAACAAAATTCTTGTCAGAAAGGTTGAGGGTGCAACAGTTATCTCAATTCGATCCTTCACTGATCTCGCACTTATTTAGTGCTTTTCGTTTATTCATTTCCCGCTAATGAATGAAGAAATTGACTTAATCGATGACTGTTCTACCCTTGATCTAGGCTCCAACTGTGACAATTTGTTTACTAATAGTTCTTATTGCGATAACAAAATTTTTATTGTACACCAGAATGTCAGAAGTCTGAGAGAAAACTTTTCAGGTCTTGTCACTCATATTGATTCTTTTCAGTTCGGCCGGAGCTTTTATGCTATAAGCATCGTTCTGTGTACCGTACTATTTCGAAAAGTGATTTGATCTAATCCATCAAAATTCATAAACGTGCGAGATCTCCAAATACCGAGGTCAACCTATTGTCCTCGGATAAAAAACCTAATTCCGTTCCCAAAATGCCCATACCACGGACTTCCCATCTCATGATAAAAAAAAACATTAAGGTGCTATTTAATTTGCTCCCAACATCAACTTTAAGATACTAATTTTTTTAGCTCCCCGTAAGTTTATATTTGTTTTCGCATCTTTGAATCATATAAAATACGATTTGCGTCGAAAGTATAGATTAAAGGGTATACTTATTATGTACATGCTAACACAGTAAGAAAAACTTATAAATCTGTGAAAGACTAGCGATGTAAAGAGTACGTTGGTTAAATTGAATTAAAACATATTAGACTAATAAATTAAAAAAATAAATATAAAGATTAAATCTAAACTAAAACAAATTCATGTTGGTATAAGGTATGAGATTATAATAATTCAGTTGAATCATTAGCAAATTTATCTAGTTCAGTTAAAATTCTATAAAATTAAAATCACATTTATTACTTGAAATGGGGATAAGTATGGGTATGGTAAGCTGCTATGAAGGTAAATTTGAGTATTCAACAATAATTTTAAAACAACATTTCGGTAATTACTTACTTACGAAAGTATTCTTTTAAGTGATCAGAACAACAATTTGGAAACAATCGTGTTTGATTTAGTAACTTTTGTCTAATGTTGTGCACAAGATTGAAAAGTTTGATAGATAAAAATATTTCAATTTGGAAATACTTTTTTTCTGATTGAGTTACCTTTCTATGATACTAAAAGAAAATTAGATTTTTAGTTTGACTGCAGAAATAATTTAATTTTTACCGTCTTTTTTAAACATGTTAGCTGGTTGGACTTTTTTTTGTCATTAATCATTTAATTATTAACTTGAGGTGGCGTTACAGTCCACGTAGGATTGGCATTGTATCCTTTTGGCTAAGTCAATTGGTTGTTGAATCTTCTCCTCCACTCACCGTCAATGCAGATGGGACAAAAGATCACACTTTTCTCTCGAAACAACGGAGCCTTCATCCGCTTTTGAAAGTATCCATGCTTCTACACCATATAGTAGGACGGGGATGATATTGGTCTCATAGAGCGACACTTCAGTTTTTCGAAAGAGAGCTTAGCTTTAATAGCCAGAGGTATTCTTCGTTTGATCTCAGCGCTGATGTTATTATCTGTATTTATAGCAGAGCCAAGATAGACAAAGCCCCAACTACCTCAAAGTTATAGCTGTTTATGGTAACGTTCTGATCAGGGTTTGGTCTTTCTTTATTTCTGCATATGCCTCTTTTTGCCTTCTGGCATTGACAAGGTTCTTTTGCACTATTGTCCCAAGTATGATGTTGAAGAAATCGCATGACAGTGCATCACCTTGTCTAAAATGTTGTTTGACATCAAGTGGGTCGATGACGTCTTTGCCGACCTCAATGGAGCAGCTTGATATCTCCATCGCCATCCTGCACAAAAGTACGAGCTTGGCAGGGATGCCAAACCTAGACATGACTTCATAAATCTCGTCTCTGTGGACGAAACAGACACCAAAACCTTGCCTTCTTCTTGAACAAATATATGCAAATATTATCTGTTCTCTTTATTTTATGTTTTGTATTTTTCTAAATTTTTCATTTTAATTGTACTCACTAAAAAGAGAGAGAGAGAGAAAAGAGGGAGAGAGAGAAAAGAGACTATGTTTTAACTGTACAAAATTATATTGTTGAATAAATTGAAATTGAATTTATCTGCCCGAGGAATAACAGCGAGCCACTAGCGCTGCAAACACGACGACACCTGTGGGAATGGGAACACGACATGAACGAGTGTTCTGCCTCCGTTAGGTTAAGTTACTTTTAAGATTTTTTTGAGATTTTTAAGTCAGTTCATATGTGAATTGTATTGAATAAAGTTGACCTTTCTGGTCAGAGAAAAATTAAAAAAAATATTTTTTTTGTCAATTAATAATAAAATAAATTATTTGGCGCCCGAGTAGGGACCCAGTTGCTATAAAGTGCGGTTGAATTCGAGAAGTAAAATTGCGCATTGAAAAGTGCAAAGTGTTCTCAAGTAGTTCGAGCATGATGAAAAAGGGATCTCAAGCTGCTTCAGTCCGGCGAAAAGGACCTAAAGAAGCTCCAAGCCGTTTTCAACAGAAACCGCCAGCAATGGAGTCCCGGCGCTGGACAAGATGCGTTGCATCATTTTTCTGTACGTTAGTTTTAATTCTTTAAATTTTAAGATATAACAAGTGAAAAAACATAACAAGTGAATAAAATTTGTAAGATTAAAAAAAAAGAAAAAGAAAAGAATCAATAAGAATTATTTAATTTTATAAAAAAGGGGATTCAAAGATTATTTTTTGAAGTGGAAGAAACAGAAATAAAAAATAAATTAAATTAAGTTTGGGAAAAATATATGGCTAATCAAGGAAAAAATACCAATCATCTGAGAATAATCATTGCTCCTTTAACGCGAAACCATCCGTGTCCATTTTCCAAATTTGACTGACTCACACTACAAAAGTAGTAGGTACAATTCGTATAAATTCGGACACTCCCGTCTATACCCGGTATTATCCGTTCCGTGTATCTCTCAAAAATGAAGTCGACAAGCAGATCCAAACATTGATTAATGACGGAATAATTTGACCTTCACGGTCTCCCTACAATTCCCCTGTATGGACTGTTCCCAAAA
This sequence comes from Orthonevra nobilis, assembly GCA_963555765.1. Classification (NCBI taxonomy): domain Eukaryota; kingdom Metazoa; phylum Arthropoda; class Insecta; order Diptera; family Syrphidae; genus Orthonevra; species Orthonevra nobilis. The sequence goes on from OY743227.1 coordinate 35,613,049, forward strand.
AAATGTTTATATAGATGATCATATTCAACAAGATCGAGGAAGACCATGTAGAGCATCTTGAGCATATTTTCAAAACTCTCAATGAAGCTAACATGAAGTTGCAGTAAAACAAATGTAGCTTCTTCAGAGAACAAATAGAATTCTAAGGCTACGTGAATTCCTCAGAGGGCATCAAAACAAATCCGGCAAAAGGCGAGGCTGTAACAAATTTTTCAATTCCGAACACCCTAAAAAAACTCCGATCATTCCTTGGTCTGTCAGGGTATTACCGTCGCTTTGTGAAATACTGCGCAAAGCTCGCAAAGCCCCTGACATCCCTTTTAAGAGAGGAGGAGGGACGTATTTCCAAAACCAAATCTAGCCAAACACTAGTACATTTGGACCACGACACCATTTCGGTCTTCAACAAGCTTAAAAATTCCTTCGTTTCAAAAGACACTATTCCGGCATATCCAAATTTTGAGAAACACTTTGAGCTCACAACCGATGCGTCCAACATTGCTATCGGTGCTGTCCTGGCCCAAGATGACAGACCCATTTTCTTTATTTCGCAAACACTCAGCAAAACGGAAGAAAATTACGCAGCAAATGAAAAAGAGTTGCTTGCGATAATTAGGGCGCTTAACTCCTTACGGAGCTACTTTAGGGGACTTCGAGTAAAAGAGTTTATACAGACCATGAGCCCTTGACTCATGCTTTAAGTCATAAACCCAAAAATTCTAAGAGCTGGGATACAAACCAGGCAGGAGTAATGTAGTTGCAGATGCACGGGTCTTCCAAGTGAACTCTATGACATGGAATGATCGAAACTGTTGAAACTGCTCTATACCGGAAACCCAGATAGCTGTCAATTCCAAATTCCGTTCCCTACTTTTCATAGACATATAATTACCACGCAACATTATTCAAAAGAAGACCTAATTCAACTCCTAAAACGTCATCTAAACCCAAGCGTCATTAATGGAATTATAGGAAAAATTAAAGAAATTTATCCGTTACACTTTAAATTAAACAAAACAAGATTTACGCAGAAAGAAGTAAAAGATTTAACGAACGAAGTTGAACAGGAAGAAGAAATTTTAATAGAGCATAAAAGAGCCCATCGAAATAGTCCAAATTCTCCAAAATTTTATTTTCCAAAGATGAAATTCAAAATTGATAAGATAGTAAAACAGTGTATTACTTCAAGCCACACCTATCCCTTAATATACTGGTCACATATTGCATGCTGACATTTACTCTACAGAAATAGTTTTTGCGTACGGTGAAACTTATGGTTTTGTTTTTGACAACGAAAAAGCATTCAATTCTGCCTCGATATGTTTTATGCTTCAGGGCCAGTTACGAATCGAAATTTATAAGACACTTCCATACTCTAGTTTCGTCAACGGCCAAGTGGAAAGATTTCACTCCACACTTTTCCAGAGTATGCGATATCTGAGACCAAACCGAACCTACAGAATATTCGTGCAGCTTTAAGATCGTGCTATTTACGAGTAAAATTCTTCAGTACATTCCACTACCAACAGGAAACTTATTGAGGTTTTTTTCGGGAGGAACGAAAGTACTGATCCAGTACAGTTTGAGAAAGCGAGACAGGACGACATAGCAAAATTAAAGCAAAAACAAATTAGAGATTTATGCTATTATAACGAAGCTCGACAGACCATTAAAAATTACTCTCCTGGTGAAATAATTTTCGTTAGAGTCAATAGACTCAGGAAAGAAATAGTGAAAGAGAACAACTTTACAACAAGATTGTGCACAAGGCCAATTAAAACGTGAAATCATCCCTTCTAGATGCCTCATATCCCAAGCCTTCACGGAAGTTCAAATTCTGGACTACTCCAATTCTAAGGTCGTAACATTCAGAACGGGAATGGCGAAACTCCAAACCGGATTTCTTAAACTGGTGCACATAATTAACCTTGCGGCATATCAAGAGATAATCAAAGAATATACGATTTTCTCTGATTTGTCGTGGGGTGGGGATCTCCTAGAAACATTAGTTCAAGTAATTACAGAATGAAGTGTACCGTGTGTTCGCATAAAATTGACCGTAACTGTTTAACGAAAATTAACTGCAATGACTGTATGCATTTTTTTCATTATTCATGTGTTAATATCACTGAACAAGATGCTGAATACATGAAATCGAGTGGTAATCCATTCCGATGCGATAAATGTGCAGTGCTAAGACGTCGTTCTTTACGTGGGCCAGTACCCCCACCGGTCTTACCAATGCATGACAACAACAATCAATTTGGAAGCAGTGGTTCACTCACAAAAGCAGTTGATTTGTCTACGCAAAGTGATAACAGCGACAGCATGTATACTCTTCAATAGATTTATATTAAGCTCTCTAAATTGGAGGAAACAAATACTCGTTTTTTACAACAACTAAACGACTTACGAGAGGAAAATGCAGTTCTTAAATCGAAAGTGGATACTCTGGAGAGCAAGCTCAACTGGCAGCAACAAAACCAACTTAGTAATTGTATTGAAATTGTTGGAGTGTCCAATGTCACTGACAAAAATGCTACCAGCAAGGTAAAACAAATATTCCAAAAAGCTTTGTCCATCGATGTTGCTGACAGCGATATAAAAAAATGCTTCATTAAGAAAGTGCAACCAAAAAGTAGTAACAATGTAATGCTTTCTTCCTCATCAAAATCAATCATCTGTGTGAAATTATGTGATTTATCTACCAACCAGCGAATCTCAACACAAATATGACTGATAACGAAGATGTGGGCAACAAGTGCAACAACAATAACAGCAACAGTAAGGGAACCAGTATTTACATCAACGATTCCCTAACTAAATACACACAGGCTCTCTTGTTTAAGGCGAAAGGAGCAAAAAAGCTTAAAGGCGTTAAGTATATTTGATACAAAGACAACAAAATTCTTGTCAGAAAGGTTGAGGGTGCAACAGTTATTTCAATTCGATCCTTCACTGATCTCGCACTTATTTAGTGCTTTTCGTTTATTCATTTCCCGCTAATGAATGAAGAAATTGACTTAATCGATGACTGTTCTACCCTTGATCTAGGCTCCAACTGTGACAATTTGTTTACTAATAGTTCTTATTGCGATAACAAAATTTTTATTGTACACCAGAATGTCAGAAGTCTGAGAGAAAACTTTTCAGGTCTTGTCACTCATATTGATTCTTTTCAGTTCGGCCGGAGCTTTTATGCTATAAGCATCGTTCTGTGTACCGTACTATTTCGAAAAGTGATTTGATCTAATCCATCAAAATTCATAAACGTGCGAGATCTCCAAATACCGAGGTCAACCTATTGTCCTCGGATAAAAAACCTAATTCCGTTCCCAAAATGCCCATACCACGGACTTCCCATCTCATGATAAAAAAAAACATTAAGGTGCTATTTAATTTGCTCCCAACATCAACTTTAAGATACTAATTTTTTTAGCTCCCCATAAGTTTATATTTGTTTTCGCATCTTTGAATCATATAAAATACGATTTGCGTCGAAAGTATAGATTAAAGGGTATACTTATTATGTACATGCTAACACAGTAAGAAAAACTTATAAATCTGTGAAAGACTAGCGATGTAAAGAGTACGTTGGTTAAATTGAATTAAAACATATTAGACTAATAAATTAAAAAAATAAATATAAAGATTAAATCTAAACTAAAACAAATTCATGTTGGTATAAGGTATGAGATTATAATAATTCAGTTGAATCATTAGCAAATTTATCTAGTTCAGTTAAAATTCTATAAAATTAAAATCACATTTATTACTTGAAATGGGGATAAGTATGGGTATGGTAAGCTGCTATGAAGGTAAATTTGAGTATTCAACAATAATTTTAAAACAACATTTCGGTAATTACTTACTTACGAAAGTATTCTTTTAAGTGATCAGAACAACAATTTGGAAACAATCGTGTTTGATTTATTAACTTTTGTCTAATGTTGTGCACAAGATTGAAAAGTTTGATAGATAAAAATATTTCAATTTGGAAATACTTTTTTTCTGATTGAGTTACCTTTCTATGATACTAAAAGAAAATTAGATTTTTAGTTTGACTGCAGAAATAATTTAATTTTTACCGTCTTTTTTAAACATGTTAGCTGGTTGGACTTTTTTTTGTCATTAATCATTTAATTATTAACTTGAGGTGGCGTTACAGTCCACGTAGGATTGGCATTGTATCCTTTTGGCTAAGTCAATTGGTTGTTGAATCTACTCCTCCACTCACCGTCAATGCAGATGGGACAAAAGATCACACTTTTCTCTCGAAACAACGGAGCCTTCATCCGCTTTTGAAAGTATCCATGCTTCTACACCATATAGTAGGACGGGGATGATATTGGTCTCATAGAGCGACACTTCAGTTTTTCGAAAGAGAGCTTAGCTTTAATAGCCAGAGGTATTCTTCGTTTGATCTCAGCGCTGATGTTATTATCTGTATTTATAGCAGAGCCAAGATAGACAAAGCCCCAACTACCTCAAAGTTATAGCTGTTTATGGTAACGTTCTGATCAGGGTTTGGTCTTTCTTTATTTCTGCATATGCCTCTTTTTGCCTTCTGGCATTGACAAGGTTCTTTTGCACTATTGTCCCAAGTATGATGTTGAAGAAATCGCATGACAGTGCATCACCTTGTCTAAAATGTTGTTTGACATCAAGTGGGTCGATGACGTCTTTGCCGACCTCAATGGAGCAGCTTGATATCTCCATCGCCATCCTGCACAAAAGTACGAGCTTGGCAGGGATGCCAAACCTAGACATGACTTCATAAATCTCGTCTCTGTGGACGAAACAGACACCAAAACCAACCTTGAAATTGATGAAAAGGTGGTGCGTACTGGCTTGGCGCTCCTGGGTTTTTTCCAAGATCTGCCGTTATGTTAATATTTGGTTTATGGTGGACTTTTCTGGTCGAAAACCACATTTATGCGGACCTATAAGGATGTTGACGAACTGCTTCAGATGTTCACATCATACGGCGGAAAAGATGTTAAAGGCAATTTTGAGGAGATTGACACCTCTTTATTTGGCTTCCTTCCTTCAGGATTGTGCAACCAATACTGAGATTCCATTTATCTCGCATGCTTTCTTCTGACCATGTGTTGAAGATGAGTTGGTGCATACTCCCAACTAAGTCATCGCCGCCGCTTTTAGAAGTTCTATCTTGCTATCTGTACTTCATCTAGGTCAGGTAGACGGCATTGTTGGTTCTTCCATGTCCTCAGCATTGACTGCAATTTCACTATGATATTTCCATTTCGAATTTTGAAGGCTTCGGTTTGAGGTGCGTAACCTTGAGATAATTGTTTTTGCTGGCTGGCTGTCCATGGCTTGCATTAAACGACTCAATGAAAGCATATCGACTGTAATATAGGACCAACGACCCAAAATCTTAGCCAGTCATCCCTCTAAGAGAATCCAACTCAACGTGAAGATAAGATATTTTAAATTTAGAGTTGCGAAAATCGATTTCAAACAACAAATTTAACATTGGAAGATAAATTTGTATTTGCTTTTGGCAGTTTTTTTTAAACTTCTTCAATAAAGTGTTATAAATCAGACAGCCAGAATTATCAAATATTATATATCTTAGTTTCAAAAGTATTACATTTTGTGAGAACTCTGTTTATAGGGATTCATATTTTAAAAGTGCGAGGACCAACTGCTTATCTCAACTTCATGTATTTTTGGAATTATTTTTAATCAATCAAATTTGTTTGATTGCTTTTCTTTGGAAGATATTAACCGGAATATTACGGCGTGATTAAATTTATGTCCTTTTTGCAAGGGTTCAATCCAGAGATTTCCATCACCTCTTCCTTCCGAGCTGGTTACAGCTCAGCAAAGGATCATTTTTGTCTGGTAAATATATGGCTTAAAGAGGATCACATTCAGTTCAGTTTTCTTTGCAGATTTTGATAGGATTTTCCACGCCGATTCCGAGAGATTTTTTTATCTCTGTGTCATTTTCTGGAAAGAACTCTAAGATTGGGTTCATGATAAGACACCACAACAGGGGAAATCAAACTAAATCAGATTTTATGATCTTCCTTGCAATATACGAGTGATGCAGTTTTAGCCATGTGTTGTAACTTTGCCATTTAGGTTTCTCTCGATGCTTTTGCTTTAAATTCAATTGCCTCATATAATTTGCGCCATGAGCTTCTTTTTGCTAATATATTATAACAATAAAAAAGCGTCAAGCTACAGCCGAGCACGTTTTGAACAAAAAAACTGGTGGGTCCATAATTTTCTAAGGATGTTTTCATGTGTCAGTGTTGCAGGCGTCACTCTTAGTCTTGAAAAATGGGAAAGACCTACAGGATTCACATTTCTGAAACAATTTTCAAAGAACTTCCGTGGAAATTTGGATCAGGAAATATAGAAAGGGGCATATCAATGTATGAAATGGCCTCAACTAAAAACTGTTTTAGTCTTTTTGGTAGTCTCTATAGTTATTAACTTACTTACTTTAGTCAATTGACTAAATAAACATGATATTGATGAGACTTTTGGCATTAAAATTGAACAAAAAAAAATTTTTATATGAATTTGTCCGGAAACTTATAAACGGCAGTGTATATATTTATGCATATTTTTAACTTCCCATCAGGAAGTTCTTGTAATCGGTCCGATTTTCGAAATTCAAAATTTTTACATTTCTCCACGATTGGCGGTCCCAGTAGTCGGATTCCATGATTTTTAGAAAGATGTCTGTGTGTGTGTGTGTACGTACGTACGTACGTACGTACGTTTGTGCGGATTCTTTCGTACAGCCTAACTCGAGAACAAATCAAGCTGTCGAAGCCAAATTAGTTTCATTCGAAGCGTGTGTGCATAAAGATCACCTGAAAAGCTTTTGGTTAAATTTCACAGGGTGGTTTGAATTTTATGACGAAAAAACTGTCAAAAAAAGGGACAATTTGACTTCTTCAATTAAAATCAATTTAGTTTTCCAATAAAAAAAGTTCAAAATTAATTAAGTTTATAGTTTATAGCTACCTTATCAGATAAAAAAATATGCAAATATATATACACTGCCGTTCATAAGTTTCGGGACAAATTCATATACATTTTTTTTTTGTGTTCAATTTTAATGCCAAAAGTTTCATCAATATTATGTTTATTTAGCCAATTGACTAAACTAAGTAAGTTACTAAATATAGAGACTACCAAAAAGACTAAAACAGTTTTTAGTTGAGGCCATTTCATACATCGATATGCCCCTTTCTCTATTTCCTGATATTTCCACGGAAGTTCTTTGAAAATTGTTTCAGAAATGTGAATCCTTTAGGTCTTTCCCATTTTTCAAGACTCAGAGTGACGTCTGCAACACTGACACATGAAAACATCCTTAGAAAATTATGTGGCCACCAGTTTTTTTGTTGAAAACCTGCTCGGCTATAGCTTGACGCTTTTTTATCGTTATAATATATTTGCAAAAAGAAGCTCATGGCTCAAATTACATGAGGCAATTGAATTTAAAGCAAAAGCATCGAGAGAAACCTAAATGACAAAGTTAAAATACATGGATAAAACTGCATTACTCGTATATTGCAAGGAAGACCATAACATCCGATTTAGTTTGTGGTTTTAAATCATGAACCCAATCCTAGAGGTCTTTCCAGAAAATGACACAGAGATAAAAAAAATCTCTCGGAATCGGCGTGGAAAATCCTATCGAAATCTGCAAAGAAAACTGGACCGAATGTGATCCTCTTTATGCCATATATTTACCAGATAGAAAAAGATCCTTTGCTGAGCAGTTACCAGCTCGGAAGGTGAGGTGGTGGAAATCTCTGGATTGAAAGTATGTACTTTTGAACCCTTTCAAAAAGGACATAAAGTTAATCCCTAATAAGCTAACTGGCTAAGATTTAGGGTCCTTGGTCCTATATCACAGTCGAAAATGCTTTCATTGAGTCGTTTAATGCGAGCCATGGACAGCCAGCCAGCAAAAACAATTATCTCAAGGTTACACACCCCAAACCGAAGCCCGCAAAATCCGAATAGAAATATCATAGTAGAATTGTAATCAATGCTGAGGACATGGAAGAACCAACAGTGTCATCTACCTCACCTAGACGAAGTACAGATAGCAAGATAGAACTTCTAAAAGCGGCGGCGATGACTTAGTTGGGAGTATGCACTAACTCATCTGCAATACATGGTCAGAAGAAAGCATGCGAGGTGAATGGAATCTCAGTACTGTTGGCCCAATCCTGAAGGAAGGAAGCCAATTATAGAGGTGTCAATCTCCTCAAAATTTCCTTTAACATCTTTTCCGCCGTATGATGTGAACGTCTGAAGCAGTTCGTCAACATCCCGATAGGTCCATATTAATGTGGTTTTCGACCAGAAAAGTCCACCATAAACCAAATATTAACATAACGGCAGATCTTGGAAAAAACCCAGGAGCGCCAAGCTAGTGCGCACAACCTTTTCGTCAATTTCAAGATTGGTTTTGGTGTCTGTTTCGTCCACAGAGACGAGATTTATGAAGTCATGTCTAGGTTTGGCATCCCTGCCAAGCTCGTATTTAGGCGGTGACCTTAATCGCCATCCTGCACAAATTGATGTCGGCAAAGACGTCAACGGCCCACTTGATGTCAAACAACGTTTAAGACAAGGTGATGCACTGTCATGCGATTTCTTCAACATCATACTTGGGACAATAGTGCAAAAGAACCTTGTCAACAAAAGAGGGCAAAAAGAAGCATATGCTGCCATCAAGAAAAACCAAATCCGACGTCTGGGTCAGAACGTTACCATAGACAGCTATAATTTTGAGGTAGTTAGGGCTTTGTCTATCTTGGCTCCGCTGGAAAAACAGATAATAACACCAGCGCTGAGATCAAATGAAGAATACCTCTGCTTAAGAAAGCTAAGTCTTCTTTCGAAGAACTGAAGCATCGCTCTTTAAGACCCATATCATCCCCGTCCTACTATATGGTGTAGAAGCATGGATACTTTCAAAAGCGGATGAAGGCCCCGTTGTTTCGAGAGAAAAGTGTAATCTTTTGTCCCATCTGCATTGACGGTGAGTGGAGGAGAAGATTCAACAACCAATTGACTTAGCCAAAAGGATACAATGCCAATCCTACGTGGACTGTAACGCCACCTCAAGTTAATAATTAAATGATTAATGACAAAAAAAGTCCAACCAGCTAACATGCTTAAAAAAAAACGGTAAAAATTAAATTATTTCTGCAGTCAAACTAAAAATCTAATTTTCTATTATTATCATAGAAAGTATTTCCAAATTGAAATATGTTTATCTATCAAACTTTTCAATCTTGTGCACAACATTAGGTAAATGTTACTAAATCAAAAACGAATATTTCCAAATTGTTGTCCTGATCACTTAAAAGAATACTTTCGTAAGTAAGTAATTACCGAAATGTTGAATTAAAATTAATGTTGAATACTCAACTTTACCTTCATAGCAACTTACCATTCCCCTACTTATCCCCATTTCAAGTAATAAATGTGATTTTAATTTTACAGAATTTAACTGAACTAGATAAATTTGCTAATGATTCAACTCAATTATTATTATCTCATACCTTATATTTCCACATGAATTTGTTTTAATTTAGATTTAATCTTTATATTTATATTTTTAATTTATTAGTCTAATATGTTTGAATTCAATTTAACCAACGTATTCTTTACAACGCTAATCTTTCACAGATTTATAAGTATTTCTTACGGTGTTAGCATGTACATAATAAGTATACCCTTTAATCTATAATTTAGAGGCAAATCGTATTTTATATAATTCTAAAAAGTGAGTATCTTAAAGTTGATTTTGGGAGCAAATTATATAGCACCTTAATGATTTTTTTTTATCATGAGATGGGAAGTTCATGGTATGGGCAGGTCTACTCGCACCCAAACCAATTTTTTTATCTGATAAGGTAGCTATAAACTATAAATTTAATTCATTTTAAACTTTTTTTATTGCAAAACTAAATTGATTTTAATTGAAGAAGTCAAAATAACCTTTTTTTTGACAGTTTTTTTCGTCATAAAATTCAAACCACCCTGTGAAATTTAACCAAAAGCTTTTCAGGTGATCTTTATGCACACACGCTTCGAATGAAACCAATTTGGCTTCGATAGCTTGATTTGTTCTTGAGTTAGGCTGTACGAAAGAATCCGCACAAACGTTCGTACGTACGTACGTACGTACACACACACACACAGACATCTTTCTAAAAATCATGGAATCCGACTACTGGGACCGTCAATCGTGGAGAAATGTAAAAATTTTGAATTTCGAAAATCGGACCGATTACAAGAACTTCCTGATGGGAAGTTAAAAATATCAACATTACACAGAAACATTTTATATTGTTTCCCTTGAAAGGGGTACTATAACATTTAATGAACTAAAAAAAAATGTTCGCACAATTTTTCACACACAAATAAACTGGAGTTATCAACAAAAGAGAAGAACAGATTGACACAATGTCGCAACTGCCAAATGTTCGGCCACGGCGAAAAAAATTGTCGTATAAAAATATATTGTGCAATTTGCGCGGGTCATCACAAGACAGTTGATTGCACTAATTTAGACATGCACAAATGCGCTAACTGCAAGGGAAGTCACAAGTCAACAGACAGTGAATGTATCAGTCGAAATCAATACATTGAGATGAGACAAAAGACATTAAAAAAAGTTAGTCGCCCTTCGAACCTTAACTATAAAAACAACAACAACAATATTCCGCTGCAGTCCATGAAAGAATTTCCAGCTCTGCCAGTACGTACCGCTAAAAATCATATGCATGAACCATCGAAAACTACCAGCATCTGTCGCCCGAAAGCTTGGGAGTGCACCTCAGCTGTAGAAGCATCTACAAGCAACAACAATTCGTACTCTGGTGAAGATTAGTTCTCCATCGACGAATTGAATTCGCTTACAATGGAAATGATAACTAAGTTAAGTACATGTAAAATTAAAGTAGATCAATTTAAGCGATTAAGTTTTTGTACAATAATGTTAAGTGATTTACTATAATACGAGTATTATAACATGGAATGCAAGAGGCATTCGGGGAAAACATGTTGAATTTATAAACTTTTTAAATAAAAACAAAATTGATATTGCGTTAGTAACATAACGTTAAATAAAGATCTCAACGTCGGCCTATAAGTGCTAACGTGTCGATAGAAAAGATAGAAGAAGCGGGGGTGTAGCGATTTTAATAAGGAGATCATTACAACATGAACTTTTACCTTGTGTACGAACTAATTATGTGGAAAACATAAGAGTAGAAATAACGCTGAGAGATCAAAGAAAAGTGAAATATTTTGTATTTATTTTCCAGGGTATTTCGCCAGATGAAAAAAAACAAAGGTTTAAAAATGATCTTAGACAATTATTTAGTATGAATTGTGCGTTTTTAATGAGTGGTGACTTAAACTGCAGACACAGAGACTGGGGTTGTATAAGAGCCAATTCGTGGGGAAATGTACTGTCCAATCTTTCTGTTACATTGCCAGTGTCTGTTATGTTCCCACCTTGTCCTACATATGTTCCAGCTAGTTCCCGTGGTAGTCCGTCTGTTATCGATTTATTTGTAACAAACGTGTCAGGTCTTATTTCTCAGCCGATTTCCGTAAATGAGCTCAGCTCTGACCATTACCCAGTTCTGTGCAACATCCGTCGGTCGGGAGTGGAAAAAGTGCAATATATTGAGGACTTTAAAAATACAAATTGGGCAAGGTTTCGAGTAGAAGTAAAAAGAAATCTTAGAAATATTACGACAAATATTGAACAAATCTCGAGCAAAGAAGATGTTGACTTAGTTATAGACAAATTTTCAGAAATTATAACGACCTCAGCCAATAACTGTATTCCAAAAATCATTCAAAAGTTTAGACGTGTTAAATTACCAGCACATATCATAGAACTTATTAGAGCTAGAAACATGCACAGGCGAAACTGGCAAAGATATCGCCAACGTACTATATATCACAGTTTCAAATGTCACAAATAAATAAAGAAATAAGTAAAAACATTCAAGCTTTTCGAAATGAAGAATGGAATAACAAATTAAGCACTCTAGACAAAGCTTCAAAGCCCTTCTGGAATGTAATGAAAATCCTTAAAATTAAAAACAGGGGAATACCTTATCTTAAGACTGAGACCGAGTCATTTTTTACAGATGATGAAAAAGCGAAAGTACTAGCATCGAATTTCGCTAAAAATCATGAAGTTTCTCAACATCTAGGGGATTTAAATACTAAAACTCTTGTAGAGAACGCTATACAGGCTTTATATGTTAGTACACCTGAAACTCCGTTAGCAGAATTTGTTTCGGAAGGAGACATTAACTTCATTGTAGATAAACTGAAGATTAAAAAAACCGGCGGAATGGATAATATCAAAAATGTATATCTAAAGAAGTTACCAAAAGAGGGGATCAAATTTCTAACACTTATACATGCTTGTCTTAAGACACAATATTTTCCAGTAGCATGGAAACAGGCTAAGGTTGTGCCAATCCCAAAAGCGGGGAAGCCTCCTGAAAATCCACAGAGCTATAGACCTATAATGTTTGTTAAGCAATATAAGCTAAATCTATGAAAAGGTTCTCAAAAATAAAATTGTAAGCATGATTGATGATCAGAAAATATATCCTGTTGAACAATTTGGCTTTAGGCAAGGCCACGGGACTCCACATCAGGTCTTGAGAATCCGCAATATAGTGAAAAATAACCGAGCACATGGTAGATCCACCGGTATGATATTACTCGATATTGAAAAGGCTTTTGATTCTGTGTGGCATAAGGGTCTCGTTTATAAAATGTTAATGTTAAATTTCCCACCGTTTCTTTGTAAATTATCCAAAGTTTTGTGTCTAATCGTCGTTTTAAAGTGTACGTAAATGGTAGCGCATCAGATATAATACATTTTTATGCAGGTGTACCCCAAGGATCTGTTCTTGGACCAGTGTTGTATAATCTGTACACATCTGATTTCCTCATCCTCCCACAATGTGAGGCAGCAATATATGCTGATGACACGGCAATTATTTCATCGCATGAGTTCAGTCTCGACATTGAGACGAATTTAAAAAATGCGTTTGAAATACTTCAAAACTACTACACAAAGTGGAAAATCAAATTAAATGCCGAAAAAATACAAGCTATCTTTTTTATGCGAAAAAGAAAGTTCTGTTATATTCCGGCTAACGAGTTATTAATAAGTGGACATTCAATAACTTGGAAACTTTGGGCATACACCTTGACTCAAAATTAACGTTCAAAGAGCATATTACGCAAACGCTTCACAAAATAAATGTAGTGATAAAAATGTTATACCCTTTTATAAATAGGAAGTCAATACTTTCCCTTGAAAACAAAATGATTATCCACAAAACAATCTTCCAAGCTATTCTGTTGTACGGATGTCAAATATGGGGTGATTGTGCAACTTGTCACATTAAAAAGCTACAAACGTCACAAAATAAAATACTTAAAATGATGCTTAATCTCCCCTGGCATCACTCCACATTAGACGTACATACAAAAGCTAATGTTGAATTGATCTCCTCAAGAATCGGCAAACTTAACGATTTATTTAAGGTCAGATGCGAAATTCCGGATAATCCCCTAATAAACCAATTAAATACTGTTTGAGGTCCACCTTTTAAAGCAATATTAATTTAGTTTTCTTTTTGTTCTTTTCGTTTTTTCTCTATATATTTTTTCTTCTTCCATGTGAATTTATTCATTTATTTATTTATTTATATATGTATGTATTAATGAATGTATTTTTATATTTATTTATTTATTTTTATTTATTTATCTATTTATTTATTTATTATTAATATATTTATTTATTTTTATATTTATTTCTATATTTCTATTTTTTTTTTTATTTATTAATTTATTTATTTATGTTTTATATTTTTATTTATTTATTTATTTTTATATTTATATCTATATTTATTTTATTTATGTATTCATTTATTTATATATTTATTTGAAATACTTTTCTATTTATTTATTTATTTATTGTCAAATAATCTATTTGCATATAACATTAATGTGCCACGGCAATTTGTTAGATAAAAGACAATATAAGAATAATTAAGCTATCTTAATTATGTGCGATACCTCTGAAAATGCGTGTAAATAAGTAAATATTCTCATAAACATAGATACTATTTTATGTACACATGTATGTACAAGTATAGATACAATTTTTTTATTTTTTTTTGTTTTTGGTCTTTAAATTTTAGTTTTTTTTTCGTTATTTTCCTCAATATATGTTTTTATGATACTTAAATTTTATTTAAAAATATGTTAAACTAATTCCCAGTAGAAAGATTTAATAAATATCAAATCTCTGTATACCTATTTGTGTAAATTGTGCGATAACACATTGTAACTTATTAACGAAATAAATGCAATTCAATATTGATTCTTTTGTATGCATTCCAGATATTGTTTTTGTTTCTGAGATTTGGATATATGATTTTGAAAAAAGCGGTTACTCAATACCCGGGTTCAATTTTATTGCCAGGACAAATGAAAATTATGCCGCTGGAGGTGTTTGATGTTTTGTGAAGGAGCAATTGAAAAGATTCTTGAAATAGTGTATGTCGATTTTTTGAGTTCTGATATTTTAAAAGTTTCCATTGAGATTAACCGTGAAGTATACGTTTTTTTATGTATCCACAGATTGCATATGTTTAATGTTTTGACGTTCATAGAAGAATTTTCCGGTCTCTTGAAAAAGGAACAATCTAAGAACTTAATTATTGTTGGGGATTTCAATCTTAATATTTTGGAAAACAGTGAAGCTGTTTCAAATTATTTAATTTGGGTGTACCCCAAGGCTCTGTTTTGGGACCAATTTTGTTTCTCATATATACTATACAAACTCACTGCTTGCACTAAATTTTAAAGGAAAACCTACTGCTTTTGCGGATGATATAGGCTACTCTTATGGTTTAAGCAGCCCCTTGGATCTTGTTTGTGACATCAACTGGGATCTTAATTTGTTGAGAAACTGGTTTGCTGAACACAATTTGATCATAAGCTCTAAAACTAAAATAATGTTTTTCAGTCTGTCAGAATACAAATACCTAGGGCTTAACATCGATTCTAGAATGAGTTTTTCGATTCATGCAGATTATCTTATGAAATATTTCGTTGTACACTTCGTCATTTCTATTACTTGCAAAATATTTGTTCCAAAAGGGTCTTGAAAATTATTTACGATGGTATTTTCCATTCTAAATTGCAATCTGCAGTTGTTTGTTGGGGAGGAGTTTATCTAAATAAAATCAAACCGCTGTTTATTTTACAAAAATATGTTATACGTAAATTATGCCGTAAAGCTGGAAGACATCCTAGCTTTCAATTGTTCTGTGAACTGAGAATTCTTCCTGTGCGCCACTTGTACTGTTTTAAGGTTTTGAAGACATTCTTTACCATGTCTGGTAATTGCAATTATCGGTTAATCTCAAATTATAATTTACGTGGAAACTTTTCGAACATCGCAGATGTTCCAAAATTTCGTACCACCGCATATCGTAATTTCTTTTCTATTTCTTCATTCCGTTTATTTAATAAGCTTCCACAGTCGGTCAGGATAATATCAGTGCCTGGAATGAATATCAAATTGGTAAAATATTGGCTTTTTAATCTTAATTATACTGCATTAGATTCTATTCTTTTTGACAATCTGGCTTAATAGAAATTACATACAATAAGAGTTATTTCACAACCCCTTACAGCTTTTCACTTTCCTTATAAATAGAGTTATGCACTTGTTAATTAAATTGTATTATATGTATTGAAAATTTTTGTATCACCTTCATTTATTCTTCTCATGTTGTTTGTTTTTTCTTACTCCATCTAACTTGTCTCAAAATACTACTGTTTCCATAATATATTTTTAACAGGGCCACCCCACCAAATGAATTTTGAATTTTTTGTAGCCCATTGAAGTGGCATTCAACACTATTTTTATTACATTATGTATTAAAATACCGAATGTCATTAAGTCATTAATATTTCTTACGCTTTATTATAATATTTATTCTGAAATGTGTGTCTGTATGAGTTGTGAACTTTTTATGAACTTATAAGAAATAAAACAAATCTAAATCTAAATTGAAAGTAAACACCATCAAAGTCAATTCATTCATACTCTCAAATACATATATTGATTTAATTTATGTTTTCTTTGAAAAAAATAATCTACCCTATACAAATATGGAAGAGACATTTGAATTTGCCAATATTAAAGTAGCTTCCAATACTTCAACCAAAATGTATATCGTTAGTGTACCCACCACAAGAAAACATGATTGTAGTAAACTTTTAATTAAGTCCAGAAAAAGGGGAGCAATAATAGTTAAACTTAATTTTAATGATATCCTTCAATGTGAAAATGACCTTTATGGAATAAAGAATACGTGTATAACTTTTAATGATCTAACTATTTGTAAAAATGACGAAATTGTAAATTTAATTAATACGGAGTGCATACCAAATTTATTACAAAGCAGACCAGCAAAATGCTTTGAACACAACAACCAACACATTCCCACAGTCGAGGAGATTCGCCCAGGATCACTACTTTTGAATCAGTTCAACGACTCAATATCGGTTAACAACAAGGTGCTAAACATTACAGGAGCATTCATAGTACAGTACTAAAGCGCTACCATCGTCGTTAATAAACAGACTTTCGTCTCAAATAAATATCCAGCCTAAGACCACTTCCGGTCATCATACAACTAGACTCACGGACAAAAACCTTTGAGGAACTGCTAAGTCTCGAAGTTATGAAAGAACTTCACTTCAACAACACGCAGCATGTAAGCCAAATCGAGAGAAGGTACCAAATACACCAAATGGCCACATTCAGTTAAGCAATCTTCGTCATCATTGCTGCCGCGATCGTATTCCTGTTACCATTTCTTAGGCGCAGGCAAGAGATGTTAATAACCTCTTTCACGGCTGAAATGGATACAATAACAGCAACAGATGAATTACCATCGGAGACATCTGTGGAGAGCCCAGGACGGCCATCGTCAACTCAATCCAGATCAGGTCACGAGCGAAGACGGTCGAATTTGAAGAGGGAGGAGTTAACGCCGAATAAGTAAACAACAGATTTCTCAGATTTCCATTCGTCTTCGCTTCGTCTGGCCGAGGAACAACAGCGAGCCACTTGCAGCGAATAACCTGTATTCCAGCACGTAGCTCTGGAAACACGACGACACCTGTGGGAATGGGAACACAACATGAACGAGTGTTCTGCCTCCGTTAGGTTAAGTTACTTTTAAGTTTATTTTGAGATTGTTAAGTCAGTTCATAAGTGAATTGCATTGAATAAAGTTGACCCTTCTGGTCAGAGAAAAATTAATTGTCAATTATATTAGTAATAAAATAAATTATTTTATATAAATACTTCTATGAATGAAAAAAACTTGCCAGTGGTATCAAGATTGTGAACGAATTAGCCAGAAATCTATAATGAATTGAAAGCGAAGTTAAGAGATGTAAGGATTATGGAGGTTTATGCAAGTATCGGGTTTTTCAATAAGAGCGCTACATAAGTTTTTAAAAAAAAAAAAAAAAACGGTTTTGGACAACAATGAAAATCTTTATTCCTGTGAAAGTACGTTCGATGCAATTATGTATGAAACTCGATTTCTTTTACATGGCCACCACGGGAAGACTTGCAGAAGTCCAGACGCTGAACCCAATTTTCGACGGTTTTCAATCATAAATCGGCCGATACTGCTGCAATTTCACGTTCGATATTCGTACGAAGTTCATCAATCGTCGCTGGCTTGTTGGCGTAGACCAAAGACTTGACGTAGCCTCACCGGAAATAGTCTTACGGCGTCAAATCGCACGACCAAGGCGGCCAAGCGACTGGACCATTTCGTGAGATAACACGTTCTCTGTCACGTTGATTGTGACATTCGCTGTGTGGCTGTCAGTTATCATTGAACGGTAGCGATCCCAATTCACAGTAACGTGCTGGTCTTGACCATCACGAAAGAAGTACGGCCCAATGACGCCACCGGCCCATAAACCACACTAAACCATAATTTTTTCGGGATGCAATGACGTGTGGATTGCTGCACGACCAATACCGCATATTTTGTTTATTGACGGAGCCATTCAGCTACAAATGAGCATCATCGCTGAGGATGATTTTTCGATGAAAATCCGAATCATTTCAAGTTGTTGCTCAGCCGTATTCACGAACATACGACGCTTCTGGTGGTCAAGCGGCTTCAGTTCTTGCGTCAATCTAATTTTGTAAGGATGTAGGCCAAGATCTTTTCGCAAAATTCGCCACAACGACGTCACAGAGATACCCAACGCTTGAGAACGACGTGTGAGAGACACATTTGGGCTTTCTGCAAGTGAAGCCTCAGCGGCAGCAATAATCTCGACACTGCGGGCGCTTCCTTATCTCACTGGCACGGGAACATTTTGTACTGTACCAGTGGATTCAAATTTTTCCACTAGGCGCTCAATTGTTGATCTGCTAGGGCGATTATTACGACCATTTATTGGACGTAGCGCTCTTAACGTTTAGGCCACTGACTTCGAAATTCGGTAGTAAATTTAAATAATTTCGACTCGTTGTTGGCTAATATATCTTTCCATCATGAAATGGAAAACCCTTCTGAAGAGAAATGTCAAAAGAGCGGCAATAAAAATGGCGTCGGTTGCTGTCCCTGTCGCTCTACTTTTGTAGCGTCCCTATTGAAACACCCGTTAAAACATATTTATGTTTATTTGGACTAAAAAATATCTCTATTATTTCAATAAAATTGGTTCACCTTACAGTTCCTTAGAGACTAACTTAAGGAAATTGTGTACATTGTGTGTAATTGCACACGTTCTTTCCGTGTTCAGCGATAGTCTTCAATGACGGTAACGCTCGGTACTTCTCATGTGCAGTGGTGAAATCCGGTGTCAATGGCATTCGTGGGGCACTTCAGAAATTGAATCTCTCTGTGCGATATCCGATACCATTTCAGACGCGGCATGTATGCAATCACGACCAGCTCTAAAACTGAATTGGTTATCCAGAACAATATTTTTGTCCTCAACCCACTTGGTCAGGGCTCTATTGATCACTTTTTCAAACAGTATACTGATGCTGGGAAGGAGACTTTCGACCGGAGATTTGCCGGATTGGATGTGCCTGTGTGCCGTTTAGGAATGTGTTGTACCACCACTGTCTTGCAATGCGCTGGATAATGTGCATTATTAAGCAAGTTTTTAAACAGGATAGTGTAAACGTTAACTGCTTCTATTTCTTACTTCTCAGTGAACCGAAAACCAAAAGATCCAAAAAACCAGGAGATCTTCCTTTGAAATGAATGGTGGATGTGTCCCTTCATTGGCGGTGACATCATTTGCCAAGACCCGATTTTCCAAGATATGGTTTGGGAGAGAACTAACATTCACCTTGTACACGTTTTGAAGTGTCGCATACATTACTTTAACTTGCTCTTGATGATCTTCGATCACAAAAAAGTAGTCATCTTCGATCGCTTCTAATGGAGCTATGCCTGCAGTCACAATTACTCGTTCGTTGTCTGTAGTTCATGGGAGCTTAAGACACGGAAGCTTATTCTGATGCAGCATGGTAATTTTGCTGAATTAATTACTGTAGGTTTTTAAGTTGTGATTTCAGTATCCTAACCTCCGACCTTACCTCCGGGTCAGTTAAACGTCTGTACAGTAGTTTGAGCCTTGTCAGAAGCCTATTTTTTTTGTCGGTGAAGAGCATTGAACGCAGCTTTGCAGTATATATTGACATTATCAGTCAGTTTGTACTTAGGAATTGTTATTCCCATTGTTTATTTATGGGGTCGTCTATTCATTTGAGGTAAGCGTCTAACTCTTCGTTTGACAAATTCCTATTGGATGGTGGGTTGAGCGCATTCGAAGAGAGTGCATATGTCATTGTTGGGGAGAAGCGTGTACACCGCGTCCTGCTATTTTTGTAAGAGTGCGTTTGAACATACTCATCCAGTTCCGCAATTTCGTTGGGAATCGTTACAACGGCAATAAATCCGCAATGTTAGTACACGAATGTGTGAAGAAAGTTTATTGTTCGTCGCTTCATGTCAATCAGCTGTAATTGTTCGTCAAACAGCATAAGATCTATAAAGGTTCCTGATCTGGGATAAGACGGACTATCCGTTGCTTTTAAATCGAGTCGATACTCGACACTATTCTAACCCCTCCAATTGAATAGTAGGTTCCCTCTTGTGTTTGATGAATGATTTCTCCAATTGCTATGTTTTGCGATTAGATCTCCGGCCATGAGGTAATAATTCTCCTCCGAACCCGTTCACTGAAATGATCTTTAGGTGTTTCTCCACAAGCTGACTAATTTGCCCCTGAATAGAAAACAAAATAGCCAGCAGATCAGCATCACTACTAGGTGCACCAGGTCGTGAGCCCTGTAGAGAAACCTTTGGTGCTTGTTGTACCGTATTCCTCTGAGCGACCGCCGTTTGGGCGTAGGTCACATTATTATGGTCACATTGGGAGTTACGGCTGGAGGAAGTACGGTAATTTCCGATTCTCGTCGAGCCGTTTGTTTATCTTTTACGGCTTTAAGCAATGCCTCTAGTTAGCATATTTCGTCGTCTTCGTGGTTTGGAAATAAACGCTTGAAAATAAACAATGTATTTGCTTTCATTATTCAAATGAAAACACCTGTTGTTCCTCCGAAGGTTCGTGAGCGAATGATGAGGAAAAAATCCTAAGCCTACTGAATAGACGGCCTTCCTATCCAGGCACATACATACACACCCACCATACGGAAACCCACTCACGTTTCATGTTGCGTGCCCTAATCGTAATATTTAAAAAAAAGAATATATAAATATATATATAAATATCACAGAATCAAATCAAATTATGTATATCACAGATATTATCACTTTTACTCAAAACTTTCTATACATTACTCATTATTATTTTACCTCCACAGTGCCCTTCTATGGTCGTTCTAAGTGGAGTCTAGTTCAACTTCTCAGTAAAGAATTCTGTATTTGTTTTCTATTCAGAAATAGATACGATTCCGGTGGCAATATGATTATTTGCATTTTTGCCGCAGTATCATCCTTCATCCGCTCATTGTAAGTGTCTCTATACATATATATTATGGTCGGGAGACCACTGACACCGTCACAATGTGAATGCCTTTTCTTCTGCTCCGTGGCTTTAAAATCCGCCAAGAGTCGTCTGGTAAGATCCCATGCTTTGACGCAAGTACTTCTCTTTTATCTTTATGAAGGATTGTAGCTTTACTCGTCATGGACAATTTTTATCTCTAACTAAGTAAATAAATAAATAAATATATTCTGTAATGACTGAATGAATAAACTCTTTTCGTAATAAATAAACTATATAAACTTCAAAATACGCTCTGAAATATGTCTTTCTAAAGAAAAATATATAAACACTATAAACAAATAAACAAAAAATCTCTACAAATAATAAATAATAAATCAACTCTGCAAATAAATAAACAATAGACTCTAAAAAACGTTAATAAATGTAATACAAGGTCGGTAGAAGGCAGCGGCATCCAAATTTGATAACTTTGTTCATACACTGTTCACATGTGAAGGTTCTTGCGGTGAAATATTCCGAACTGTTCACCTTTATAATTTCCAGTTTCGCTGAGAAGGTTGCAGATTATCTTTACGCACGATTGACTTTATAAATTTATCATTATTGCTACTCTGCTTCAAATTGCGTCTATAAAAAATGTGTCCTACCTTTTATTTAACTTTCCTTCTTCTACTATTAAATACTTCTGAAGCCTTGCAGTGTGCTAACCACATTTTGTCAAAAATTTTTTTTCTAATGACCTTTAACCTATCAGCACAATTGTAGAGCTGAAGCATCATAATACAAAAAAAAATTAAACAACTTTTTCTCTTAGGCGACAAACAGCTTTCAGAAAATAAAAATTAAGCAAACAAGGCTTTTTTTTTCTTCTCGCACCACACCCTTTCTCCACTCATTTCTTTCGTTCCAAATCAGTATGAAATATTTACAATTGCGCTGAACTTTCTCCATTTTCATATCATATCGATATCTACATACAGTACTCAATGGATAAGCGTGGGTTTTTCCTGTGATTTTTTTTTTGTCAAAATTTAATGCAATAAATGTTTGGATGATAAAATTAACCCTCTTTTATGTTTTATGCAATTATTGCAGTAAGAAATTTAAGTGGAATATCTCTTTTTCATGCCTGTATGTACATATGTTGGTCAGGTAAAAATAACGTTTTCTATCTATTGTTTGCGTATAAAAAAACGCGATAATGTACATAATTTATGATAAGATTTTTTAGAGCCTTGCAAGGAGCACAAGTAAAAAGGAGGAAAACCTTTAACACGCCAAGCAAAAGTGCTAACGCCGAAAATGTTCAATCAAAATTTGGATTCCGCCATTAATCAATAAAAAAATCTCATACAGGAGGAACTGTAAGGAGAACATCAGAATTTATCGGACGTATGCAAAGGGTCATCTGCAAAATAATCAAATAAGAGAATCAAACTGGAGCGCAACGATCACCCACTGGTTTGGACAATTAGAAGGAATAACTACTAGCCATAAGAAGGGATAACCACTCCTTCCACCAATTCGTCGTAATATTTAGGAGCCTAAAACAAAATAATCTATGATGAACTTGAAATAACCAAAAGAAGACAATAGGAGAACCTCTGTGAAAGGACGGACATAAAAATTCGAATTTTAAGATGTATACCGCAAATCAGGAAGTTCCGCGCAAGTTGAAACAAGTTTATTTATTTAGACGAGTCACATATACCTTGTTCCCATGAAAGAGGAATGTCTTAAACTGACGGAAGTTCAGGGATTGAAAAGCCTATTGGAACAGGAGCATGGCTTATATTTGCGCATTCTTTTTTTTTTTTTTTAATTATTTGCTCGCTCTTCAAGAGGATATTAGGACTCTTATAATGCGTGTAGCACAGAGCGAGCGGAAGAGTTAGGAGAAGAATGTGTAGTAGTTTGAGAAACTCAGGTGTAATTGGTTTCAACTCACTTCCGTGTGTGGAGCCCGAAACGGGACGGAGGATTTTGATATCGACCTATTAACTTTAACCTAATTCACAGGAATTTGTTCGACATTCAACAACTTTGAAAGTTTGGAAGATTTAGCTTAGACACCCCCGCTGTCAGTGTTATGCCTTCACAGCAGAGCCATCTACACACAATCTACACAAACAGAGCTATTTTGAAAACACGAATTAGGAACTAAGCCGATACAACAACCACAACAACAAAGCCACCCATTAGTCAGACTTCTATCACTGGTCGACCAATCCAGTGATAGTGCCATTAACTTGATCCCAATGGCAAATGGTGACTGGACCAGATTCGAAAAACTAGACCACTACTCTAGGAATCGAACCTAGGACCTATCAATTGAATCAATTGAAAGGCAGGCGCTCTACCAACTCCGCCACCCAGCTGTTCTGGTAGATAAAATGGATTTCTCGGTGGCGCTCTTCTCATATTCAAATCTGAATCGAACTCTGGGGACTACTATTATGAGATGAAGTTTGAAAATTTCTCCAAATGGGTTCTGCAGCAGCTGGATGAAACGTCGGTTATGTAATGGACAATGCTTCAAATCACAACAAATTAAAAATATCGTTAATTTATTGGCTGGTAGAAAATAATATTGCACACAGCTCTTCAATGCTTAGAGTTGAACTACATGATATAGTAAAACGAAACACGCACCGGGAAATAAGGACTTGCCAAGGTCAGCATGCTTTGAAGTACTCTAGTTTCCACCATACCATCCGGACTTAAAGTGAATTGAGAATATATGGAGTTTTGTAAAATCAAGAGTGGCGGGTAAAAATACTACGTTTTATGCGGACCCCGTCAGGAAATTACCAGAAGAAGAATTCGCAAAAAATACGACCGAGAAGTGGAAAAGTACCTGCAATAAAGACATAAGAAGAGAAGACAATTGTTTGACATATGATTTGGGATACCTTAACCGAAAGAATTGTCATTAGACCCAACGAAGACTGAAGTGGAAAGCTACGGTGAAGATGATGATGGAGATCACGGCTATGATTAAGTGCTATTGCATTAAAAAAATCAAATAAATAAATATACATATATATATATATACATATATGTAAGATTCCATACTCATATTGGCAAAACATTCTTTATTCCTCTTTACATAAAAACTGAGAACTTTAGACCTATATCCATTCTACCATCAAATTCTCATTACCCACAATTCAATTCGCAATTCCGTTATCAAACACTTTCCTTTCCTATGACCTTCACCTCCAATACGTATCATACGCATTAACAATTCATCAATTCGTAACCAAACACCTGTTTCTTTCCCAAGCTAATTCATTTACAACCTTCACCGCCAAACCGTTCATTCAACTAACCATTTCCTCCAATCTTGCCTTGCCAAAGCACTTTCGTAAAAAAGTAAGTAAGTAGGTACTAAGAGAAAATAATGAAAAATAAAGAGGTCAGTCTTTGAATAAACATCAGACGTAGTAGTGCTTTCTTTAATTTAATTCCCTGGCGCCCAACTCGGCAATAATATCTTAAGTCTTGTAAAGCTCCAAAATTCTTAATTTAAAGAAAATAGAGCTAGTTTTTTATTTACAAGAAACAGAAAAAAACGTTCTGAAATATCCAGTAATAATGTGCAAAACATTAGTGTAGTTAGCGCAAAAATTAAAGAACTAGATCAAAAATTAAAGAATGTCCGCATATATTCTGTAGTATTTCCATTTAAGTCCATTGAAATAAAATGTAATGTAAAGCGTGAAATTTCATTAAATCCGTTTCCGAGTTTTGGGTTGAACGAGCAAGCTATATTTTATAGCGACAAGCTAACAAAACGGCTTTTAAATTATTCGAACCTTATGAAGGCTCAAAAAATTCTACGGAGCTGTTGCTTTAATTAAAAACCAATTTGTTGGGTCAGCTGACTTAATCTTAGTACCCCATAATTCAGATCTTAATTTTAGTGCAGTATTTGTACTTTTTGAGAATACTTACTCTAACAAACGCCCATTATTTGTTTTGTAAAACCAGATGGGTGTATTGTGTCAAGGCAATTTGAGCATTGCAAAATTTAACGATAAGGTTGAACATCATCTTAGTGCTATTACAAATAAATTTTCAAAGGACTATTCAGGGAAAAGCTAACCGATTGATTCACTAGGAGTTAAGTTCCAAGCAGACGCGCTACGCATATTTATTTCAGACCTTGATGTGAAGACCCCCCATCTGCAAAGGCTGAAGAACTTGAAGCAAACCAGTATAGGTAAAGTGACAATAACGCAGACGCAAGAACAAGTTCTAACACAAATGCTCGGAGCAATCCTCATTGCAAACGAGGTTCTTCCACAATGCAGTCAAATATAAAAAGTATTCAGCACGCAAAAGATCAACGTAATCAAATTAATGCAAATAATTTGAATACTGCGAGATTTCGTCAAAGACTGCAAAATATAGATGATCACATGAATGTTCATAAATCATCTAGATTTCGACACAATGGAAAACCACATTCAAGTAGGAAAAACATTATCAGGGGGCCTATTTGTGAATCCGGGTCGAGCGACATTTCATGTGACAACAGAGAAATGGTATTTGTGAACACGCCTCACATCATTAAGCGATTAATGAATTCGAGTTAGAAACACTAATCGAGAGTGAGTGAGTAGAAATTTTTTTCAATACGAAAGTGACCCTTTTCACATGAGAAATACCTCACTGAATGAGCATTCGATCAATTTTTTTTTTCAATTTCAATGCATTTTTATTGTTTAAATTTTTTGCCTTACATTCTAGACAAAAAACGCTTAAAACCAGCTTAATTAACTTAACTATGTATATACTAACTTACTGGCCCTCTGCGGGCGCTCTAAGCTAAAACTAACAATTAAATCTATGTCTTTCGACGAACAAATATTTACGTTAATTAAATTTAAAAAAACTAATAATAAGACTAAGAAAAAATAATTAATAATTTGAAAAACTTAGTATATGTATTTTTATTTATGTTTAAACTAAAACTAGACTTAAATACTAAACTACAAACTAATCTAAAACTTAAAATCTTATACTAACTTACAATAATATTAAAAACTACTTAGACTACGTTAAACATAATTAAGCCGGCCACGGCTGACAGTACATGCTATATTTGCCTGAAGTGCACTCAAGATAAATATAGACGACCGAGTTCTACTCTTCGTCCAACCACCAATAGTGAGAATATTGCCTTACGACATCAGCTCTGTCGCGGTCTGATACCGCCCTACTCAACCTGAGGGTCTCCGGTGAGCTACTTGCGACGTCTTGGTCGTAAGTGACTCGCCCGTCCACAGCTTTTCGACCAACGTGGAAGATTAACGGCACCGCTAATCTATTCTGGACCAGACCTTTTCTATCTAAATAGAGAAAAGCTTCAGGGGGAATAAGGCCGTTGAGGCGCACTGTCTCATGATGCAAATCATTGGGCTAAAAAGCCCGGGAGATCAAGTTGTTGGTCGAAGTCATTGCTCTTGCAATGTGACTTCGAATAAGTTTAATCAGAAAGTTGTCCACTCTGATCAGGTCGGCCCCGTTGTACAGGACCTCATTACTATAGAATTTTTTGTACTCAGACTCTGGAGTTCTATATAAATGGAGACAAGCCCTAAGACATCGTCTCTCGAAAACCCGTATCTTTTCCATTAAGCTTGTTCCCACGTTAAACCAAACGGGACAGCCATAGGCAAGGACAGGCCGAATAAGGGCCATGTAACAGATCACCTTTACCTTGGCATCGAGTTGACTGCTGTGAAACAGCCTCTTTGT
Organism: Orthonevra nobilis; assembly: GCA_963555765.1. Lineage (NCBI taxonomy): Eukaryota > Metazoa > Arthropoda > Insecta > Diptera > Syrphidae > Orthonevra > Orthonevra nobilis. Next base: position 35,639,983 of record OY743227.1, read on the forward strand.
CAAGGCAAAGGCCGCTTTGGCTCTGGCTAGAGCAGCATCTATATGTTTTTTAAAATATAGATATTGATCTAGCCAGATCCCTAGGTATCTGACAACACTTCGATTTGCTAATAGCTGTCCGTTTTGTCCAACAATAGAAAACATTCGCCACTTCTTTCTAGTATTTCTAGAAGCCCCAGACAACGGAGTCCTGAACAGAATGGTCTCGCACTGTTGAAAATTGATTTTCAACTTCCAATCATCGCAATATCCCTGAACTTTTTCGAAGTCACGCTGCAAAAGACTTACACTGACCTCGATCTTCGGACTTGACCTGTACGCGATCAAGTCATCTGCGTATGCTATGGATTGGCGGAGAGATCCTACAAGATCACTTGTGAAGATCGTAAATAAAATCGGCGAAATAACTACACCATGTTGTAGACCATTTTTAATTTCAAAAGTCCCAGCAGACACCACACTGCCATTTTTCACAATAAACTGTCTGCTGGTGAGCATATCTAAGATTATGTACAGCAGCAGTTTGCTTATACCGAGCTGGTCAAGCTTGAAAAAGAGCCCCTGCAACCATACAGTGTCAAAGGCCTTTTCCAAGTCAATCAACAAGGCACCCGTGCATTGTTTCTTACCTTTGTTCCATTGGATATCCGATACCAGTTTAGACGCGGCATGTATACAATCATGCCCCGCTCTGAAACCGAATTGGTTATCCGGAATAATATTTTTGTCCTCAACCCACTCGGTCAGGGCTCTATTGATTCCCTTTTCAAACACTTTGCTGGTGTTGGGAAGGAGACTTATCGACCGGAGATTTGCCGGATTGGATGTGTCTTTGTTCCGTTTAGGAATTGGCTGCACCACCGCTGTCTTCCAATGAGCTGGATAATGTGCATTATTCAGCAAATTGTTGAACAGGGTAGTGTAAATGTTTACCGCTTCTAGAGGAAGGTGTTTAAGAACAATGTTTGGTATTTCGTCGATTCCCACAGATTTCTTACTTCTCAGTGAACCGAAAATGACCAGGAGATCTTCCTTTGATATGAATGGAGGGTGAATCCCTTCATTGGCGATGACATCATTTGCCAAATTCTCGTCATTGAACCTGGTGAAACCAGTGTCTCCGATCGCCAGTACTCGATGTCATATCGCAAGTAAAAGTTGTGCAATAGGACACGATTTTCCAAGATATGGTTCGGGCGAGTGCTAACATTCACCTTATACACATCCTGAAACGCCGCACCTATTACTTCAACTTTCTCCTGAGGATCTTCGATCACAAAAAAGTTGTCATCTTCGATCGCTTCTATTGGATCTATTCCTGCTGTCACAAGTACTTGTTCGTTGTCTGTAGTTCGGGGGAGCTTAAGACACGGAAGCTCATTTTGATTTTTTCTTCGAGAGAGTTTATTAATTTCCGGGAACATACTAGGATTGCTAGCTTTAACAGCCCGAATTTTGGTATTCCAATGCAAATTAATTACAGCACGGTAATTTTGCTGAATTAATTACTGTAGGTTTTTTAACTGTGATTTCAGTGTCCTAACCTCCGAGTTTTGTGGGTCAGTAAAACATCTGTATAGTAATTTGAGCCTTGTCAGTAGCCTACACTTTTGTCGGTGTAGAGCGTCGATCGTAGCATTGCGGTATATATTGACATTGTCAGTCAGTTGGAACTTAGGAATTGTTCTGTCCATTGTTTGTTTTATTGTGTCGTCCATCCGTTTGAGGTAAGTGTCGATCTCTTCGTTCGACAAATTCCTATTGGATGGTGGGTTGAGCGAGTCCGAAGAGAGTGCTCTTGTCATTGTTCGGGAGAAGCCTGTCCACCGCGTCCCACTGTAATTGTAAGAATGCGTTTGAACATACTCCTCCAGTTCCGCAATTTCGTTGGGAATTGTTACTACGGCACTAAATCCGCAATGGTCACTGGCGTACACGAATGTGTGAAGACAGTTTATTGTCTGTCGGTCCATGTTAGTCAGCTGTATCCGTTCGTCAAACAGCATAAAATCTATATAGGAGCCTGATCTGGGATAAGACGGACTATCCGTCGCTTTTAAATCGAGTCAATACTCGACACTATTCTGACCCCACCAATTGAATAGTAGGTTTCCTCTAGTATTTGGTGATTGATTTCTCCAATTACTATGTTTGACGTTTAGATCTCCGGCCATGAGGTAATAATTCTCCTCCGAACCCAGACGTAAGTATTGAAAAAGTGTCTCGAGCTCTGAGATAAAACAGGTTTGTTGAGTAGCTTCAGTTGCATAGGCTGCGATCATATACATCCTCTTCCCACTACGGAGAGGGATGCATATGATGCAAGCCTCTAGCACCTGGAATCTACGCACTTCACCGCTGTACATAACCTTAAAACGCAGATTTTTTCTAACAAAGATAGCGACGCCACCAGCCCCATTGGAGTTGGGTCTGTCTCTTCTTATAATATGGTACTGACTGTGCCTCAACTTGTGCCTCTGAGAGAGCTTGGTTTCGCTAACCAGAAGAACATCGGGACTTCGGTCTTCTAACAACTTGAAGAGTACAGCTCTTCGTTCGATATTTATTAGCGAATTTACATTCACTGAAAGGATCATTAAGGGTTTCTCCACCAGCGAACACATTACGACTGGAGGCGCGTTAGACTCGGCAACAAAGTGTAGATACGATCTACGCGTGTCGCCTGTTCCTGAATTTGCTGTTGCAGCTGACTAATTTGCCCCTGAATAGAAAGCAAAATAGCCAGCAGATCAGCATCACCACTAGGTGCTCCAGGTCGTGAGGCCTGGTGCTTGTTGTACCGTACTCCTCTGACCGGCCGCCATTTGGGCAAAGGTCACATTGGGAGTTACGGCTGGAGTTTTAGGAACAGGTGGGCGCTTCACCTCCACCTTCTGTTGACGAGCCAGGTTTAATTTCCTAACTATGTTATCGCTGCGATTTAATTTTTCCCAACTAATGCATTGATAGTCTAGGACTTAAATCTTCCTCAGACTATCTATTTTGCTGTTGGGAGTCAGCTGGACCAGGAAGAACGGTAATTTCCGATTCTCCCTTCGGGCCTTTGCTGTAGTGAAAGGCTTAACACTGACGAACTAAAGATCGTCACATTCCTTCGCTTGAAGCTCCTGAAGGAGCTCCTCGGGATCGGTGGACGAATCTAAACCTCGAAGGAGCATTGTCTGCAAACGCTCTCCTTTGGGGGTGAATGAGAAGAACTCCGTCATTGTTTTCTCTAATATATTTTTAATTATTTTGTGATGCTCCACTGTGAAGCAGTGTATAGCATGCCTGTCATTACTTAAACGTCTAATTATAAAATTATCGCCTATGGCCGACTTACACAGTTTGATGGTGTCTTGAAGCTCCATCTTGTTGGTGTTTATCGGAGGCACCTTTGGCCTCGCTGCCGTCTGCTGCTGCTGTTGTTTCTGCTGCTGTTGTTTCTGCTGTTGTTGTTGTTTCTGCTGCTGCTGTTTTTGCTGCTTCTGCTGGTACTCTTTTTGTTGCTGCTTTGGCAACTCTTTTTGCTGTTGTTGCATTGGCAGCTTTGTTTTTAGCTGCTGCTTTTGTATTTGTGTCTGCTGTTGTTGTTTTACAACGGGCGCCGGATTTTCAATCGCGCTTGCCGATTGTGCCGTTTGTTGCGCTTTTTGACTGGCTGCCAGACGTTCTTGTTCGCGCCGAGCCATTTGTTTGGCCTTCACGGCCCGTATTATTGCCTCTAGTTGGCAAATTTCGTCTTCTTCGTCGTCGGTCTCTGAGGCCGCCAGAGACACGAAGGAGTTGCTGTCTCCAGTGTAGCGGCCCTCACCGCCGTCGGAGACATACGGGAATTCTTCTCGGTCCGTTGTTGTTTTTGTTGTCATTGCTGCTGCCGCTATTGTTGCTGCTGTTACTGCAGCTACCGTCAGTCGGCAGCTTTTCCACCGAAGCCCATAGAGACGGGCGCTCAACGAGGTTTGGAGTTGGTTTGACCCTCCTCCTCCTCTTCCCTGCCACCGATGATGATGATGACAACGGTGGTGGTTTTGGGTCAGGCAATGCCTTCCCCGCTCGTCCTCCTGATTGGTGAGGCGACGGCTGTCGCTCACTCATATTATTATTTGCTTATTTAATTTAATTGATTTAAATTAAAAATTAAAATTTATTTGCCCTGGCTGGGATTCGAACGCCTAACGTGCGGATCAAGAATCCGACACACAACCACTGCACCGGCTGGTTAGTTATCAGTGCAGTAGCAAAGTTAACACTTGAAAAAAATACTTGTACTTGTTTCACTCTTAAAGTCGAAGCACGTCTTTCTCCACTGAAGGTCTGTGAACGACTGACCCAATGAGCATTCGAGTTGTGAAACAAAATGGACCAACGGATGTAAGTTATAACGTATTATTAGAACATTTGAATTACTAAGTGAAAAAGTGTTTTTTTCTAAAATAAAGACGAAATACATACGTTATATTTTAAATACATGTGAAATACTTTTTTATTTAATTTTTCTTTTAGAATTAAAATGACAACAGTAAGACAGTACGAAATATTGGTTGATTTTCTCAGCCAAAACAAGGAATTGGCAAAAAGAAGAGTTCAATCCTCTCAAGCAAGGCAAAAGTCAAATGAGCTGTGGGAGGAACTGAGGAAGAGCCTAAATGCTGCAGGACCTCCTCTAAGAGATACTAATGGGTGGAAAAAGGTAAATTTTAATTGAAAATGTGCATATTGCTCATACTTACATGCAGACGTTACTATTAGATATTGATCATCTAAAAATACACATATATGAACTTTCCTTATAGGTGTGGTTCGACTTTAAAAGTAACGTCAACTTTTTCCACGCTGGAGGAGGGAGTTATTAACATACTTCATTTGGACGTTCAAGTGGATGGAATTCCCGACTGCCCTTCGTTTGGATGACGTTCCTTGCAAGATCAAGAGAACGAGAACGAGGTTAACATGGTATCAGCACACGAAAATATAGACAAACCAGTATCTACTCCCACACCGTCTTCATCGAGAATGTTAAAAACACCGCGCAGAAGTTCGCAAAAAAAAAAAAAACTTTCGAGAAGACATCCTTCTTAAGCAGAGTGACATTCAAGATCGGATGTTTAGAGACATATCGAATAGTCTCAAAAACATCGAGGAGCAAAATAAGGAAGCCCTGAAAATTAATGCAAAAATTCTTCAAGTTCACGAAAAGATGTATGCAATGAAAATGTCCCATCTTCAACATACTTCAAGTTAAAATTGAAAAGCAGGAAATCGAAAAAAGAAAACTAGCTTTGGTAGACAATCATATGTTGTAAATCCTTTTTTTTTTATATATTTCTTTGTTCGTTTTAATTTTTTTAAGTTTTTCCTGCTCATGTTTTTCAATTTGATTTCAAATTTGAACAGTAAATTAAAACGAAAAATTAAAAAAAAAATTCAATTAAATAGACAAAATAAATTGGCTTATTTATTGCACTAGCCAATGGGGTCTCTTATATAGTATTATCCTTTTCTGCACTTTATAATAAACATTTTACCTGCTACTGGGAAGTGAAATTGGATTGGAAGCATCCCTAAATGATTTGAAAACCGCTTTTCGGTTTTCTTCTGATTCCAGGCTAGTATCCGAATCACTACTATAAAAAATTTCTGTACTTCATATAATTAACACTCCATTATCATTAACCAAAACTTTTTTTTGGTAACTGAATACCAATACCAATAACCAAAATGTGTTATATGTTACCGAGCTTCCCTTTTGGAACGAGTTGGTCGATTTTAGCGATCGAGGTGTCTACGGAGAGCTAAGAACGTAATTTAGAAACTTAAAATACAAGATAATAAGATTCTAATTAAAAAGATGAAAATGTTGAGATACTGTGAAAACTCCGCGTTCTCAGAAGAGAAAGACTGCTGTAAAATCTGGAAATGCAAACAAAATTTTAATTAACAACTCCATATACAGGGGAATTTCGTCGTCATCACTGCTATTACCACATTTACCGCGGGACAACGAGTAATTTGACCAAAACTTCATTCGAACACACCGTACCGCGGCTTTCTCTATCCATCACCTGAGGACGCGTCTGATAGGGAGCCCACTCCGCAGAAAAAAATAAAATATCAGAAATAAAAAATAAAAACTTAAAAATAAAAACAAAAAAAAATAAAAAATAAAAAATAATTTATTAATCGTGTCACACAAGCAAAGTATTTTTCCAAAGTATTTTTCCAAATCGATTTGCCGTAAATTTGGTGTGTTGTGAAATTCACTCATCATTGAGTTTCCGGCAGATAAATTGCATCTCCAGTCGTCTAATATCAATCGTAGTGCAACCTGTATTGCTTCATGAAAGTGGTGAAATGCAAATCAATTTCTTTGATTAAGAGCAGGTAAATAATATCAAAATAGATACTAGAACGGTTCCTGAAGAAATCAGGAATGAGGTTCAATAAGGGACCCAAAATAACCATTATTTCTTCCATACTCCTGAAAAAGGTTGCCCCAAAATTAAGAGTTAATATTGAAGGTCGTAAACAACAACTTAAATTGGTTTTGGTAACGAATAATCGTTTTCAAAAACCAAAATTGATTTTTGTTGCCCATAATAATTATCGAAAGCTTTAATCTTTTTTGGTTACCAATAATCATTATCGATAACTTAAATTATAACCATTATCCATAAACAACATTTTTGTTTGGTTACTAGATACCAATATCAATAACCAAAATGTTTTTAAGGTTATCGAGCTGCTCTTTTTGAACGAGTGTTAACGAGAAAAAAGAAATAAAATATAAAATAAAATAAAATAATAAGTAATTGATCGTGTAACACAAGCAAAGTTTTTTTTTTTCAAATCGACAGGATTTGCTGTAAATTTAGTGTGTTGTGAAATTCACTTATCGTTGAGTTTGGCAAACTTTTTGCAAATTGCACTCAAGTTTCCGGCAGATAAATTGCATGTCAAATCGTCCAATATCAACCGAAGTGCAAAAAACGCCCTTTCTACGGAGACCTGGGTTGCTGGAACGGCGTGAACAATTTTTTGGTTTTAGCCAGCTCCTTTTTAGCAGATGAAAGCGTTCGCTGGAGACGTAGGTCCAGAGTAATAGTGCAGCATAAAGAACATCAGTGTTAATAAATTGAGGCTCACTTTTCTTAATGCACTCTGAAGCTTTTTCAGCTGTTCTAATGTCCATATTCCTATGTTCAGTTTTCAAGATCACCCACAACTTAAAAAAAATCTCCTAATAGCGACTGTTAACGCTGAATTTTAATGCAGCCTCATACAGTGGTCTTAAAACTGACACTGCCTCTGCGATCACATTCCATTCTCCCTGCGTTAGTGGCTCTACTAGCTGTGTGCAAACATCCTTGTACAATAAGAGCTTTTCAAGCATGGTGAAGGTTGAATTCAATATCGTTGCTTCATCGAGTTGTGGTTTTTCCCAAGTCTTGGGAATGTCTTGACATATATAAAATTATCTACAGTGAGTGCCGCACAAATCGTCAATAGTACCACAATTTCTCAAAAACATAGTACACATGTCTGTGACCATTTGTTTATTTTTGCCATCTCAGATGACTTTCGATTATCTATATAAAACCCCAAAAATCGAGTTTACATCCGAGATGTGTAAAAAAATCCAAGGACTCGTTTATTAAAAGGATCAGTAAAAATTGGATACCTTTATATAAAATACTTATATTCAATATATTAACTATAAATTTGCTTACCTAAATTTTGGAGTTCTTAATGTCTTAACAACTTGCCGAGAACGATTTACTTTGTCGGGAATATTTGCTGCAGGAAAGTCCTTGACCGCAAGTTGAAGGGTGTGTGCTGCAATCTTTCGATCGAGCTTACAAAAACTATCGTTCATACTGTCGTCAAACTCACTTTCTACGTCATTTAACACCGGCGTTTTCCAGCATAATTCGGCCTTGTCTGTTGTTACTGAATAAATTTGTTGCTTTGGTATTTCGTATTCAGCTCTTCTTTCAAATTCTCGGCAGTTTGACTACGAAATACCTCCTTCATGGACAACGTATACACTTTAAGCACAGTTTTTTCAATAATCTGAACATTCTATCAAATTTAAAGCAAATAATACGCCCCTTAATCTGTTTTATTATATTTTTTTCTTATTTCAAGACAACGCTCATTAATCAGATGAACAACGTTCGAAGAATTGACTGGCGTTAAATTGAGTCATTGAAATATTTGCCCGTTTAATAGTTTGAAAGGCTCGCTATCTAAAAACGATACAGGCTGTGATTGCTGCGTCACAAAATGGATACACGCGTTCGTCACGCACTTTTGGACAACAGCATTGAGAATTTGACCTTACTCAATTCAGTTAGCCCTTTGTCCACATTTTCTTCGAATTCGAGTCTTTCCCTTTCGTAAACTTCAAAGTGCGCTGCCACGACAGGTCTTTCAAATTTGTGTCATGTCAATATTACTAATTTTTATTTACATTTACTTTCGTTGGTATCGCGGTTATAATTATAAAACTCACCAATGAAAATATTTCTTTTTCTGCCGATCGTGTTTTATTTCACACACTATTATACAGCTGTCACTCTGAATTATCAAACGAGAGTGATCGCCGTTAGTTATCAAGATGAAATATTGATGCGCGGGGACCAAAACAGTTATTGGTGCATACCAGTAGCAATTGAAGTGGCAGGTATGCGTTTTGGTTAAGCAAGAACAATCCCTATTAAGAACAATCGAGTGTATTATTCATAATCAAAGCAATTGAACTCGTAAGTCATTCAACAATAAGAGGATCTATTTTACATTTGTAACCTTATAAGTATTTAGAACCATATGACCTATGAAAAGTGTAACTAGGAGTTATATAGAAGATAAATTAAGTATTTAAGTATTTAATTTATATAGAATATAAATTAAGTATAGAAATTTAAAATATGTGAATTCTCAGAGTAAAATCGGGCTTAAATATAATATAAACTTTTTTTTTACACTTTATAATTTTCTATTGAAAATGAATAACCATTATGAACCACTATTTTTTTTCAGTTATGGATAAGCTTTATTTTTGACTGCCAGTTTTTTTGCTTTTGGTACGGATTTGGATCTAAGAATTTTTTCCGAATAACCAATTGAGTGGCCGACAATCTTCTGCTTTTGTAAGTCGTGGTGCACGCATTTTGTTTGGATTTCCAGATTTTACAGCATTCTTTCTCTTTTGAGAACGCGGGGTTTTAACAATACCTTAATATCTCATACTTTTCAATTTGAATCACTAAAATCGACCAACTCGTTCCGAAATGGGAGCTTGGTAACCTAAAACAAGTTTAGGTTATGGATAATGGTTATCGGTAACCAAGAAAAAAGTTTGAATTATCGATAGTGGTTATTGGCAACCAAAAAATATTAGAGCTATCGATAGTGGTTATCGACAACCAAAATAAATTTTGGTTATTGATAAGAGTTCCTGGTAACCAAAAAAAAAAGAAGTGGTTGATCAATAATGGTTACTTCAAGAGAGATAAACAATTAGTTACGGAAACTGGTTAAAGCATAAACTTTTCATAAAAAGGTTATAATGGTTTCAATAATAAATTGAAGATTTGTCAGAAGCTTTCGCTCATCCAGATGAGAAACTACCTTTTAATACTGATATAAAAGCAACTATCAGAATTTTGGACTCAGAGCCAATATATTCAAAACCAAGTCCATGTAATATGGCAAATACCTCGTTCGTTTATAATGAAATCGAAAGGCTTCCAGATGATGGGATCATAAGCCCATCGCCTTCCCCGTACATCGCCCCCATCTTGGTGGAAGGAAAAAAAGGCGTTAACGGTCCCCCTCAATCTAGATAAGTGTTAAATTTTACATAATTAAACGAACGAAAGGTACCAGATATTATTCTACAATAAATTTAAAATCCACCACTCTTAGAGGAAAAGGACCGCGAGAAATCAGCGTTCTCCATAAACAATGGAAATTATGAATTTTGTAGATCATTTGGACTTAAAAATGGTCCTAGTATTTTTCAGAGAGCAATCGACAACATACTGGGAGATGACACAGGAAAGCGCTGTCACGTCCTTGTAAATTAAGTTAAAATATTTCCAAAATCATAAATTGAACATTTAGAGGACATTAAAATAAAAATTTCTAAACTTTAAATACCAACATGAGAATATCTGAAAAAATTGATAATTTTTCGAACTAGATTCAGAATTTTTAGGATTTTGCGCGTCTGCAGACGGTATCAAGACAAGACCAAGTAAGATTAGAAGCAAAGTTAATTTGAAGTGTCAAACTCACTTCGAGCCCTTAGATCATGTTTAAGTCTTTCGGGCTTATATCGTCGTAATGTTTAAAATTCCGCTAAGATAACAAAACCTATTATGAAAAACCTTAGAGGAGACAATGGTCACATAGGAACAAATAAGTCAAAAAGTGTAAAAATCAATTTACGTTCAGAGGCTGTATGTGCCTGAAATAGAATAACTTCATTCTAGCTGCGGAGTACGTATTACTTTTCTACTCCGATCTACGTAAACAAGCAATAGTTCTCTCTCAAGCTGGTAGACCTATCACAATGATCACTTGTATTTTGAGAAAGACAGAAGAGAATTTCGCAACCAATAAACGTGAGATGCTTGCTATAGTCAGGGCACTTCAATCTTTAAGAAATTACTCATAAGGGGTCCCTGATATTCACATTTGGGATATCTGAGGAAAACCCTTACACCAAACTTGAACTATGAAGGGCATTTATTGATGAATTTGCTCCAACGGAATTTATTGCGATCTGGAAACTCGTGGCAAAATCCCAGAACGAAATTGTTAAATCCGTTCCCAAAATCAAAATGAAATATACAAACAAATACGTGAAAACTTTTTGAATCAAAATGATCAACTGGAAATAATTATAAATGAGCAAAACAGAGCTCATAGAGGACCTCAAGAAAACTGTAAATATATTATAATAAAATATTTTTTTCCAGACATAAAAAAATTTTGTTAAACATTTGCATCCAAATGCAAATTTTGTAAAGAAAGTAAGTATCAGCGTAAGCCGATACAGCACCCGATAGGGGCAACACCAATTCCAAAGTTTGCCGGAAAAATATTGCAACTTAATAAAGGTGCTTTTACTTCAAATTCTATACAAGCGTTATTAAGAAATGAATTTCACCTTTCAATGTATTCAGTACCAGCACAATAATAAAACACCACTCAAAAACTTCAAACCAGGTGACAAGGTATTTTTTAAAACTAAAAAACGAAGAGGTAGCAGAAAAAGAGTTCAAGCTGATTTTGGAACAGCTATTTTTTAATCGACGGAAGACAAGCTCATACAAACAACCTGAGATAAACTTTAACTATTCGGTTCTCACAAATATGGCTGGGCGCTGCCAAAATTGTTGACTATTCTTCAACACTGTTCATCCCCATGTCCATTTTCAAGACTATTTTTATTTGAAACATTCCAATAGTTTTTCAAATATTGAAGAAATAATGAAGGAAAATATAAACATATTAAATGAAATAAAAAACGAAAGTCCAAGGAAATACCATTGCAAGACGTAAATGAAATAGACCGTTTACTAATGTTGCTTAAATTCCCCATCAGGAACAGGCGGTCTTTAGATTTTGTAGGTTCCGCAATTAAATTTATAGCAGGCACTCCAGATCATAACGACATGGAACTCCTCAAAGCACAAGAAGATGAAATAAATAGTTAGGGCTAGCAACAGACAGATTGCTATTAAGGCCGAAATACAAGATAAATTGAGCCAATGTATTCAATAACGTAGGTAGAAATTCAATGATTAAAAATGGAGCGGATAAAAGCTATGAAAAGATAACAGAAATAATGTAAAAGAGAAATAGAATAATAATAAACAATATCATTTATTCCTTAATTTTAGCTTGAAATGATAATGTTTAAACCTGTGCTTAGGTGGAATAGAAATAAACAAATCCAAAGAAAATGTATTAACTGATATAAGTGATATCTCGAATGTTGCTAATGTAAAATTGTGTAACCAATGTGACAGTTTAATATTTTTCTTTAAGATTCGTAAAGTTCAATAAATATGTTAATTATTTGAAACTTCAAATAACTCAGATATTTTTTAACAAAAATCATTATCCCTTAAATGCTTATGCTTATATTTCTATTGTGAAATTGATTCCCAAAATTCCTGCATTTTAAAACTACTGAATAACAATACGTCGAACTGTCCAGCATCTCAAGCTGACCACACAAATAAGATTGAAGTCATCAATGATGGTCTAATCGTCGCCAGGGTCGTGAATGTAGCGATAGAAGAAAACGAATAGCGCGTTTTAAATGGCACCTTTCTCATAACATATGAGATTAAGATCAAAATTAACGGGAAAGAAAACTGTGCAGAAAAGATTTTAAAAGTGAACCGCCTACCAGCGCTAGTAATTTTCAACGGATAGATGTCGCTACTATTCTTGCATAAGGCGCACATCATCAACAATCAGAAAATAAAAGAATTTGCAATTACTCTTGAAACAAGCAAATGGATGTGGTAAAGCATCGTAGGAATACTTGCGTTTGCTATTCTTGTTTACGCTACACAAAAGTAAGACCGAAGACTTTGAAAATTACAACATAGGCAGACAACGGCATATCAGCATAAGATAAGGATCTTATAAAAATAAGAGCATATAACATAAGAAACGATTATTTTCAGTCTTAAAAAAGAGAGGAGTTAATGATAAAGTATAATTCACAATCCAACTCGCCAATTCTTAACCACACATCAAAGAAGCAACGACAGCTTCTTATTGTCTGTATATACATATAACACCTTATCGACCTATCGTATTCAAGAAACTAAGACGAGTACGATAACTTGGGCGCCAAAAACTGTAACGGTTTATTGTAGAGGGGTCAAAAACAAGCATTTTTAACTATGAGAGGGGGATCTATCTCGCACCGTGTAGGAGGTAGGGGCCATTTAAAAAAAAATTACTTAAAATGAAAAAAAAAAACAACAACGGCAACACTAACAATAAAGTACTATACCAACTTTGAAAGCCAGAAACATGTTCTTTAATCCTGGGCTTAAACTAAATAGTTTACTTTAATAGTTTTTGAAAAATTCGTAAGCAAACTCAAAATTTAGATAAAAAAAATTTAAAAAAACAAGTTTAGACCAATTTTCTTAAAAATTGTGAAATGAAGTGCTAAGTTTGCTTTTTTTAGTCAATGATTGTATCAATTGTGAATAGAACACAAAAAACCGAATGGTTTTATGTCTTCCAGTTTTTGAGAAACCAGCTACTCCTCGAAGATTTATCAGTATCACTGACTGACATCCTCTTCAGCATTTCCTCCAAGAGTACTGGCTTATCCATGTAAATGTCCTCGTCGATTTTTCCGTTCAAGTAAGCTGATGTGACGTCCAGTTGTGAAACGAACATATATTTCTTCGCTGCGTGAGCTAACAGCAATCTTAATGAGCTTAGCCTTGCCACTGGAGCAAACATGTCGTGAAAGTCTTCTCCCGGTTTTTACGCGAATCCTTTTGCCACTCGTCTGGCCTTCCGTCGTTCAAGTAAGCCATCAGCAGGTTCTGATCTCGGAGTAAATAGCATCTTCCCAATCGGACTTGTCACATCCTGAGATGGCTTGCGAGAATGGTACCTCTGAAGCATTCATTGGAAAATCTGCTTTATTCGTTGTCGATTTTCTTGATAACGTCGATTTCTTTTCGCATATTCCTCGGTCGCCCTCTTCGACCTGACTTGAGTTTGGTCGGTCTTCCTCGCGCTTATCGGGATTTTCTCAAAATATCGGATGTTGTACTTTCGCTGGTCGATTCGATCCGATCACTATGATCTTTTTGTAGGATTTCTTCCGCTTTCACTATTTATTTTTCGGCCTTCGGTTTGACGTCTTCTTCATCAAGTTTTTTTTTTTGATTGATGACCATATCTGCAGTGTGGTTTGGGGATACCATACTGTAGCGTCGATTCGCGGTCTCTTCACAGATGAAATCCTCGAAATCTCCTCGATTTTGATAATCTTCGACAAACATGAAGTCTCTTGATATGTAGGTTTTTCTCTGGGATGGTACCCAGACTCTGAAGCCCTTTTGTGTTTCAGGATATCCTACGAAAATACCTTCTAGTGTCCTGTCATTGAATTTCCCTTTGTTAGGTGTTTTGTCCAGTATGAAAACCTTACTGCCGAACGGGTGAAGATAGTTCAGCCTTGGCAATTTGCCTGTCCATTTTGTATATGGAATATCTCCATCAAGGATCTTCGTAACACAGCGGTTACGAATGTGATTTGCAGCAGCCACAGCCTCAGCCCAAAAGGAAGGTGGAAGTCCGGATTCCTTCAGCATACATCTAGCTGACTCGACCAATGTCCTGTTCTTCCTTTCTGCTACGCCGTTTTGCTCTGGGGTGTATGTCGTTGTCAGTCGACGCTGAGTTCCGGAACTTTTCATGAGGTTATTCATATCTGTGTTGCAATATTCTGTTCCGTTGTCTGACTGCAATGCTTTAATCTTCCGACCAGTTTGTGTCTCTGCAAAATTTTTAAATTCGTTAAATTTCGAAAGAACTTGATGCTTACCATGCATGAAGTATATCATGCAGTATCTGCTGTGGTCGTCGATAAAAGTTTCGAAGTACCGAGAACCGCCCTGAGATTCGGTTCTCATCGGTCCGCATACGTCACTGCGTACGATGTCCAGTACTGCTCTTAGGCGTTCAGTCAGAGTCGGAAACGGTGTGCGTGTCAGCTTAGCAACTATACATGTCTCACATATCTTGAGGCGTTCCTTCAGTTCAGGTATTAAACCCTTTTTGGCCATGAGTGACAGGTCGTGAGCATTCAAATGTCCTAGATTTCGATGCCATAAATTTGTTTCTCCAACTTCTTTACAGGATGCCAAGCGACTTTCTTGGCGTTCTTCGCGCAGATAAAATAAATCTCCGTCTCGATCAGCTACGAACTTTGTTTCTCCGCTTTCATCTTGGACGTATGCCTTGTCTTTGGTGAATATTACTTTATGCCCATTGTCTACTATTTTGGCGATGGTTACCAAATTGGTGCGTAGGTCTGGTACGTGAAGTGTGTTGTGTAGCCGTACAGGAAAGTTTTCCTTGCCATTCCATGTTGTGACTATGACGTCACCCTTGGCTCTAACAGCTGAGCATGCGTTTGTGGCTAGCTTAAGACTGGAGTGTGTTGGCTGAATATTTCGGATTATCGTCTTGCTCCCACAGAGATCCGACGTACATCCGCTATCCAAACACCATCTGTTGTTGACGATATTGCCGAAATTTGCGAAATGTGAAGTGTTTGTATGCTCCATTTTCGATCTTGTTTCCTTTTTCTTGAAGCAGTCGGCAGCTTTGTGTTCCCTTTTCCCGCAAAAATTGCAATTATATTTAAAGGATTGATTTGTTACTTTGTTGTCGGTTCTGCTTTTGTTTGTCCTTTCGTGATGGTCTTCCTTAAAATTTCGTGACGTTCCGACGTTGTACTTAGCGAACATTGCTCCAGATGATCGGTCATTGGATTTTCGAGATCTTGCAACATACTCCTCGATGATTTTGATTTTCAAGGTTTCGATATCTAGAAGGTTGTCTCTCGATTGCACATCCGTAATTTTCGAAGGAATCAGGAAGACTATACAAAAGCATAATAGTTAACAAATCATCATTTATGTTAACTTCAATATTGTGTAATTTGTCAACTGTGTCAAAAAAAAACTGAAAGGTACTCCCTTAAATCCTCGCCTTCGGCCATTTTGTTTTGTGTCAGTCGCTTTAGAAGCGTTGCTATCCTGGCAGGTCCTTTTGATGCGTATATGACTTCAAGTTTTAACCAGATGTCTCTCGATGTTGTGCACCCATGTATTTGGCTGAGTTCCGATGGACTGATGGCTAGAATTAGATCCGATTTGGCTTTTCGATCTTCAGAAATCCAGACGGCTTGTGTTAGTGGCGCTCCTGCATCTTCGTTTGCTTCGGGTTTCGACTTCTCGCCGCTGACATAAGCCCATGTCGCGTTTTTTACTAGGATGGCTTCAATCTGGATTTTCCATGTTTCGTAGTTGTGCTTTGACAAGCTCTCAATGCGAATTGAGTTGGCGTGGGCCATCGTTTGATTTGAATTACGAAAGGAAAATTTTGCAATTACGCGACAGAATGAATGCACGTTTCGTTTATCAAAAATTTTAATTTTTATTCAAGCACTGGGATCTGGGCCTATAACTTATCAGAGTTACGCATGTATTATTTATTTCAAGAGTAAAAAGCTATATCACAATGTTGTGTAAAAAATGAGGGATGAACCGCACGGCTGGAAAAATAATGAAGGAATGAGGAAGGAACATTATGGGAGCGTTCAATATTTGACATGAGATGAATTATGTGGTGATTACATTCGGTGTGTTGAGTTGAAGTCTTCGGTGAGTAAAATGCTGATATTCCTAACATGAACTGAATCAAGTCTTCTTGCTCGATGGGGTTATGCGATGCTGTTTCCTGCATGGAGAGCACATATTGCTGTATTGTTTCAATCCGCCGTCTCTTTCTTGATGACTGAAGATATCGGATTTTGTTACAACACACTTAAACTCACCCAGAAGTGCATCTCTCAGCTCCTTCCAATTGCGCAATTTTAGAGATCTCACGAAATGACTGGCGGTGCCACCAAGGAGCCTCTTTCCGAATATGAACTTGGTTCGATCATCCAGTTGCAGAGTTTCAGCGTTCTCCTCAAACTGTTCTACCCAATGGACAATGGGAAAGTGGTCATCTCCACTGAATGGACACAACAGGTCTTCCATATCCTTGAAGTTTTGCGAAATATGTGGTTTTCTTGGTTATCCGCCATGTGCAGCTCTTTCAGTCTCCGCTTCAGCAAAATTATTTCTTCCTTCTTTTTGCATGCTTCTCGTAGATTGTTAAGCTCCTCATCGACGTCGGTTCAGTATGCACGGACAGTTGATTGATCACTCGTGGTCGTCGGCTGAATCAGGGTTATTTTGCTTAAAATCGGATATAAATCCTCGTGCAAGATTTTGCAGATTCTCATCCGAATAGTTTTGAACGGCTTCCATCCGTAATTTAAACACTACTTTACAGCCATCAGTTCTCAAGCCAATCGATCGCAAAATATTTTTAAGAACAAGGACATTTGCTTTATTAATAAACTGGTTGAACAATTCGGACATTTTCGGATTTACGTTAAACATTCGAAAAAATTAAAACTTTTGTCAAAATTTAATTTGGAAAGAAGATTAAGGTAAATTTTGTTGGATAGGCGAGCGGGTCAATTAAAATGAAACAAAGACGAGATGTTTAACTTACGATAGTTTATTGAGAAGAATTTATAAGTTCAGTAGTGAACCGAGAGTAGTTCTTATTTCGGTTCATATTTACTACATTATCTTAAGAGTGTATATTTATACATGAATATTGATGTGTCATGCGAGAACACTTACAGTGGTGTACAATAAAAAAATTTAATGCCTACAGTACTCTGATGGTAACGCTTTTAACATATAACGGAGCTTTTCTTGTTCATCCAATTTTCCGCCAGCTATTATTAATGCATTCGAGGCCTTTTCAAAATCGTCAAAAAATAATGTAACATTTTCATAATTGTTCAATTTCACATTTTCTAATTTAATACGTCAGACTATCTGTAAAGCAGAAGAATCTTTTGAATACATTTCGTCGAATTTTTTCATTGTTTCAAAACTTGTGTCCAGGTTTCTGAAGTACTCTAATTGCCGATTCGATATAGAGCTATATATATAATAAGTAGCCTTTATCTCTTTCCTTTTCCAAGTATCCTCAGACTCTGATGCTGATCTTTGTCGTGTTGCTCCTTGCACTCTTTGAATTCCAGTAATTTCAATATTCTTTTTTCCCAGCTTACATATTCAGACCCATCGAAAATTGGAATCACTACATCATCTCCCTTAACATATGACGCCGTTTCTTCTTTCTCACTTTCTGGTTCCTCAGGCTTTTCAATGAGATTTTTAATTACGAGGACATTCACGAGCTGTTCTACAAACAATTTTCTTAAGCTCTTCAATTCTTCTTTTACTTCAGTTTTCACGATACTCATTGCAACACTAGTTTAATAGTTCATTTTAAATTTAACTTAGATAACTTTCATTTAATTTTTTCGCGAACCGGCGTAAATCAAACAGTTTTTGTTTTTGTTTGTTGATTCGCAAACACGTTTGTTTTTTTTTTTGTGTTTTTGTCCATTTCAACTACGCTCCGCTACCATGCTAAGATAACTGGTTGCATTGACTGAAATGATGTGAGGGAAACACTTTTTTATATTTAAAATAAGAGTTTATTTTATTATATATAGTAATATTGATTTATGATAGATAGACACTGCCTTAATGTGAAGCCCTTACTCTATGGCATCTCAGACTACACTGATCGCTGTGCGTTAAGTGTACTTTCGTTACAGTACTCTATTTACACTCACGCACAGCTACCATTACATTGTAGTAATTCAAACTGTTAATTTACATGTTTTAACAATTCTCATTTACAAAAATTCATTAACTTTAATCTGTATATACTTAAATTACATATTTAATTTGGGAGAAAAGTTTGTACATAAAGTTTAAAAAGTTTAATTACTTTATAGTATTCAGCAAGCGTTTCTCGTTGAATATTCTTTTCTTCTTATCGCCTAGGCAGGCTTCGTGCCATACAGTTGCAGTAACAGCCTGGCCTTTGTCACTGTTCAAGTTTCGCCTCAGCGTCCGTATTTCAGGAGTTCACAAGGTCTTATTTTTATGAGACTTTTTTTTCACAGTTACACTTTCGTGGTGTTAAGTCCCAGGTACGCTCTCTTCACTTCACAACACTTTTCTATAATATATTTTTTTTTATACTTCTATATTTTACCGGTGTGTAGCCCGAAAACGCGTCAAGATACTAATTTCGTATTTGGTAGTGGGGATCGTTCGTTAACGTGAATCCCACCGCTGCCACCAACGTTATATACTTATAGTTATCCACTTCGCGAGATATAAAAAAAAATACGGCTTGAAATTTTAACGAAATGAATTTTATTGTTTCTGAACTACAACTGGCTGACTTAATTCCAGTTTACAGAATTTATTGTGTATTTCTTGCAAACGGTGCATATTGCACGCGCTTTGCTATTGTGCTGTAGGAAAAGAATATGGAATGGATTGAGGGAAAGGAATGGGGCAAGATATGAAATAGGATTATGTTTTTGCTTTATGCATATTTTAGTGAGGTATTGGGTGAAGGGAGTGAGGTGGTGTACATAACTCCTCCCTCCTTAGGATTCGACTCCGGCGAATTAAGATTTTGTGGTGATGGTGTGGGTGGATTTGGCAGTGCACATTTTATTTTACATTTATCTGTTATAAAAATATACATTAATGAAATTAAAATGATAAGTACAATTAGTGTGTATTGAAATGAATTACGTATTATATTTTTTAGATGTAATTCTTTATTTTTTATGTTATAATTTTGGTGTTTCTGTAAGGATAAATTATGCATTATGCAGTGGTACAATATTAAACTGTTCATTAAAACTTGTTTTGGAATCTTTATAATAATTGTTGTTTATAATAACAGAGCAGTTCTTTAACTTAATTAGCACATTCCCTTCTATTTCTCTATTTGGCAAGCAGTTAAATTCCATTTTTGTTTTTGTTAGTTTCTTTAAAATTAAAAAAAGTTTTCATTTATTTACTTAACAATATTAATTTCATTGTTTTCGTTATAATTACATTTGCTTGGGAATCCTGTTAGGATATCTGAGTAACAAGTGTCATCTGATACATTTAATAATTGATTTACACTACAAAGATTTACTTTATTGACAATGTTATACTTTTCTTTAATGAAATATGCTTCTTTATAATAGAGTAAGAGGTTTGTGAAAGGAATGAAGATGGATTTATTAGTAAGGGTTGGGATTGGTTCGAATTTCTTTAAATCTTTATTCTTTGAATAAAGGGATTTTCACTATAAATATTAAATCGGATTTCCGGTAAAATGCTTGAATTTCGCAAATTTCATAGATTTGTTCCAAGGTCTCTGTTACCATGCCACTTAACTTTATGTTTTCATAGGCAAATTCCAGCTCTTTGGGGGATAAAATATTTTTCGAAATTATTCTAAGCTTTGCCAGTTGGATAGACTCGAATATTTCGTCTAAGTCGTTTTTAGAACATAAATGTCATAGGCAGTTTGATATAAGCTTTGCATATAAATGATATCGTGAATGGAAGATCCCTCAAAATTTTATTTTGTATTTGTTCTTGTGAGTCCGTTAAGTATTTATAGATTGTTTTCTAAATCTATTAAATCTTTCAATGATTTGTCTATTGATTCTTGTTTGGTCATTTTCACTGTCAAGAAGTTGTTTGTTGTTACGTTCTAGTGTTCTAATTTTTTCGTCGATTTCAATGGCATCATTGTGATCCATATTTCCTGTTATAAATTTAATGCCAGATCCCAGAATATCTATAAGTCCTCTTTTGTTTCGGTAATTTGGGTAAAGTAAATTGAATGTGGTTTGTAGTGCTATAAATTTTTGGTTAATACTTTTCTTAAGAATTTTGTCATTACCAGAGTTGTAAAAGACTTCAATCTTTTGTAATGCAATCCCTGAATTCTCGGAAAGTATTTCATGATTTGGGATTCATTCAATTTACTTCATATGATTACTTAGACTCCAGCATTGAAAACTCTCATTCTTTTTGAAGTCTTGATTGGATCAATCTTTACGACCAGTCTTTTGATTTGAAAACAATTGAATGCAATTCTATCGACTGACAGTGCATTCACCAAAGTCACTTTGAAGACTTTACCATTGTCTTGAAGTCTCCTGCATTCAGTTGAAGCCTTTGGGACTTCAACAGATTTTCATTGCAGTCTTTGGGACTTCAAAAAATTTACATTGCAGTCTTTGGGACTTCAACAAATTTTCCCTGCAGTCTTTGGGACTTCAAAGTTTTTTGTTGCAGTCTTTGGAATTTCAGCATGTGAACAGGTTTGAAACAGAAAGAATCACGAATCACACTTTTATATGGAGTATAATGGGTTTTTAGGTTCAGAGGAAGAGGAGTACGCTGTGTTCACGTCGGGAGGATGGGGACGGAGTCGTACTAAGAGCAATTAATAAAATGAAAGTAAATAAATTAAATTTATTTCAATTAAGAATTAACATATTTTAAATTACATATTTAACAATTTTCCAAACTATTAATTTTCAGAAGCAACAGTTTTCCAAATTGGAGTCTGAAAGGGCTCCTCGCCGAGGCGTAGTCAGCAGACCAGCAACTGAAAACAGCCTTTCCACAGCTGCTGAGGCAGGTAGTGGAGTGTAAAAAAATGTTTTTTTCAACGCTGGATATTGGCAGAGGAGTTATATGGACGTCGATGGATTGGCAAGACATGCATGATATTCGTTATCTACAGATGAACAGCACTTATTAGATGATTCTAATAGCTGATCTGAAATGTGAAGTAATTAAAGTGTTTGTAAATGGTTGCTTTCATTTTGTTACCGGCATTGCCGAAATTAAAATATGGAATTCTACGTCACAGCTTGTTTTTTCATTTTCAGAGTTTTGATAATTTTCGGAAGCAATTCTTTTTCTGACTAATGAACTTAATTCCGCTATTTTGGTGTCATCAAACTCTGAATTTAGTGCTGACACCCAATTGAGACAAAGACGAAGTACCGAAGCAAATAAATAAATCGGTTATCGGTAAATAAAAGTATGCGTGAAATCGTCTAACTAGCGATTTTTCGATTTTATTAACAAAATCCATTGATAAAACCTTTAATGGATTGTCGCTAAATATCTTCTCATACGACACTGATTGTTGCTAAGGTGGGCAGCAAGTAACCATACAGCATTTCCTTTTCTCCTTGAAGGAAATCTAGGGCTCCCGCGATTGGTCGAAGGAGGTGTACGTAATCTTGAAGATATAAAATATCCGGTTCAAAAAATGGTTGTACTTCTAGCCCCTTGCAGAGTTCATTGATTTTTCCTTTTATGTTTAATGATGTCTCCGACCGAATCATATAAAGAATTCCATCTTGTCGGGACTGGATAGTTTAACTGACAGCCCAGGACAGCAAGAAGTTGCTCTCATGTTTTTGGTTTGTTAACCTTCGACCAAAGATTTGAGCATTTTTGAATTACCTTTGCGAAGAAAATATTATCATTATGTTCCAAAATTTATCATGTCTACTTACTTTTTGGTGCTGTTTGTAGTGTAAGCTGTGTCCGCGCAAGTTTCGCGTAAAATCAGTTGAAGCAACTAGGTTTAGCGTATGTGTTGCACACTTAATATGTTTCGGTAACAAATTCCCAAATACAGCATTCGTTAACTCAGTTGTTTCCATTTCAGTTTCTTCTGAACTGTCAGTGCTTTCATTATTGTTGGCAAAATATGTTTCTATCCCAAATTCCTTGAATGCTTTTATGAAGTTGGAACCGTTGTCAGTGACTGTTGCCACAACGTTATTGTAATTCAGTCCAAACCGAGCATGAATTTCAAGAATAAGGTCGTTAGTCCGGTCATATGAATGCGATCCAGAATTTCGCTTACAAGCAAGAGCAACTGATTGCCTGTTGAATTCTTCGTCTATCCAATGACATGTGTAGCCAAAAAAACTCCAGTTTTTCATTGACCACACATCAGCGGTCATGCAAACATATTTCTGTCTTGATATTGAAGACTTACATTTTTCGATCATGGAAACGAATGCGTCATCTATAAACTTTACGGTTATTGGGCGACTCATGACTTTAAGATTGCTATTAGCAAATCTCAAAAGCTTTCTTAACGATTCGTCTTCCACAATCGAAATTGGCAGCATATTATTTGCAATAAAGCTTACAATTAACAACTGAAATTGCTCTTGCCTCGATCTCGTGGTATTGACATTTGTGGCCTTTAGTTGTATATAGTCGTCGAATTCTTTCGGAAGCTTTTTGCTCAAATGCCTTATAAAATTGGATGTGACTTGCATGGATCCTTGCAGAACACCAACCAACCAGAACACCATTCCTTCTACGCTGGAATTCAGTATCGTGCAGCTATTGACGAGTAAAATAATTGTAAGAGATAAAACCTGCTTATTTTATGATCATATTAAACAATTTATCTTGACCAAGTCAAGTGGACGGTATTACGCTTTGAACAATAAGGACAATTTAAGGGCGTTATATTAAGACGTTGAAAGGTGGGTGGAGGGCAAATGTGGGCGTATTACTAGGGAAAGAAGTATATTGGACAGAGTTGAATGTGGGTAGTTGATGATAGTGGGGATTTCAAGGATAGGCAGAGATGAAAGAGGAAAGGTATGATGAATTGCAGGTTGTATGCAATTATTTCCAACGATGAAAACAAAATGAAACTGAATACATTTCGTAGGTATTTTAACATGAGAATTCCAATGCTGACCAATTTCATCTGAAATTTTTAATGCCACTGTAAGAAAGATTTTATAACTGCAAGAAGTAATTTGGGACTCTTTTCACTGTTAGATTACTCCCCAAATAAAAGATGAAATTTATCATCAAAAAACCACTTTGATTCAGACAGACAGACATAAAACGTTTTATATGTTAAAAAATGAATATACCTTCTTTATGATCTTGAAAAATTTACCGGATAGAAAAAGCTTCTTCTCAAAATTTACTGATGCTTGTGATAATTGCGCATCGGCTTCACTTTCATTTATTTCGATGGCCGAAAATGCTGTTTCAGTTTTACACCGTTTGTAGCTTACAGAAGGCTTATCATATGAGAAGGGCCTTTTCCGATTTGAAACTTCGGTTCCAAGCAAAAATGTAGGTTCAGTTTCATAATCATCGGATGAAAATTCTCTTTCTATTTCCATATTAATATACTATAAAACTTTTGTGTCCTTCACTTATAAAAAAAACAGTTAAATTTTAAATTCCAACAGCTTTATAATTTTTGATAACAGCTACTTCGGTACACACAAGACTGGCTCGACTTCACTCGTTCTTAATTATTTCCCGACTGTGACACACCTCCTAATATTAAGCAAACACTCCAGGTTTATTTTTTCTAGGAGACGAAGCTGATGATCGAAATGCATCTAAGAGCGAGCCCCCTTATCATATGTACGTTGATTGAACATCTCTGAATACGCAAACAATATATGCACACGAGATGTACGTGAAATTCATTGAAGCATATACGAAAACACTATAAAAAATTGTTTTCCTCTTTGGAAGCCTAACTGCACAAGCAAATAACAGGTGCAGTGCTCTTGCTACTTATGTATATCGTTATCAGTTGATGAAGTTATCAGTTGGCGCGAAAGTCTTATATTTACTTCAATTTGTGGTGATCCAGGTTTTAATATTGTAACAAAATGTATGTACCTTTGTACCAATTGTTGCTTCTGAATGTTAATAGTTTGGAAAATTGTTAAATATGTAATTTAAAATATGTTAATTCTTAATTGAAATAAATTTAATAATAAAAATAATTTTTTAAAAATTTTTTACTTTAATTTTATTAATTGTTCTATTTTCAATGGTACGACTCCGTCCCCATATCCATCCCTTCCTCCCGACGTGGACACAGCGTACTCCTCTTCCACTAAACCTAAAAGCCCATTATTCTACATATAAAAGTGTGATTCGTGATTCTTTCTGTTTCAAACCTGTTCACATGCTGAAATCCCAAAGACTGCAACAAAAAACTTTGAAGTCCCAAAGACTGCGATGTAAATTTTTTGAAGTTCCAAAGACTGCAATGAAAATCTTTTGAAGTCACAAAGACTTCAACTGAATGCGGGAGACTTCAAGAGAATGGTAAGGACTTCAAAGTGACTTTGGTGAATGCACTGTCAGTCGATAGAATTGCATTCAGTTGTTTTCAAATCAAAAGACAGGTCGTAAGGATTGATCCAATCAAGACTTAAAAAAGAGAATGATGATTTCAATATTGAAGTCTGGTTCGTAGAGTTAATCTATGAATTGAAGAGTCAGAGATATGAAGTCAATTGATTTTTAAAGTCAAAAGACTTAAATCTTTCACATCCCTGGTCATTACTGATCAAGTCCAAGTTTTCTGATAAAGTTCTTCTCTATGCCTACTTAAGCTTTCTGGGTTTGGTTCTAAATTTTGATTTATTTTCCTACCAAAGAGTAGTTCAAATGGAGTAAATTTTGTGGCTTGATTAATGGAGTTATTGTAACTAAATACTGCTTTTAGAACAGCTTCATTTAATGAAGTGTTTTTGTGGTTAAGAATGATTCTAGGTGTTTGAGTAGGATTGAATGGAATCGTTCAACTGGGGCGTTAGAATTTGAAGAGAAGGTTGAAGTATAATGAATTTTAATATTATTTTGGTAAAGGAATTCTTTCATTTCTATTGTCATAGAAAAAATATTTATAGAGTGCTTCTTTCAAATGTGGGGTGTTTCTTGTTTCTATTTGGTATGCTTGAGCAAATCGAGAGAATTTATCTATTATTGTTAATAAAGGGACTCCTCTTTTGGAAAGAATAAATCTATGTGGCATATTTGAAAGGGAAATTTTGGGGTTTGCGTGAATTCAAATTTTTGTTGAACTGGTCGTCTTTCATATTTTTCAGTTTGGCAGATTTCACATTGATTGATAAAAAGGGTTATTTTATTCTTAAGGTTTGGAAAAAAGAAAGTTCGTCTTATTTGTTCAAAACATTCATTTATGCCTATATGTTTGCTCTCTAAGTGTTGGTCTTTAATTATTTTATCTTGTTCTCTTTCGTCTAACACATCTTTCCTAATTTGAACGCATCTTAATATTCTCATTAGTTTCGCACGGGAGAAATATTTTTCATTTCATTCAAGAATTTTGAGAAAAAGAATTGTATCCTCAACGTAAATTGCGTTTGTTTGTTTAGGGTTAAAGTGAGTCATTATAATCTGCGTAATCGTATCTTCGTCATAATTTTTCATGTTTATTATTTTGCGTATGCCTTGAAAGATTCTCATTGTTTTAATGGATGCACTTCCGCTATTTTTCAAGTTAAAAATATATTGATTCTTAAATTGATTCAGGCAGGATTCTGATATGGGGATGAGGTCTAGGCTATCTCTGTTTGCACTATGAATTGTGTCTATAGAAGAACCTGATTCTTGAGCGTTTATCTCCATCGGTTTCATTGAGAGATTGTCGAGGTCGTCGAGATCGTCCTCAAGAGGAATGCGTGAGAGAGCATCTGCGTTGTTATTAGTTTTTCCCGGCTTGTAAGCTATTTCGAAACTATACTCCTCGAGTTGGAGTCTCCACCTAACTAGTTTGGAGTTCTGTTCCTTCATTGACATAAGCCAGTTTAAGGGTTTGTGGTCTGTTTGTATTTTAAATTTTCTACATAAAATACTTAACTGACCAGACAATGGCGAGGAGCTCTTTTTCAATCATTGAGTATTTTTGCTCATGATCGTTAAGAGTTCGGCTCGCGTAGCATAAAGGGTGCTCTTTTCCATTTTGAACTTGCGACAACACGGCTCCTAATGCGTAATTAAACGCATCATTTGTAAGAATAAATTGTTTCTCGAAATCTCGGTATACTAATATGGGATCGTTGACTTACATATTTTTGCATATTTTGAAACATTAAGTATGAACTGGATCATACGGGTCAATTCTAGAGTCTTTCTTAAGTTTACAAGTTAGCGGTTTCGTTAATCTGGCAAAATCTCGAATGAACTTCCTATAATACCCGAGTAGTCCCAAAAATTGTGTGATTAGTTTTGGGTTTTACTGCCTTTATCTTTTCGGGATTTGGTTTTATTCCGGTTTCAGAATCCATATGACCGAGGAATGCTACTTCCTGAATTTTAAGTTTAGCGGACCTGAGAGTATCGAAGACTTTTTTTCAGATTTTGGACATGTTCAACTAACGATGTAGCATATACAATGATGTCGTCCATGTAGACTAAGCATATCTTTCCTTGGAGTTCTTTAAGGACGTTGTCCATAACCCTTTGGAAAGTGGCCGGGGCATTTTTGAGACCAATTGGCATCCTTACGTATTTGTAGTGACCGTTGTCGACCGTAAATGCTGTCTTCTTTATGTCCCTTCATCGACCTCTATTTGATGAAAACCGGAGGCTAAATCGAGGGTGCTAAGGTACATGGATCTACCTAGTTTGTCTAGGATTTCGGAGATATTCGGCATTGGATATCTGTCGTCGATAGTTTTGTCGTTTATTTTTCTATAATCGACAACTAATCGCCATTTTTTTCGACCTGACGCATCAGCCTTTTTGGGAACGATCCAAATGGGTGATGACCATGGCGAATAACTGGGCCTTATTATTCCTTCTTTAAGCATTTTGTCGATTTGCTTGTCAACCTCTTCCCTATGTATGTATGGGTAGCGGTATGTTTTGGATTAAATTGGGATGTCGTCAGTGGATTTTATTCTGTGTTTCACTTGGTTGCTGAAACTGAGGTCTTGATTTTCAGAGTAAAATAAGTTCCTATATACTATAAGTGTAAGCCGTGGACAAAGTTTAATAACATTTTCTTTTCTTCCGCAATTAAATGATCTGTTCTAATTCCTTCTAATGTTCCGTTCTGATTTTCGCTCAGGGTAATATTGTTAAATTCTACTGTTTCAACACAAGAAGCTTTTAGAAAATGGGTTTTAGAATGGGTTTATAGAATATTTTAATAGAGTTCTTCCCTCTTTTTATTAAATTTTTAGCAAAGTATATTTTCATTCCACAGCTCAATAAGATATCATGTCCAATGATCCCATCGAAATTATTATGGAAGTCAAATAGGTCAAATGTAACGGGAGGTGAATCAGCTCCGAATTCTTTGAAAAGGAATGTTTCAACTTTTTCGGAAATAGTTGTTTCTTGTTTTAGTGCTTTGATTATTAACGGAGCTGTTTTAGTTATATATTTTTTATTTATTATGTTTGGTTTTAATATGGAGCTCGAAGCTCCTGTATCTATTAAAAGTCTTAGTACTTTCCTAGGGGTTCTTACATTTATGTAAGGGAGACTTTTTATATCGGATTGTCTTTTAGGCTCGGATCGGGAAAATTTTCATAAGTGAATAATTCCTCTGGTCGGGTTCTGGGTACATTTGTGTTTCGAGTGTTAGGAAGTTAGGTAGTTTTGTGGGAATAATGACCTGACTGATTAGAGTTTCTTGCTGCAAAATCGTGTCTAAATTGGTTGCTATTGTCTTGTCGTGTATTAAAGTTGTTATTCAAATCGTTTGGGTTTCTTCTGAATTGTGGGGTTATTTGCAAATTTTGTCGTGAAAAAGGTTCAGTTTGTCTAATGTGGGAGATATCATTTATTGCAGGTGCTTGTCTATCGGTGCTTGTATATACTTTGACTGGGATATGATTGTATGGTTGCATTGATAATGCGATATCATATGCCTACTTCTAGGCAAGTTGGAATATCTTTGAATTATCTAGAATAAGAGGATTGTTCTCAATGTTTCTTTGCAAACTTTCATAAATTATTAAGGCAATTGTAAAGGGTGCGTTGATCTCTGTGATCTGCGAAATGTTGTGTTAAACATTTTCTAATACTAGGCCAGGTAGTGGGTTCACCGTGAAGGCGAAGTCTGTCGCTAGCTTTGCCTCGAATTTTTTGCCGGACTGCTTGTAGCCATGCACTGATTGCGAGAGGTTCTTTCGTCGAATGAGCCAAAATGGGCTCGATTCTATTACCTGCAGCGATGAATGGGTGCAGATCCCTTGAATCTCCATGAAATTCCGGGAGTGTTTTTATAACATCTGGAGTTTGAAAATCCGATATTGGGAAAAGAATGGGGTTATTTGGTCTAGAAGTCGAGGGTGTGTCCTCGGCTTCCATTTCCGCAATAGTTGGGAGGAGTAATCTTGGGGGTGCAAGGATGGGATTGTTTTTTTCAGTCATGTTATTTTATTTTATATATATTTTTCTTGAAAATGGAAAATGATTCTCTTATTTTAAACTTGTAAAGCTAATTTCATATAAATGTTCACACTTTTGTTCTTAATCGATAACTCACAGCAGTACTAGCATGATGATCTTCATTATTCCCATGGAGTGTAGTTTAGCCAGTATCTTCCGGTCCCGCGATGCAGATGTAGATTCTTCCTTAGCTTGTGGTTTAAAAACCCAACGGTTAACTTTGAGCTCAGTCTTTTCACGGAATATGTTTTACACCGATCTACGGTTGTCTTATTTATTTTTTGATTTATTAGCACTTTTTCCAATATTTATAATTGGATTTACTACCGACTTTTAGATATTTTTTTGTTACTAGTTGATATGTACTGTACCGATTTTCACTCGGGGTTTTTTTTTTCTTAATAACTTGATTTTTACCTCATTTATCAGTTATGAGGAAAAAATTTATTTTCGAAGTATGATAGCTTTTTGCTATTAAAACGAGCTTTTTGCTATTTTACCGAACTCAATATTTTTAACCGTACTAAGGTCTCCGACTGCGCCACTTATAGTTATCCGCTTCGCGAGATATAAAAAAAACACGGCTTGAAATTTTAACGAAATGAACTTTATTGTTTCTGAACTACAACTGGCTGACTTAATTCTAGTTTACAGAATTTATTGTGTATTTCTTGCACACGGTGCATATTGCACGCGCTTTGCTATTGTGTTTATCTGTGCCGGATGGTTTAGGATGGTGTACATAACCATATTACGGTTTCACCGTGCTTCCTTGTTAACCGGAGAGTAAACGCAATAAAACAATAGTTTTTATTACTATTCATTTATTAACTATTGGCCCGCTGTTTATAGCTTGGCTGCAACCAATAGTGTATTATTATTTAAAATACTCTGTATCCCTTCATTCGATCCTTCACATTATAAAAGAGTTTTTCAAAAGGGACGCTACAAAAGTAAAGCGACAGGGACAGCAAACGACGACATATTTCTTGTCGCTCTTTTTACATTTCTTTTAAGTAAGTTTTGCCATTTCGTTTTTGGATCGTGAAATAATTGTTTCGGCGCCTGCAATGGTGGTTTAACAGAGTCGTTGCGAACAAAAACATGTGAAGAAGTGTGTAGATCCTTCTGAACAAACGATTGTTTTGTAGAATGTGATGACGGTCTTGGAAAACGAATAATGGACATGGCATCTCTCAAGGATCTGACAAATTCTGTTTCGTACTGGTTAGTGGTGCATATATTTACAAACTCACCTGGTATTCTGAAATTACAGCATTTCAGAAACGGTGGCTCCTAGCTCTTCTTTATGTTCTGTTCGAAGGCCAAGCAATACTGTTGGTAAAATGTCGACCCAATTTGTTGATGTGTGACACTTGATAGCTGCTTAAAGTGCGCGGTGCCAACGCTCTATAATGCCACTTGATTGAGGGTGGTACGCTGTCGTTCGCAAATGTGTAATGTCTAACAGCTTCGTCAACTCCTTAAACAACAAGCTCTCAAATTGTCGACCTTGATCCGTGGTTACACGCTGTGGGACTCCGAATCGACAAATCCAGGTCTCGTAAAAGGTTCGGGCGACTGTTTCCGTAGAACCCAGTATATCGACATTGACGTGTTGAAATCTCTGCTCCACCGTCGTATATTTGCTCTGGGGTGGAAAATTGTGACGTTGTATTTTCATCCGCTGACACTGTAAGCACGATTTTGCCCATTTGCTGCAATCCCTGTTCATCACAGGCCAGACGAACCTTTCCGCTACCATTCGAGATGTTGTTTTTATGATCGGATGAGCCATGGTGTGGACACCGTTGAAAGCTGCTCGCCTAAGTTCCTTAGGAACGAATGGTCGAATTCGGTTTGTGGACACATCGCAGTACACCATGCATTTCTCGTTTCCAGGAAATGGAAATTGTTTTTGTTCAAGGCTTGTTGACTTGCTTCGCAGTATTGTTCGCAACTCTACATCCTGTTTCTGAGCTTCATGCAAGGAATTGTAGTCGACAAATTTCGTGGATGAAATGGTGTTGATACGCGATAGTGAAGGGCGACAACGTTTTCAACCCCCTGGCACGTAACGGGGGTCAGTTGAAAACTGGCTGATGCAATCCAACTGGCGTGGTTGGCGCGGTGATGCTTTTTCTGGCTTTTGATCGAATGCAAACGTTAAAGGTTTGTGGTCTGTAAATATAACAAAACTACGACCCTCTAGCATATGTTGAAAGTATCTTACCCCGTAGTACGCACTGAGAAGCTCCCGATCGTAGGTGCTGTACCTGATCTCGCTTGCAGATAGCTTCCTGGAGAAAAATCCCAAGGGCTGCCAGGATTCTCCGACAAGTTGTTGAAGTGCTGCGCCCACGACTATGTCAGATGCGTCTACCATTAAAGTCAATTGACTGTTCGTATTTAGGTGCGCCAAGGTGAGGGCTTCGACAACTGCTTGCTTGCATTTCTCAAATGCTATAATTGCCTTTTCCTTTTATGAGGCTTTGAATGCAGCTCTGAGTTTCGGCAGCTTTTGGAATATATCTGCGATAAAAATTTATAATCGCAAGGAAACGACGGAGTTCGCAAGCTTATTCGGGGCGTTTGTAATTTTGAATTAAATCAACTTTATCTGTTATAGGCCTTATACCCTTTTCGGTAACCGCATGGCCGAGAAAACGAACTTCCCACTTTCCAAATTGACACTTGTCTACGTTGATGATTATGCCATTTTACTGGAAACGATCGAATACTATGCGAAGATGATCTAGATGTTCCCCTTTGTTACGTGAAGCAAGGAGAATGTCATCCATGTAGGCATGTGCGAAATCGAAATCACGAAGTATATTATGTCGTCGACAAACTTTAGGACGGTTTGACCGGCGTTGCGGAATCCAAATGTCATCTTGCAGAACTCAAAGAGACCGAACGAAGTGATGATGGCCGTCTTCGGTATGTCGCTTTCTTCTACAGGGATTTGCTGGTTGGCGCGTTAAAGGTTGAAGGTCGTTGAAATTATCTGGTCACTGAGGAAGAACGTGAAATCCTGAATATGGGGTACTGTGTATCGATCCGGTACGGTTGCTGCATTCAGGCGACGACCATATGCAAGGGGCTGGCCCATGGACTTTTGGATGGCCGACAGAGTCCTCGATCGAGCATAACTTGGAACTCAGTGGCTATTTCCAACATGGATAAATGCCGCGCTGATGAAAATGTTGGTGGGCCCTTCGTAACAATGTGATGAGTGACACTGGACCTGATTTCGGCGTCGGTAACGGTCGGATGATTTCCTTGAATTCCTAAAGAAGTGAGTTATAAGGAAATTCACAACAGATATTTGTTAATTGAAGTGAATTCATGCGAGCTAAACTACCACGGGATTTGATGGACGTTGTAGTGTTTTGTGTGTGTTTGTTCCCAAGATCCATAACTGTTTGGAAGTAGCGGAGAAAGTCCGCTCCGATTATTGCTCGTTTGACGTCAGCGATTACAAATTACATCGAAAATTACGTCTTAATCCCAAACTCAACACAATTGTTTTTTCACCATATGTTGCTATTTTTGTTTCGTTGGCAGCGTATAAGAAATTAGAGGTTATAATGCTACGTTTTTGTTGTATCGTTGGTGGAAGGACGGAAATATCGGCACCTGTGTCAATAAGAAATTTAATTTTTGTCACAGGGTCCGTGATAAATAAGCGGATACTTCGTAGGCTGCTGTTAGTTGCCGCTTCAAGTGGCAGACCTTTTAGTTTTCCTGTTTTTTTGTTGATTCGTCGAAAGAACAAGGAGGACGGCATTTTCTCGCACTAAATCCGTGACGGTTGTGGTATCAGCAATATTCTTCTCGAAAATTACTTGAACTACTTCGACCGCGATGTCCACTCGGGCGCCTAGCTCTAGAACGTGACCGGCTTCGAATCCGCGTGAATGCAGAAACGTGACACTTTAACTCTTCCATTTGATGAGTAAGATGAACTATTTGGTTTTCTAAGTCTCTTGGTGCACTTGAGACAGATGTTGGTTTCTTCTGGATTGCAGCTGTGTATGACGTCTCGCTTATCTCTGCTATTTTATCCTCCAATCACACAACTGTTCTTTGCTTACGCTGATTATGGTTCGCATTTCTGTCGGAAAACGCTGCAACCAAAGTGATTTCAATATGTCATCGTTTACCGTTTTTCTGCTAACTCTTTCATTTCTCTGAGGAGATGTGAAGGTTTTTTGCCGCCCAATTCAATTTCTTGCAACATTTTTCGCAAACGTTTATGGTCCGAATCAGCAAATTCAGCGATAAGCCTCTCCTTTAGCAAAGTATTAGGGCTTTGTGCCGGGGGATTTGGAATAATATCACTTACTTGAGCTAGAATGCTGCTTTTGACGGCGGCTACTACTGTGTGGTATTTCGTTACGTATCCCAGAGGTGAAAAATTGTGATTCCACTTGCGAAAACCAAAGTTGTTGTTGGAGTTTCCAAAATGGAGGAATTTTCACAGATATCATTGAAATTTCCTCGGTGCTGGTGTCGGTGTCTAATTTCCCTCTGCGTATATATTCTGGATGGGAATATAAAGCACTAGCTGTTTCACTACTAAAGCCGGCTGATGGTTCGGTACTCATTGTGTGTTC
Organism: Orthonevra nobilis; assembly: GCA_963555765.1. Lineage (NCBI taxonomy): Eukaryota > Metazoa > Arthropoda > Insecta > Diptera > Syrphidae > Orthonevra > Orthonevra nobilis. The sequence goes on from OY743227.1 coordinate 35,673,587, forward strand.
AAACGTCGGGGTCACCAATTGAGGAGGCAAAAATAGTCAAAAGCCTTATTTTCTTTATTTATTTATTCTATTTATGTCTTAACTCTAATTCACAATTAAAATATAAACGCGAAGCTTGGTTGGGCACGTGCCCGGGGCGATGCGTGCAGGTTGAAGATCAGAAAACGTAGAGAAAGGGAAAAAGGAAATGACTGACTTGTCAATTCGGCAATATGGTCGGCGGCGCGCGCTGAACGGTCGTAAAGACGTGGCTGCGATGGATGAGTGTGTGCAACGCCTTCCGCTACATACTCTTATACAGCACATCAATGCTTATATGCAATGCAATATAATAATAACGAAATATTCACCTTCTCTTTATAAAAAATTTACTCAATCGCAAAGAAATCTTGTCTTAATTATACCGAGTCACAAATATTAAAATCTACTAGACTGTTTTTTGTTTATGCTGTCAAGCTGTGGAATTCCCTTCCAATGCATTTTAGAACAATTTCTAATCCTAATCGCTTTAAAAAAATAATTTATTGCCACATTTCTGACAACAACTAATGCTGGAAATAAAAGAAGAAAAAGAAACTCCTTTATAACTTTCTCATTCGCCTCTAGTCCTTTTCAAATCTTTTCCATCCCTGAAATCATATATCTGTAATTCGAATCTTTAATTTTTTTATTTCTTCAAACTGCTTTTATCTTTTTCTATTTAATTTTATTTATTAAATTTTATTTTCTTTTTTATGTTTTATAACACTCATATGCAACTGAATTACTCTAAGCACTAAAAGAGACATTGTCTTATTGTGCACTGTTTTACTAAATGCTTTGAATTGAATTGACCATTTGCGCAAACCATTTTTTTGCACAGCTAGTGGTCTGCAGATGGTTCCTTGTTTTTGCTGATGCTGTCCCTTTAAATTCAGCCGTCCCCGGAGGGTAGTCGATATTTGTGTTTAGTGGATTTATGTTAACTTGACGCATGTGTTGCTTTTTTTAATTACTTTGAATGTGGAGTGGAAGCGTTACTGTATTAATTTTAATCTCAAGTTAGTTTTTAATCACCCAGGACACTGTTTCGGCTAAGATCTTGCCGAAATAAAATAGATACAGTTGATTACCAAACTTCTATTAACTTGAATTGAATAAAAAATACACTTCCCTTCCTTTTTACGTTATAATTAAAAATTTGAATTTATTTAGTTGGGCTCTCTTAAGTGAGTGTTCGGTCATTATCGAAAAGCTTAACTTGAAGCTTCGGTACACAATGCAGTTTCTGTTTCTGCATTATGTTGACGATCGTTGACCCACATCTGTGCATTGCATATTTCTTCTTTTTACATTTCTTTCTTCTTTCTTTAACATTTCTTTCTTCTTTGTTTTGCATTTCTTTCTTACAATTATTAGAATGAGATAACTATAGAGTCTGTCTCCCCTTTCGTTTAGTTTCTTATGAGGGAGATAGGCTCTCCCTCTATTTGACATGTCTTCTGTTTTGTTTACTTTTCTTGTTTTAATTCGTGAACGTTAAAATAAATAAGCCGCGTAACGTGCATTTTGTATTTTATGTTGGAAGCCAACAGACAGAGATTAATAACAAATACCAACAAAGCCATATATTTTGTATAAATTTTTAATTTGAATAAATTCGAAGAGATCAAATACAATTTATTCAAAAAATAAATAATTTTTCTCAAGATTTGTAAAAAAGGAAGCGAAAATACAATTTAAAACTTGTAGGAAAAATCAAGTGGAGTTTGGGCTAAGAAAAAAAATAAAACAATTTCGCGTGTATAAAGGCTCTTTTCTTTACTGAGTTCGATTCGTCTTAACAAGTGGTATTTATGGTAGTGGGATTTTCGGTTCGATCACCTGATCAGATGGGCTGAGAGAAATGCACATAAAAGCCGCTAGCAAATACATAATGTATTGTCAAACACTACACTGTAATACGGTGGGGTTAAAAAGGTTGAGTACATTATTTTTTTTTTCTACTACAGTTCGGCCATCCTGATCAAGTAATCGTCCCGATTACATTTTTCCTATCACAATATATTTGAATAATATCATATTTAGATATTTTCTATATAAGCTTACAAAATGTTTTTGACAAATTTATTCTTAAAGTAAAACCGAACAAAATTCATTATAATATTCACTTCATAAATTCAAACAAATTCATTAGAAAAAAGGGTTTAGAATATTTCTGTTTTCTTGAGGCAAAATGTTGTATGTGAATTATGTTTCAAAATGCGAAACAGGATTCTCCATATGGCTTCCAGCGACCTCGGCATCACATCTCAATCTGCCTGTTCCGCAACATAGGGCCTCATATTATCTGGAGAGAATATTCCCTTGTATGGTAATCTAGTTAATTGTAGACCATCGATATCTGTTACTAGATAACGATCATTCGACAAAATTTTCTTAATCTCATATGGACCTCGATATTTGGCAAGAAGTTTCTGATTTACACCTGGAGTCGCTACAGTATTTTTCACCATTACAAATTCACCCTTCTTACACACTTTGGGACTTTTATGTCGGTTATCGTAGTATACTTTATTGCGCGCTTGACTTCTTTCAGTATTTTCTTACGCTTTAGACCTAATATCTTTAAGAATAGCTTGTTCCTTCCCTATTTTAATGTCGGGGTACTCTTTCAGTCTGTCAGAAAGCTCCCCTTTCTGATTAATTCCGAATAGTAGAACACTGGGAGTGAAACCTGTGCTTATGTTCACGGTATTGTTAAGCGCAAATTGACATTTAATCAAATGCTTGTCCCAATCACTAGTTGTATCAGAATTGCATTGTTTGGCTAGCATTGGAACCAGCACGCGATTTACACGCTCTACCTGTCCGTTCGATTGAGGTGAACGCGTAGCGATCTTGACGTGTTTAATATTATTTTCAGAAAAAAAATCAGAGAACTCTTTTGAGGTAAAACACGTTCCACGATCCGATACAATCCGATCTGGTCTTGAATAGTTTTCGAAAAAAAATTGTAAACACTTAATTGCTTCCTTGCTGTGAGTTGATTTGACGGGGTAAAGTTTTACGTACTTCGTGAAACCGTCAATAATAAGGAAAACGTGTTTTCTTTTTGCCTGAGAGTTAGGCAAAGGGCCAAGATGGTCGATGTGCAGTGTATCGAAAGGAACATCGCCTTTCGGAATGGAGTGTAAACTGGCTTCAATTTTGCCGCTGTGAGGCGAAAAATAAATGCACTTCAGGCAGCTTTTAATATAAGTCTTTATCTTATCCTTCATTTTTGGGAACCAATAAATTCCTGACAAATGTTGAAAACACATTTCGACACCAAAATGGGACATCGCTTCGTGATGAGTACGTATCACCTGTTCCTCCATATTATATGGAACATAAAAGAGGACTTTGTTCTTACATTTGCGATATATAAGCCCATCTATCATCTCATAATTGGGGCTTTCACTTTTTTCCAATTCGGATGCGATTGCATTGATATTTGGGTCTTGTTTTTGTGCTGCCGCTAAAACAAACTCGAAAGAATCACTGTCTATGTAAAGAACATTAAAAGAGCGACTCAAAGCATCAACGTGGGCCATTAGAATCCCTTTTCTATGTTCCACAACATAGTCGAAACTTTGCAATTCTAACGCCCATCGTGATATGCGTGGATTTAAGGATTTTTTCCTGTGGGTCAGATCTAACGCTTGGCAATCCGTTATTATTTTGAAATTTATTCCTATTAAATATACTTTAAATCTCCTAAGAGCGTAGATTATTGAAAGGGTCTCAAGCTCATAGCTATGATATCTACTCTCTGGTTCAGTGGCTCGCTTCGAAAAATAGAATACAGGATGAAATTTTCCATCAAATTGTTTCTGCATTAAAACCGCTCCGAAACCTGCAGCACCTGCGTCACAATGGAGTTCTGTGGCGTTGTGCGGACTATAAATAGCAAGAACTGGAGATGCTATAAGTTTTGGTTTAAGTGGTTCGAATGTTTCTATTTCTTTTACTCCAAATACGAAAGGGGTTTCCATTTTAAGTAATTCATAAAGTGGTTTAGCAACATTAGCAAATCCTTTAATAAACTTCCTAAAATAGGAGCAAAGTCCTAAAAAGCTGTGCACATCTTTTGTAGAAGACGGTAAGGGAATATGCTTTATGGCATTTAAGTTAGTATCATTGGGCCTTATACCATCTTTTGTAGCCTTATATCCCAAATAAATGATTTCGGTTTGTAAAAAGCTACATTTATCAAACTTCAGCTGTAATGAGTTCTCTACAATTGTATCTATGACTTCACGCAAAATGTCTAAATGTTCTTCAATAGATTGTGTGGCAATAAGAATATCATCCAAGTAAGTTAGTATTTTACCCTTTGAAATCATGTTTCCAAAAATATGCTTCATAAAGCACTCGAAGACTGAGGGGGCGTTTTTTAACCCGAATGGCATCCTTGTATATTCATACTGCCCCAATGGAGTTATGAATGAGGTGTATTTCATTGATTCATCCGCCAATTGAACGTGATGGAAAGCGTTTTTTAGATCTAGCGTGGTAAAATATATTTTATCTTTAAGACGGTCAAGGTGGTCTTCTATTAGGGGCAACGGATAATTATCACGTAAAGTGATTTTATTGAGCTCTCTGTAATCAATACAAAGTCGAAGTTCCTTGTTCTTCTTTTGGAACAACACAATTGGCGAAGCGTAAGGAGAATCAGATTCGCGTATTATACCTTTTCTTAGTAATTCATCTAATATGCTTTGGAGTTTGGCCTCATGCCTTCTAGGAGCACAGCGAAAGGGAACATCTTTTGAAAGCGTTATTGTCATCTTAAAATCTGTTTGTGATAACTCATCTTTAAAGTATAAACGAACTGGGCGTACTAAATCTATAACTTTTTGCCTTACACTTTCGCACAACTTTTTATTTAAATCTAATTGGAACTCACCATCTTCATCAGATATGTCTATGTTCAAAATCTCTTGGAAGACATCTTCATTCAGTTTATCCGAGTCGGTAGGCAAATAAGAGGCATGATGATCGATGCCGCTGGATACCACTGGTGAGTCTTGTTTCCCGCTGATAATATGACGTACTCTTAGAAAAACTAAACCCGTTTTTCCAATGATGTCCCTACCTAGAATTATAGGATAAATCATAGAAAAATTCTTCACAACCAAAATATTTAAAATAATAATTGAATTTTCAAACCCAATGCGTGTGTTTATACTCCCGACCACCTGAAGTGGACTATTACTGACTCCGCAGTAGCTGTGCCTCGGCTTCTCTAGTGTTGACAATAAAACAGCTGGTAGAAATCTTTCTTGCAGAAAGCTTACGGGACTCCCAGAATCCAAAAGAGTGAGTAAAGTAACCGAAATTTCCATTTGTTTGGTCACCCACTCGTAACGAATATTGCACTCAAAATCGTTTTTGTTTTGACCTCTATCTTCTGCATCAGGTAATGAAGTGTTGTTTACTCGATCTTTATTTAAGTTATTTTCTTCACCAGCACGAGCACTGGCACTGGTATTTTGTTACAACGTCATGACTGGATTCTTACGATCACAATTGGGAGATATATGGCCACTTTTTCCGCATTTAAAACATGTGATTGATCTCTGCTGGTATTTTTCATTTGAGGCAGTCTGTTTAGTGGCAATGTTATCAGATGATTTAGATCTATTTGGCAGGAAGCGTCGAGAATGTGAAGCAAGTGCCGAAGACCTGGTTGTTCTCTCTGTTGTAGTTTCTCGATGATTGTTTTTCAATTTTTCGTATTTCCGCAATGCTGTTTTCAATTCTCCAAGACTATTTGCATTGTACAGAAGGCTTTTATTGGTTTCCAAATCGGGGATTCCTCGTATGATGAATTGGATTAGATCTTCTTCCTCAATGCTGCCATGAGATGCAAACTCCTGCATATGCAGCACATATTGTTGCATCGTTTCGTCACCACGTTTTTTACGCCTTCGGAGTTCATTGTAAATATCTGACTTCGTCACAACCTTCTGGAATTCACTTACTAACGTATTTTTCAACTGTGTCCAATTGCGAATATTCACTGTTCTTACATATAGCCGCGCCGTACCTTTAAGGAGCCTTTTACCAAAAATGAATTTATTCCTGTTGTCTAATTCCAGAACCTCTGAGTATTCTTCAAATTGTTCGATCCAGCGCTGTATAGAAAAACTATCATTTCCAGTGAAAGGTGACATTGAGTCTTCGATGTCCTTGAAATTGCAGCTAGAGGTCGGCCTGTGAACAGATTCCACCTCATCCAACTGCATTATACGAAGTTGCTGCTTAAGCTTCAGAATCTCCTCCTTCTTTTTATACATCCTCCGCAGCTTATCTATTTCTTCGTCCAGTTGCTCCTCATCATCACTATCGTCGTCGAACACGTGGTTTTCCGGTGGTGCGGTTTCATCAGCACCTAGTTCTCGATTGGTCGTAGAAAACTCTTGGATCAATTTGTTGAAGTCCTCACTTGAAAAATCTTGAACCGCTTCTTGGACCCGGATTTTAAGTTCCGCTTTAGTGCTGGCAGTTGGCAATTGTAGTGTCCTTAGAACGTTTTTAAGTCTTGAAACAGTCGCAGACTCTAAAAACTTAATCCACTCTTCAGACATATTGAACCATGCACTTTACACTTTACGGAATATAATTTCGGACTATAGAAAAACGTGGCTTTGTTTTCAAATGTACACTACACAGTAAAGTCGATCCATTCACCAGATCCCACTTCTGAGATTGTAGGAAAAATCAAGTGGAGTTTGGGCTAAAACAATTGCGCGTGTATAAAGGCTCTTTTCTTTACTGAGTTCGATTCGTCTTAACAAGTGGTATTTATGGTAGTGGGATTTCGGTTCGATCACCTGATCTATGGGCTGAGAGAAATGCACATAAAAGCCGCTAGCAAATACATAATGTATTGTCAAACATTACACTGTAATACAGTGGGGTTAAAAACGTTGAGTACATTATTTTTTTTTTTCTACTACAAACTTAACGCAAAATGCTTATATTTCATATGTAAAAATTAAAATTATGAAAATGAGTTCAAACATAAGCGATATTTAAATATGTATGAAGATTTGTAAACTCAAAAAGGTAATTGATACAGTTTTTAAATAAGAAACATTAACAAATCTTTATATTTTTAAATCAAAATCTGGATATTCTCTTTGAACTTCATTTTTCATAACGTTAATAGATATTAACAATATGTTATATTTAAAAAAAAAATATTTTTACGTTAATTTTTATCATTAGTGCTTATTATATTTTTGAACGTGAATAAAAACTCGTTCGAGCCAATCTTTTATAGTATACTCTTTGGTTTTGCAATTATAAATTTGTAAAATCATTTCCAAACTTATATAGAGATATTTGATCATGCAGCATTTCCGCAATCAGCGAAAATAAGGACAAACCCTACCTTAGGTTATTTTTATGCACTTGTATATTTTCGATTAGGACCTTCTTGTACTGTTTTCTCAACGTAAAGTTTCCTAAACTTATTACCAATTCGCTTGTTTATTCTTATTGTGGTATCTTAAGTCTGTGTCCTGTGCGTGTATTATTTAATTCTTCATTGTATTCTGTAATGCGGGCATACTTGAATGTATTATGTCGATCGGTCTTTGATTCGTATCTGAATGGATGGTCTTGTTATATTTGCAATAATTGTAGATAGTAAAATCAGTTCATTTGTGTCACTTTGCGATTTCCGTTAAAGTGCTATTAAATCTTTCAATCCGTCCATTGGATTTGCCGTGTCGAGGAGGAACGGCGAAAATATCTATTTTAAAATGATCCCGTAGCAATTTTTTTGTAGTCTGGGAATTTAGCGATTTTTGATTGTCGCAGACAATCGTTTTTGTGGCCTTGAAAAAGTTAATAATTTGGATCAAAGACTCCTTACATCAACTATTGCACGAGATTTTATTGCGAATAATGCTGCGAACTTTGAAAAATTTCCCAGGCATGTTAGAAAATGCAATTTATTCAAGGAGTAAATTTCGATATGCAATATTTCACCTGGGCCATTTTGCTATAGGAGTTTTCAAATTTTTGCTCTGCGTGAGTGGCGCTGATATTTAGCTTCGTTACAAATTGTGAAATTGAAATTATTTCCCTTAACATTTTTCGGATGTAGTCTCGAAGAATTTGTTGCGTATTCCCGCGCAGGTATCGATGAGCTCGTTTATGTTTTATGATATAACGAGAATTTCTTTCTGGTCATTTTCATTAAAAATGGCTGTCACACATTTTTCCAAATGGATAAATTTGGTAGATTGAAATATTGCAAAGGATACCGTTGACTACATTAGGATTAATGACCTGTCTGAATATTTTGCATAATTCCTATAGGCTTCTGAACGTGATTATACGCGTGCACTTTTTCCCAAATATTATTTGGGTAATTCTTCCATTTTCCGAGCTTTTTTTGAGGGACTCTTAAAGCAGTTGATCGGATCGGATCGTTTAACCAAGGGTTCTTCACTGTGTTTTTTTGCCGATTCTGATTCATTCATATGCTCCAAAGTATTAATATGTTGCCGGGATCGTGCATCCGCAACATCGTTATTCGCCGTCCACTCTCTGATAAAACAGCACCTAATGTATGAGCAGACGCATCAGTGGTTAGGTCAAAAGGTTTAGTGTTGTCGAAATATCGAAGAAGAACATCCTCTGATACTTTTATATGTTTAAAAGCATTAAGAGCATCCTCACCGAATTCTACAACTATGTTATAGACTGTCTTGCGCTGACATTGCCATTCCTCACGTAAATACTAAAGACATTCTATGAATCTCCGGTTGTATCCAGAGAGTCTAAAAAAAACGTAGATCACGAAGCGCTTTTGGTGTTTCATGTTCAATGCTGTCTTTTCCGGCGAAAGACGCATATAAGCCTCATTTTGACAGGATCCTATCTACATCTTTAAGATGATGTTGCTTCGATTTGGGAAAAACTATCACGTCGTCAATATACACGTGGCAACAATTGTCAATCTCTTCCCTGAGAACATCATCAATGGCTCTCTTGAATATGCTAGACGCATTTTTAGCCCAATCGGCAATTTGCAAAATTCGTATTTGCCATTGTTAACAGAGAAGGCCATTTTTTCCCTATCGTTTTCGGAAAGCTTAATGCCTAAATTAGCAAGAATAACCGATGGATTTGGGATGGGATATTTTTCATTCGTCGTTTTCGCATTCAGTTTTCTAAAATCAATTACTAGCCGAATCTTCCATCATCATCAACACCTTTTTTATCAACAACCCAAATAGGGTTATTATGTGGCGAATCGGATGGTCTAATTATTCCGTCTTTAAGAAGATCGGAAATCTCTTTGTTGACAAATTGAACAGATGCCATTGGATAAATGGCAAGGATTTGTTTGGGTCGGCAAATACGTTATACCTGTTTCTTAGCATGGATGCAAATTTTGTTCGAACATTTGAGGATATCATCACATCTCCACAAAAGAAGAAGGGAAGTCTCTCTTCTCTTATGAGTCCTTTTTCTAAATCCAATTTTGCTCTAATCTCATCCCAAAGTCATCCTCATTCAGGTGTGGAAGAATTAAAATGCAGATTTGTTTTAAATAAATTCATAGCATAATTTAATAATTTAATTTGGTTTGTTCCGTGCAGGGATTTGACAATAAATGGAGTATCTTGTGGTTTAATTCCCCTTAGGTTGATGATGTTGCGGCTACTCCCTTATGTAATGAGGGGAATTTACCGAGTCATATTTACGAGTATAGTGCGTCTGGGTCAGTGTATTGGAAGATCACTTCAAACATTTAGCGCTTTTGGTTTGCTTCTAATTCTTGCACAAGAGCTAACGCACTTGGCATTTCTTCATGTCATGTAAAGTTCTACTCTTTAGAAACTTTTAATTTCTACTTTATATCTAATCGCCTAATGCAGCCTCACATTAGGCGAAAAAGAAAAGGCTTGGTTCGATTGATTAACAACAGTGAGTGAAATAATTTATTAAGGTTCTTGAAATACAAAATTAAATATTTTATTTAAATAGAAAAGTAGAGGTGGCAAAAAACCAAAAAAAGGTGCAAAATTACAGAAAACAAAATACAAGTATACAAAAATAAGCTAACGTGAACAAAGTATGTAAAATATGGAAATTGCCAAAAAAATTTATGAATGAAAATGAAATTCTATACTATTGTTTATATGATTAACATTCTTGTGTTTTACTGGCTGTACATCATGATGGTTAGACCTATTACCTACCTATTACCTATACAGCCATAATTTCGTGGTTCAAAACTTAAGAAGTAACAACAAGAACCGGCATCACCGGTGCTATGGGCACCTGCCCAACGGCAGCATTAGAAGCTGTCATTGGGCTGTCTCCTCTTCAAATTTTCATAAAGAAAAAGCCGCCAGAAATGCCCTTAAGATGCAACTGGCAATGAAATCCAAGCCAGGTGACCAAACGGGACACTTGAAAATAATCAATTTCATCATGGATAAAGACATGTTCTGCTCGATCACAGATTAAATAAAGGCAACACGTTGCTTTGGGCATTTCTTTGAGGTAGAAATTTCTAACCGTGGTCAATGGTCGAGCAGAACAGACTTGCCCCCGACCCCAGAAACTTAATCTGGTATACTGATGGCTCAAAAGTGGCAAATGGAGTAGGTGCCGGTGTCTATGGACCCAACACTAAAACCTCTATACCCATGGGAAAACATCCAATTGTTTTCCAGGCTGAACTACAAGAAATTGAAATCTGTGCCATGGAAAAAAAGGCCATAAAGGGGCCAGAATTCTAATATATTCAGGCAGCCAAGCAGCGCTCAAGGCAATGTCATCCAATCTATTGGAATCCAAATGTGTCAACAGCTGCTACGACGCATTACAATCCCTGTCCCGACGTAACAAAGTTAGGTTAGGATGGGTTTCAAGTCATCATGGAATTGAAGGCAATGTTATTGCGGACGAACTAGTCAGGGCTGGTTCTTATACCAAATTCACTGTTCCGGAACCTTTCTGTGCCATAAGCTGGACTACGGCCACAGGTCTTGTCAATAAGGGGGAAAACAAGGCACGCATTCCCACTGGAGAAATCTAGCGGGACTCAGATAATCTAAAATACTAATCATTCCCTTCTCTAACGGAGAAATCCATAGTCTCAATAAGGAGAACATTAAAAAGCTCGTGAGCTTCCTCTCAGGCCATTGACGCTTGAAATCACATCTCAGTACACTAGGGCTCAGTACAACTCAGGCCATTGACGCTTGAAATCACATCTCAGTACACTAGGGCTCAGTACAACCACTGAATGCCGACTGTTTGGAAGACGAGGGAACGGCTTTACAAATTCTTTGTGAAATTCCAGCTCAAATTTGGTTAAGAAGGCGTATCTTCCTCAAAGAGATATGCTTCCCATTGGACATTTGACAATTCAATGCTAATGACATTCTGACTTTCATCAGAAGGATGGCATGTCTATAAGTCTTAACAAAATCCCCAAGATACAAAAGGTATTTTCCTTCAGACCGCAGTGTCCGCTAGTTGGGCAGGGGCAGATATAAAAAAAAAATAATCAACAGTCTGCCTCCTCCGAAGCTGTTTTCCAGTTCATCCTAAACCGTGAACTCGGTCTGCTTCTGCCGTCATTTAGTTCAATGTCTTCGGATCTTTTGGTCGGGCGCTTGCCGAATTTGAGTATTACAGCCAATAAGCAGATCACAAGAATTGCTGCAATAATAATTGAAATCCAAAATCCAAATGCCCCATACTGATGTTTTTTGATGGTTTTCCAATTTTTGTCATGTAGCCGGTTGAGCGTTTCAATGGTTTGTTGGTGGTTTAAATTTGAGATATCTTTTATATCCTTACTAAGCGATATGACGGTTTAATTCGCAAAATAAACTGGAACATATGTCGATATTGTTGTGTTTATAGTAGCAATTGATTTGCTAAAGTGCATCACTACTCTTGATTCCTTGAGTACCCTTGCTTCCTTCGTCGTATGTAATTGGATTGGATGACGCAGTTTGGTGAGATATGAATAATGCCCGTTTCATTAAGAGCTACTTCTTCACGTTCTAGTCCACAGTTTACAAATATTGTTGTTTTTTTGATTGTTATGAACATCCATGTGTTGTGATTCCATAATTCTTTCCATATTGTGTGCCTTATTTTTAACGTTTTGGTTGGACATTGTTTGAAGGACAGTTTATTGTACAGCTGTTGAACAATGCAATCCTCGCTCTGGTAAATACTTTGAAATATTGATGGTCGAAGAATAAAGGTTTTTTCATTGACTGTTGGAGCCCCAATTATATATTTTAAAGGTATTTCCAAATATCAGTGAAGACAATAATTGACTCCAAGTACCGCATGCTGTATCTGTACTTCTCGGAATGTCTGCACATCGATTTTTTCAGGGTCAGTGTTAATTATAATTAGCTCATATTCGTTGGCATCTAGTATCATGAAGTATCGCGTTATTAAGATCCCTGATGAATTTGATGAGATTTTCTATTTGTCCATTGGATTTGGTAGAATTGTCATGTCGGGACCAAGCTTCTTAGCACACTCGTGGATGATCTTTTCCATGCTTTCATGCGACGAAAATTCTTAAATGGCTGCGTTCGAGTTATGCATTTAGTAGCTTGTTGTATTTTGTTTCGATCTCCCGCATGTAACTAAGCGCTATCGAATATGCATTCGGCACGTATAAATTTATCTTATTCTCATCAACGAATTTGTACCTGTTTTCCATTTTGTTGATCTCTTCTAAACCAGCACTAAGTCGTTCGGTGAAGCTGTTTATTTTCTTGTCGATTCTCGCTTCCGTTTCGTTCTCGCTTGCAATTGTCGACGGCATAATCTTAGTGCTGGTTTGACTACCTTTTATTAGAGCCCTCTGATTTTTGAATAAGCTTCGATATCCTGGTAAGCCTCTTCATTGACTCAAAATATTGAAGTAAGGATTATTCCTAGCATTCCCCGTTTTTGTCTTTTGTGCGATGTTTTTTCAAGCCTCTTCATCCAAGTGATACCGCAATTCTTCGCTCTGATTTTCCTGAGTCACAGGCCTTGCCCTTTCCTCACAGTTCAATCAATTGATCTCTTGTATTATAAACGTTTGATTATCAATTACTAGATCTAGCATCGGGTATCGAATGCTGGTGCGAAGTACGCCCTGTTGAATGTATCGTGTAAGTCCCGGCGTAACTTATGCAAGAATTGACAGGACTGGAAGAGCAACAGAGAACTTGCCTGGTGGTCTCGTTTTTCTCTGTTTCCATGTTGAAATCGTAGACTCCTTCACCTTCAAATTATCCTATTTCTCCTGAGGCTTCATTGGGTAGCGGACACAACCTGGTAATTGGTCGTTTCAATATTCCATTTTCTGTTTTCACTGTCACTCTGGTTAGCCCATCAGCTCCACAATGCACTTCCACAATTTTTCCCAAAGGCCATTTCGACGGTGAAATAAGTTCACCTTTCAGCAGTCTTTGTTTCTTGTCAAATGCTTCCATTTGTATCGTTGTTGCATCTTTGATAAGTACTCCTCATACCATCGTTTGCACATGTAATTTTTCAGTTTTTGAATTAGCTTCCAGTTTTTAAAGCTACTCTCAGAAGTTCAGTTGTGAGGCTATCAATGGTTCTCCCCCAATAAAATGGCCTGGGGTTAATGCATCAAGATCCTCAATATTGTCTGTTAACACACAGAGTGGTCAGGAGTTTAAACATCCCTCTACTTGTACCAGAATAGTGCTCATCTCCTCGTAAGTTAATTTCTGCGCTGCAATGATTCTGTTCAAATGTTACTTCGCGGATTTAACTCCGGCTTCCAAGAGTCCATCAGATTGTCGAGCTCAAGGTGGTATGAAATGCCACTGTATTCCACTTTTTGTTAAATTGATTTGCAATGCGTCAATAACGTTTTTGGCTCCTATGAAGTTGCTTCCATTTTCACTACATATGTGATACACAGATCCTCTTCTGCTAATCATGCGTTGCAATGCTGCCATAAACCCGTCCGTTTTTTTGTCAGATGTAGGTTCAATGTGCACTGCCTTTGTTGCCATACAAACGAAAAGTGCTTAACACTTAACACCTCGAAACTGTGAGCATCTGATGTGGACTGGACCTGCATAATCTACTCCACAGTAATTAAATGCTAGCGAAAACTTCACTGGTACTTCCGGAAGTTGTTCCATGAGTGGCCTTGAAACGAAAGCATTTAACGCGTTGATATACAATCGCATCAACGGTGTTGGTTCCTCTAATGATCCAAAATTTTCTCCTTATATGATTTAAAGTGAGCTTAACGCCACCGTGAAGCGTGTCTTTGCGAGCCTTAGTTTAACCAGTCTGGTCCATGCCACCTAGTTAAATTTTCAGCGAGAGTATCTCCGAATGATCCTCTAGATGGAATTTCGGCTGGGCTCTCTTTCCCGGGCACAAACATCCATTGTTGTAATCCATATGCTCCTGCTCCTGCTCCTTCCTTGATGTTCTTCATTAACGTTGTAAGAAGTGCTGCTGCACACAACTCTAGTCTTACCAATTATACCTGCTTCACCGGTGCCACCTTTGTCTTTGATGCGATAAGGCTGATTGTAGTAGTGTCACAAATTCTTGAAATACACGAATATGATTCGGATGCATCTGCGAATCCATGTAACTCAACTTGAGATCCTTTATTTTGCTGCATCACTCTCGGAATTCTGACACCTTCCAGCGATGATAGACTTATCTTGAAGTCACTCCATTCCTCTTGAAGTTTCTCTGGGACCTGTTCATCCTAACCAATGCCCAAAATCCAAAGACGTTGAATAATTATCTTTGCCTTTATAGTTACTGGCGATAACCATCGAAAAGGATCGAAATTTTTCCAGCGGCACTAAGTATTGCTCGTTAGGTAAAGTAAACAAAGATGAGTTGACCTTCGCACCACTCAGACGGTCATCCACGTAGTGTTGTACAACTGATATGTTAAATGTAACTCTCCCTTGACTTAACTTTAAATTATGCTCATGTAAACTTCTGCATACTTAAGTAAATGATGAATGTAAGCTCCTATTTAAGATTTTATTTTTTGTAATAAAGTAGACGCCAACCAAAGAACACGTTGTGGTTAAAAAAAAATATACCCACAGTCAAAAAAAATAGTTGAGAGAATAAAACTTTTGTAAGACGTTTAAAAAAAAAATAAAAAGTCAAACGGTCTTTAGTCATTGTGTTATTACAAAGTCTACATTGTCAGTGACGGCAATTTAATTACTGGTGTTTAATTAATCTCAATAGTCGCACCTATCAATTTCCGACTCAGGAATTGATGCAGGAGAAATCATAGATATTTCGCAATTACAACAAACAATTTTCGAGAATCAATTTTCGACTTTAATGGAAACACAGATTCCTAGAGTTCAAAGTCCGTCAAACGCGATCAACATTGAAAGTCAGACAAAAGCCGTAAGAAGCATGGAGTTTTCCTTTGGAGTAAAGCCGCCCAGTGAAATGAATTTTAATCAGCCAAACCTTGTCGCAGCATGGAAATTCTGGTTGCAAAAACTTGAGATTTTTCTTAAACTCATTGGAATTACAGAGGATCAAAGAAAAATCACCGCTCTTTTGTCGTACATAGGTGATCATGGTCTTCGCATCTACAACACATTTCCCAAAAATCTTAATTTTGATGACGTCTGAAAAAAATTTGATGAATATTGTGCACCTAGAACTAATATTGTATTTGAACGTTATAAGTTCCTATCGGCAAAACATAAAACTGCCGAACAGTGGATCAATTTTTAACTCACTTAAAGGAACTGGTTCAAGCATGTGAATATGGTTCGATGCAAAATTCAATGGTAAGAGATGCTTTTATAATTGGGTTAAATGATGATAAGTTGAGACGTTTATTACTTGACATCGACGACCTTACACTGGAGACCGCGGAAAAGCGTGCGAAATCATATGTACTTAGCCAATCTCAGTCGCAGGAGCTGTCAACAGCCGTCATTGAATCTGAAAACCAGATCAACTACATTCAAAAGTCCACCAACAGCAGAACACCATTTGCCAAGACAAAAGCAAAACATCAAACACAATTTCTCGTCTGGCAGATCCAACCCACCGATCAAAACAAATGAAATCAACAAACAACGGTTTTAAATTACCTCCATCGAAGAAGCAGGAAGAACAAATTCTAGGTGTGGATTGCGTTCATAGACTGTGGGACTGTGGGAACCTCCTTTCCTAGCCTCTTACTTAACAAATTTATCTGATCTGACATCAGACTTCTCTATATATATATATATATTTGATTATACTTTAAAAACTTCCCATATTAGTAAGTAACTTATTCTCATTTTTTCTTAAATTTATTAACAATGCCTTTGTTTTTAAGATATATGTAAGTATAACTTCACCATGTCTTAAAGAGTTTAATTCATTCACAAAGTTTATATTATATTAGAGTTAATATGATTCACATGTAATGTAGATGAGTTGAATGACGAAAGGTACATATTTTTACTGTAAGTAACAAATAAGTATGAATAGCGTACGTTCAACATATACGAAGTCAGATATGTATGATTATGATAATAATAAGTAAAATTAATATATATAATATAACATGTTTTTTTATTTTACAAGAACTTTATCTTCAGTAATAATGAAAACAAATGATAAATGAAAGGATAATATTAAGAAGATAATAAAAAGCAAAGGAAGCGAGAAGATCGGGGTGCCGGCGTAGGCTTTCGTCTTTGATGACAATAGTACGCGACCACTTTCCCAATCATACCAGCCAGAAGTAAATAGCTAACTCCATAATGGTGATAGTTCTGCAAGCTGATTTCCCTCGGCAATTCCTTCGATTTTTGCATTACCGTGTCGATTTTATTTTTAACTTCATGAATTCTGTATTGTCAATGTCATTTACTTCAAGTGGACTAATGAGAATTGATCTTGAGCTATTCACAACCCAAGCGCTTATATTTGTCTTTGTAATAAACGAATTCTTAATTGTGATAGTGTTATTGTATTCCAGTTCCCCTTTTATAGATAAAGTTGACATTTTCGGTATACAAGGTTCCTTAAATTCCAGCAAACCATTTCCGCCCACTGCCAGACTCGGAGAGCTATTTCACAGATGCTAGCAGTAGCTTGCTTGGTATACGTGGCATGTTGTTTTGTGCAGAGAAAGTGTTGAGGCTGCAGAATATGTCATAAACTTAATTCCAGTTTGGAAAGTGGAAATTGCAAGATGTTGTGAAGATGTTTCAATAAGATAACTATTCGATTGCTGTAATATTGGGATTGGAAGTAAATTGTACACTTCAAACTTGCATTATGTTGACTCGATCGGCTGTCTGCGCCAGTGACAAAGGAAATATTAACAATAAAATAAAAGCCACCGAAAGTAGAGATTTTGTAACATTTCTGCTTCTTTGTGCTGGTTTTCTTGGGCCAGAAGATTGACACCGGTTCAGTCTGTGCACTGGTTCTCGTTCTTCAACAGTTTTTGAACATTATCTGCATTATCCGCTACCTCTGATAAATGTAGCGGACACAAGTTGTGTATTGCACGTTTGAAACTTCCGGTCTGGGTTTTAACAGTGGCAACCCGGACCAAGTCATCATTGCCCTTTATTACTTCATCTACACGCCCAAGTTTCCATTTTATTGGTGGAATATTTGTTTCTTTGACTACCACCATGGTACCAGGAACCAGATTAGCTGATTGATGGGTCTATTTTATTCTTTGCTGTAAAAGATGTAGATATTCACATGACCATCTTTTCCAAAAATGTTGGAGATGTTGTATCTGACGAAATTTTTTGAGGCTGCTAATTTTAGTGTCCGTGAGATCTGGTTCAGGTAGAGTTGTAAGCGGGGCTCCAATTAAAAAATGACCAGGCGTTAACGCTTCCAGGTCATTTGGGTCAGATGGCATAGGGTTAAGGGGCCGCGAGTTTATGAACGCTTCTATTTGTATGACTACTGTCAGCAATTCTTCGTAAGTTAACGATGCCTCGCGGATATAGCGAATTAAAAGTCTCTTGGCGGATTTAACAGCGGCTTCCCACAGCCCTCCAAAATGCGGTGAACGAGGTGGGATACATTTCCAGTTTATCCCATTTTCCAAACACGTTGATTTAAATGCAAATTGATATTTCTCAGATTCAAAAGAACTCCTTAGGACCATCAATTCGTTCTTTGCGCCTGTGAAATTGATGGCATTGTCGCAAAATATTGTATGACATACGCCTCTTCTGCCAATAAATCTTTTCAAAGCGTTGATGAGTGACTCCGCAGATAGATCACTTACGACCTCAATGTGAACCGTCTTGGTCGAAAAGCATACAAATACAGCTATATATGATTTTGTAGGACTCTTACCTCTGATCTTATAGTGAGTTTTTACAGGGCCACAAAAATCGACTCCGCAGAACTAAAACGGACGGGACGGATTGACTCTTTCCTTTGGTAAATGGCCCATTATTTGTTTTAAAGGCTTAGGGTTTACTCGAGAGCAATCGATACAATTGGACACTATTTGTCGCGCCATTCTGCCAACACTTAAAATCCAATATTTTTGTCTTGAAATTGCAATCAGAGTTCGAGGCGCTGCGTGCATATGCGTTCGATGCAAATATGTAGGAAACAATTTTGTTATCCAATTGGTTTTCGGTAACAAAATTAGATTTTTAGCATCAGCCATTATTGATAAATTTTTCAATCTTCCTCCGACTCTGATCAATTTATTCCTTTCGTCAAAAAAATGGTGACAACGAAGCTTTGCTGGAGCCCTTATTTATATTGCTTCCCCTCTGCAGATTATGGTAGTCATCCGGAAATTCTCTTTTTTGAAAATATGCCAAAATAAAATTAGTTCCACTTTGAAGTTCTTCCACAGTCAGGGGTCCCCCAGTTCTGAATGATTTATGCTTCCTGCAATTCTTATAAAATCGGAAGCAATATACAAATAGCTTTTGTAATGTATAGAAAGAATTTCTATTATTAACAAGTTCCATTATATCTATGTTGACAGATGTTGACACTACTAATACTGATCTTATCTTTCGGCGCTCTGGAATGTCTTCTGGAACGATATATTCAATTCTTTCCCAAGATTTGTCATCTGTGGTAAGAAACTCTGGACCATTGAACCAAGTGGGAGTTTTGAAAATTGTTTGAAAATCCGCGCCTCGAGATAATATATCAGCCGGATTAATATTTCCCTTTATGTAATTCCATTGTTGAATATCTGTGTTTGCTTGGATCTTCGAAACTCTATTTGCAACGTACGCTTCCCATGTGTAGGAAGGTGATCTTATCCATGCTAATAAAGTAGTGGAGTCGGTATAATAATTTACCCTGCTTATTTTGCTAGTAAACAGTTGCAACAGTCTGGCTACTTATTCAACTATAAGGACAGCACCTTGCAACTCTAATAGCGCTATGGGTGTTGCTTTGAGGGGCCCAATTCGCGACTTAGAGCACAGTAGTTGAGAGAAAATATTTCCCTTATCATCAATAGATCTTAGGTATACACAAGACCCAAATGCGTTTAGACTACTATCCGAAAATGCGTGCAATTCAATGGCGCTACAAGATTGAGAAACATATCGCGGGATGCTTAGCTCAATAAGCTTGGTAAATCCTTTCAGATAATGAAGCCACTTATTAGCTTTCTCTTCGGGAAGTTGGTCATCCCATGATGACTTTGTTTTCCATAGTTCCTGCAAGAAGAGTTTTCCAAGAACTATTACCGGCCCAAGAAGTTCTAACGGATCAAACAGTCTGGCAAGATCGGCAAGTACAGTTCGTTTGCACACTCGTTCAGGCGACTTATTCGTTTCGTCGAAATCAAACTTGAATTTAAATGCATCAGAGTAAGGATCCCATATTAATCCTAGGGTTGTAACCACTTCTGATTGATGAAAGGTAACAATGTCTTCTCTATATTCTTCAGGAATATTTTCTTATATTTTTGGATGGTTGACACAAAACTTTCTGAGTTCAAACTTACCCAATTTCAAAAGCTTGCAAATTTTGCCTAACAGTTCCTGAGCATCTTCTATACTCTCAGCGCCCGTTGGACAGTCGTCGACATAGAAACAATTTTTAACAGCCTGCGAAGCGCGGGGATATTCAGCATCGTTATCATCTGCAAGCGTTACCAAACACCTTGTAGCTAAATATGACGCTGATGCTGTACCATATGTTACAGTATTAAGTTGATATATTCCAAGTGGACGATCATGCTGTGATCTCCATAAAATAGGTTGCAGCATTCTATCATTACAGTCTGCCAAGATTTGTCGGTACATCTTTGTTATGTCTCCCGTGAAGACATATCTGTACATTCGAGAGTTTGGTATTATAGAGAACATATCTAATTGAACTGTTGGACCAATCATTAAAATATCATTAAGTGAGTACCCTTAGCTTTGTTGATGAGCTTTCGGGCTTCATTACGCAATGATGGGGCAATACATAATAGGGGCTGCATAAGCTTTTTTCATCAATAAGAGTCATATGACCGAGAGGTATGCTTTTCACCATGAATTGCATGTAGGATGATTTAACTTCATTTGTTTAATCCAATGCCAAGAACCGTTTTTTAGCCATTTCGAATGATTCTCCTAAAGTTACACCTGGATCTTCTTTCAATGGCAGTCTTACTACAAACTGATTGTTTGCATTAAGTTTTGTATTTTTTATAAAATGTGCCTCACAATCGTGTTCTGCCTTAATCATGATTTTCTGTTTCCCAGAATTGGCGCACAAGTCTATCTAAAGAGGAAAGTGACGGCTTGGTAACCACATGACAGTGGGCTGCTGTGTCCCTAACTGATGAACTTCCGGCCACAATCCATCCCAATTTAGTATTTCGCAGCATTGGAACATCATTGGATACTTTGAGATCACCTGGCATGAGTAAATAAAAGAATATTTCTGCTCCTAGTAGCATGTCAATATGTGGGGCCTGAGAGAATGTAGAATCCGCGAGTTTTACATGCGGCGGAAGCTTCCAGAGCGATGATTCTAATTCGCGAGATGGTTGGTATTCGCTGATTCTAGGCATGATGGTTGCCTCAATTGTTGACCTTTATGATGAGGTCCTAGATTCAATTGTCATGTTGGTGACGAATTCAGCCTTGCATTCATTACCCCCAATACCGCTATTTGGAATATCTATCCGATGTTTTCTAAGACCTAACTCATGTAAGAGACTCTTTGTAATAAAATTCAATTGTGACCCTGAGTCTTATAGCGCACGACAGGGAATTCGTGAGCCACAGGAAGAAATGACATTGACAATGGCAATAGCGAGATAGACATGACGTTTTTTGCGTTGACTACCTATGGCTGAATTAGCGGATGCACTAGATTGTTGATCGACAATAATATTCTTACACTTGTAGAGCTTACCGGATTGATCATGCTGCAAATGATCACCACCGCTTATCGACTGTTGTTGCTTGTGCTCTTGCTGCTGATAGGAGCTGGTTTTCTTCTGCTGATGACATGTAGAGTCCCACGGCTGTTGTTGATGCTGGCGATGTAGTAAGGTGTTGTGTTTGCCATCACACTCTTGGCAACCTCTAGACTGGCATGACTGGAAGTAGTGACCTGGCTTCAGACAGTTTCTGCAGATTTGAAGTCTTCTGACCGCATTCTCTCGTTCAGAATCTGTAAGTGTTAAAAATTGTGAGCAATTATATATTCTGTGCTTACCAGAGTTACACATAGTGCAATTGATACTATTGTCACTATTCGCCGCAACCAGCGCAGAAGACCTTTTCCTTTCGTCTCGACTGCTTTTAGCCTCTAACGCCTGGAAACGAGATTCCACAAACTTCAGGAATTCTTGTTAAGTGGGGCTGTTTCTTGGATTATCCAATGACTG
The DNA here is from genome assembly GCA_963555765.1 of Orthonevra nobilis. Lineage (NCBI taxonomy): Eukaryota > Metazoa > Arthropoda > Insecta > Diptera > Syrphidae > Orthonevra > Orthonevra nobilis. The sequence goes on from OY743227.1 coordinate 35,695,503, forward strand.
TTCAAAAGGTCCTCTGCTGTCCTTATCCAATTATGGAAGCATGAGATGCACAACTATTGGGTCGCAGTTTTGAACCTCAAATCCCAGATTCATTATAGCCTGCATTCTTTCCTTCGTTGCATCGTGCAGCCTTCTTAAACTTGATGCTGTTCCAGCCGCCGGAGATTGAGACAGCAATTTATTAAGTTGAGCTGTCAACAACAGCCTTCGATTGTCAAATCGATCGACAAGAGTTATCCAAGCCACTTCGTAATTCCTGTCAGTGGGTTAAAAGTGCTGAATGAGACTGTGGGCCTCTCCAGTAACATTTGCGCGTAGGAAATATAGTTTCTGAGCAGGCGGAGTCGGTTGTTCGAGTATCAGCTGCTTGAAAAGATCATAGAACTGCCGCCAGTGAAAATAGTTCCCGTCGAACTTTCGCAATTCTATTTGGGGTAGCTTCATCGTTGCAGCTACTGGTATTCCTGCAGATTTCGGTGTTTCGAGCTCCTCGCACAAATCCATCAGTGCCACCTCTACTCGGTCTTGCATTTCAAAATAACTCTGTATTTCCTCTACTATTGCATGTTTTTCCAACTTTTTGTAAGGAACCGTTATTTCGTCCCAATTTTGTTCGATTGTTCTGGCTTTAATTCTACAGAATGCATTACTTCGTCTTTGGATTAAATCTGTAGAACACTTATTTAAAGACCTTTGGATGATACTGATTAATAGAAAAAGCCTCTCCTTTTGGTTAAATGTGTCTCCTTGCATCGTCGGACGTTCTGGTGTTGGTGTAACCTTACTTTTCCGAATCGCTCCTGTTTGTAAAGAACTCTTTGGGTAAGTAACAGCTCCAGCTTCTTCAATTTCATCTTGCTTCGCGTCCTCCTTTAAACCTTAATTTCGCTCTTTTGCTTGGATGAGCTCTATGCGGTGAGCGAGATCCTCTCGCAGGCGCTCTGCAATTTTGCGCAGTGCCTCAAAGAAATCCTTCTTGAAATACGGATGATCCAACTGGTCGGAGAAGCTATCTGTGATTATGCTGTCTGTTGTATCGAACTTCTCCCAGTTTTGATCCAAACTATCACGACGTTCACACAGGTAATTAAGAGTTCATCTTTTCTCTGGATCCTTTCCGAAATTGCGGCTGATCCGACAAATTTCTTCACCCACTAATTCCTGCTGAGTCGCATAGAATTCCAAGTCTTGCACTACACAAACACTTTCTTTTTCGGACATTTAAATTTTTTTTTTTTTGTACACTACAAAACCAACAAAACAAAATAAGACAAACAACACAAAACTATGCTCGCACTGATTTGCACTGATAATCGATAACTAAACTCTTTAAGTTAAATTGTCCTGTCACGGTCGCCAATGTTTAATTCGAAAATTTAAGCGCAACAAAATAACACGTCCGACTTCGTTCGATATCTTTATTAAACACAACAATTAAAAACTAAGCTACTTGCGGATTGCGTTCACAGACTGTGGGAATCAAAATTTTCTCCTTATGAGAAAATTTGGATTCCCACACTCACCGCGAGTTCCGTCAAATATTCCAAATGCAGATGTGCACCTGTTGATCCAATTACATTATGAAGTGCACACCTGACATTTGAATCATTTTCTACACAAGCGCTACAAAAGTTTTTTTAAATAAAACAAAAACGGTTTTGGATATCAATTAAATTCCTTATTCCTCTGAAAGTACGTTCGATGCCATTATGTATGGAACTCGATTTCTTTAGCATTGCCACCACGGGCACGCATGCAGGAGTCCAGACGCTGAACCCAATTTTCGACGGTTTTCAAGCATAAATCGGCCGATACTGCTGCAATTTCACATTCGATATTCGTACGAAGTTCATCCATCGTCGCTGGCTTGTTGGCATAGACCATAGACTTGAAGTAGCCCTACAGGAAATAGTCTTATGGCGTCAAATCGCACGAACGAGGCGGCCAAGCGACTGGACCATTTCGTGAGATAACACGTTCTCCAAACTTGGTTTCCAATAAATTGATTGTGAAATTCGTTGTGTGGCTTGTGGCGCCGTCCTGTTGGAACCACATGTCCTCCAAGTCCATATCATTCAATTGGGGCCAAAAATATTCGGTTATCATTAAACGGTAGCGATCCCCATTCACAGTAACGTGCTGGTCTTGATCATCACGGAAGAAGTACGGCCCAATGACGCCGCCGGCCCATAAACCACACCAAACCCTAATTTTTTCGGGATTCAATGATGACTCATGGAGTACGTGTGGATTGCTGCATGACCAATACTGCACATTTTGTTTATTGATCTAGCCATTCAGCCAGAAATGAGCCTCATCGCTGAAGATGATTTTTCGATGAAAATCCGAATCATTTTCAAGTTGTTGCTCAGCCCAATTCACGAACATACGACGCTTCTGGTGGTCAAGCGGCTTCAGTTCTTGCGTCAATTTAATCTTGTTAGGATGAAGGCCAAGATCTTTTCGCAAAATTCGCCACAACGACGTCACAGAGATGCCCAACGCTTGAGAACGCCTCAGCGGCAGCAATATTCTCGACACTATGGGCACTTCTTTGTCTCACTGGCACGGGAACATTTTGTGCTGTGCCTGTGGATTCAAATTTTTCCACTAGACGCTCAATTTTTGATCTGCTAGGACAATTATGACGACCACAAATTGGACGTAGCGCTCTTAACCTTGAGGCCACTGACTGCGAAAATATTCCTTCATGAATTTTGAATATTCTTGCCGGAGACTCTAATTTTTTGCGAATTTTTGTTCCAAAGTAAAGAAGAGTTTCAAAGCCATTTTGCATGAATCTCGCAATACCTTGCGATCTTTTCGCGGGGGTAAATGGACTATATAACATCCCATTTCGTCGCGTTTGTGAGTTAAGGGGGTGTTCCAAACTAGAAATTTAAAAAAATCGATTTTTTTTATATTTTCAAAGTTTAACTATTCAAGAAAATATCTACAAGAGGATTTTTCAAAATTCAAATTAATTTCGGAGATATCGGTATTTTGCTGACCCGGCATCCAAACTGGTTCGGCCGGAACTAATTCAACAAAAGACATTAGAGATTCTCCGTCTACCTGAATTTCTCAGTAAAACCTTTTGTCCTTGTTTGCTGCTAACAGTTGAATTCTTACCTTCAAGCCACGTGGAAGTACATATGTGCTGTGAGTGAAATAAAAATAATGTGAAATATTTTTTGTTAATAAAATGGATAAGAAATCCCCAGCGCAAAGGATTACGCGTCCAGATCGACAAACAAAAAGACGATTTCACGGCACAGGAAGACACCAGTTTTACGAGTGCATGAAGGAGACCAGAACTGCTCGATATGAAGAGAGAAACGCGGAAAATAGTTTTTTCAAAGTCGAGGAAGTTCCGATGTATGAAGCAGGAATGGCAGATTGAATAAATCTAAGTCTACAATATCATTTCATGATTTAGACTGCGAAAAACTTTACGCCTACTGGACCGATTTACCTGTAATTTTTAGAGAGTCGTCTTTATAGGCTTGGTTATGTCTGGAACTTTCTCCATCCCCAAATTTCTATTACTTTTTTTTTAATTCGCAACAGTCAAAAAAGTGGTACAAGAATTGTTTTTTTTTCAGGCAGTCGCCATTTTGTGAAAGAAAATCTCTCCAACTTTTTCCGGAGTTCCAGATATTGCGAAATTATTCTAGATTAATAGTCCTTTTTTTTGGTTTCAGATTGCTAGAATGGTTGAAATCGTGGCTATGGTTACGCGCCAATTTTTGGTGACCCGCGCTTCATCAACTGCTAATTTTTGAAATTTTCAGCTTTTTTATTTTTTGACTTTTTTCTGTATTCTTATAATGTTTATAAATAAGCAATAAAAAATTTACTGAATTTGGATCTACACTGGATTAACGGCACCTTTATTTGGCGTGCTTATTTCTCCGTATCGAAGCACGATTGTGATCCTCTGCCAATCAATGCTCGTTCTAGCATTGCTTCTCCTCCAACGCAAATATTCACCATGGCTGTGGCTAATAGGTACTCGGGGGAGATAAAGCAAGGAGTTATTTGGCTGTGCGCACATTTAAACGCTCGAACAGTTCCCAGAACGATCTCCATTCCTCGAACTTTCCGCTAAACCATGGCATGTGTAGATGCTTGTTGATGTAAAGGTTGTTGCTGATGATGACATTCAGCCACTTTTATTTGGATATACGCATCTTGATACATCTACTCCAACTCAATAAACTCGTTATTGCAGACCCATTCATGATCGCAGTTAGCTTCTTCTAACGATGACATAATGTCGTCGTTTATTGATTCAAGTTTATTCCAGTAATCCCTTAGTTGTTCTTATTTGAATCTGAGGTATAATGGGTAGTGGCTGAACTCTAGTGGCGTTTTTCTTTGTTTTGTTTTCCGCAGATCTGCCAAGTACCTAGTATTGTTGATCTGGAAGTTCCTGGAACTGTTCCAGTCGTTTTGAAGTACTCTTTAGAGTATAGCGGTTCCCCATCCTTTTTAATATTGGTCCACAACCGGTGCACTTCTTCACTAATTGTAACTTTTTTTATTTTTAAGATGCTAACACTTTTACACAACTAATATATTTTCTCTGGTCTCGTATGAATTTAATATATTTAACACTTTCCGGCTAATCCGGCTCGAATGAAGTTCTACTCCTTAGAAACTTTAACTTTCAGGCGAACACGCAAACAACTGATATTGAAGGTCGCGGCATAGTAAGAATTACGATGTTACATGGGATGCCACCCACACAGGTAAGTCTGGAAATGATATCTGTCGGCTTCGAGGAGTGCTTGTCTGAGAATAGAAAAATTAATCAGGCTGTTGAGGAGCAAAACAAACGTCAAGAAGAGCTCCAAGATCGGACGGAGCAAAATTCTTTGCAGCGCAATTATAGAAGTGAACATCGAAAGCAAGTGTACAAGATGGAGCTGAAGAGCCGAAAGGAGATGAATGGCGAAACGCTTCAGGAGTATGCAGCGGACGTCGAGCGTTTGACACATTTAGCATATGCGGGTTCAATAATGGATGTAATTGAGACGGTGAAGACCGAAGCGTTTGTCGATGGCATCCGTGATCAAGAAACCAAACGAGCCACACTGTCGACTCAAAAGGCGACGTTCCACGAAACGGTAGTAAACGCTCTAACACATACAACAGCGGGATTGGCGTGTGTACCGTACCCAAGAGCTCGTCGACTCGAGGTGTCTTCGCACTCACAGTCAAAGAAGTAAGAACTTCAGCGGTATAAAGTTCGCGATATGAATGAAATTACCCAAGAGCTCGTCGACTCGAGGTGACTTCGGACTCGTAGTATAGGGCAAATAACAAATTTAAGGGCCGATGTTTCATCTGTGACAACGTTGGCCATATTGCACGTGACTGTAGAGAACGTAAAAATTGTTAAGGGATTCAATCTGCTTCAAGAGCATGAAGAGGAAGACAACTTACACTAAGGGTAGAAGAGGACGGCGCTCAACCAAGGACAAACTAAGTAGAGTCAGTTTTATGGGGCATGAACTGACTCCAACGATTCACTGCCCCAGAATCGTAATTTCGCAAAGTGGACGGATAGCAGACAACCTTACTGTCACTGCCATCATTGGGGACAAATTATTCACTGGGACTTTCGATTCGGGAGCTTCGCACTCAATCTTAAGGAGCGACTTAGTGGAAAAGAAAGAGCCGCTGAGGGGAGTGTGGCTTCAAAAGGTTACAGGAGAAGAGGTACCTATACTGGGGAAAGCAATCAAGGAAATCACTATTGGTACCGCCACAGTTGAGCACCACTTTATAGTGGCGGAAAAAGTTGACGAGCTAATCCTGGGCGTTGTTTTCATGGTAACAAATGGTATGTTGGATTTAAGACGCCGAATTCTTAGGTATGGAAACATGGAAGTTCCATTGCAGATCGGCGAAGGAAAGTCGCTAAGGATCCAGAAAGTCTTCGTAGAAGAAAATACAGAGATACTGCCTGAGTCGGAAGCGCTTGTATGGGCGAAAATGGATGGAGATTGGGAGCTCAGTAGATGGTAGAAGCCGGGAATAAAACACCATTAAGTGGTTTGATTGTTGGGAAGACCCTCGCGGAAGCCAGAAGCGATAAAAGGGTACTTGTGAGAATTCTTAATTTGGCGAAACAGTTTAGGGTTACCAAGAAAGGGAAAACAATAGGACAATGCCAAGAAGTGTCAGCTTCTGTGAGCTCAAACCCGTACAAAGTGAAGGGATAATCAATAACATCAGCATGAAGAAGCTCATAGCCGAGTGTAAGAAGGATCTTACGACGCTTCAAGCACGACAAGAACAAGGGCTGTTGAACAAATATCATTCTATATCTGCGTCCAGTGGCCAGAACGAGGGCAAAACTCCCATAGTCCAGCATCAAATCAACACCGGGAATGTAAGACCGATTTGTCAAGCGCCAAGAAAGTTACCACTTGCCAAAAGGAACGAGGTCAGTTACTGAAAGAAATGCAACATCAAAACGTTATCGAGCAATCGTCGAGTCCATGGAGCTCACCAGTGGTGCTAATAAAAAAGAAAGATGGAAGCACGCACTTCTGTGTTGATTACAGACGGTTGGACCATGTAACGAAGAAGGACAGCTATCCACTTCCAAGGAATGGATGATACTCTAGATGTGTTGTCCGGAGCGAAGTGGTTCTCTACGTTGGACCTCAAAAGCGGTTCTTGGCAAGTGGAAATTAACCAGGACGGTCGAGAGAAGACAGCATTCAGTGTCGGAGATGGATTGGCAATTCTTGGTTGGTTCGGGCTGTGTAATGCCCCAGCGACATTTGAACGGCTAATGAAGCGAAATGCTCAAAGGCTTACATTGGAAGACCTGCTTGGTGTACCTCGACGATATAATCGTAGTGAAGAAGGATTTCAACCAGAGAAGGTATTTGTACCGATGATGATAAAACAGCAACGGTTAAAGACTGGCCGAGCTCATCAAACTTGCACGAACTTCGGAGTTTTCTTGGACTGTGTACTTACTATCGACGATTTGTACCCGGTTTTGCAGATGTGGCCCATAGTTTGCATGAGTTGACAGAAAAAAAATCGGCCGTTTGAATGGAAAGAGTCGCAACAGCAATCGTTCGAGAAACTAAAAAAATTACTCTGCACAACACCAGTCCTTGCGTACCCAATACCCGGCAAAACATTTATATTGGATACGGATGCAAGTGGTAATGGAATAGGCAGTGTTCTCAGCCCGAATATCGACGGCCAGGAAAAGGTTATTGCCTATTAAAGCAAATTCTGTCGAAACCGGAACGAAACTACTGCGTTACACGGAGAGAGCTTCTGGCAGTAGTAGAAAGTGCGAAACACATCCATAAATACCTCTACGGCCAACAATTTCACTTGAGGACAGATCACGCAGCACTACGGTGGCTTCTTCGTGTCAAGAACCCAGTAGGGCAGCTCGCAGGATGAATCGAAAGATTGCACGGTTACCATTTCCTCATTGAACATCACAAAGGAGTTCAGAATGGCAACGCGGATGCACTGTCGCGGCGGCCTTGTGAGGTAGAGTGCAATCATTATTCAAGGATAGAAGGAAAAGGAACATCGTCGAAGTTAGGTGGTTAGGCATTTTGCCGGAGGAAGACTGGTCGCCGGAGAGAATCCAAGCGAAACAAAAGTCAATCCAGATTTAGTAAAGATAATTGCTGCTAAGGAACGCGACATAAAGCTGTGGAAAGATGTGGCAGTATAATGTTGGAGCGCCATTTGAGAGAATTGCAATGGACGTCGCGGGGCCGTTTCCAACTAGTGACCATGGAAACAAATACATTCTTGTTTTTCAATAGATTGCTTCAGCAAGTGGCCAGAAGCTTTCGCCTTACCGAACCAAGAAACCGAAACTTGCGCGGACGTGTTTTTGAAAAATTGGGTGACTCGGTTTGGTGTTCCATTGGAGTTGCACTCTGATCAGTTAAGAAATTTTGAGTCAAACATTTTTAAGAAATTATGCCAAAAGTTGGGCATACACAAAACACGGACGACACCTCTGCACCCGCAGTCGGACAGCATGGTGGAGAGATTCAACAGAACATTGGAGGAGTATCTCAGGAAGTTGGTCGCTAAGAATCAGCGAGACTGGGATGAGCACGTTCCAATTTTCCTAATGGCTTATCGATCTGCAATCCACGATAGTACTAATGCGACACCAGCAAAAGCGATCTTTGGGAAACAAACTGGAAGAGGTGCATCAAAGTATGAGGCGGCGTATACAATTAAAAAGCGACAAGATGAAGGCCAGGTATGATGTAAAGGCCTGTTCCGGTGGTTTTCTGGAAGGTCAGTTGGTGTTGTTTCACAATCCATAGCGGAAGAAGGGTCTGTCACCGAAGTTGCAAACACTCTGGTAGGGATCAATCAAAAATAAATAAATAAAATTTTCATTTTCTATCTTAAACTGTTTTACTTTTCGTCGCAATCCAGCGGTCGAATCCAGGAAAAGGAAATCGTAACAATATCATAGACTTATCTACTGGTATGTTCTTACTACACGCTTTTTCTTTTTTTTCAATTTACATTGCATATTTTCTTAACAGTGAACCTAATTAATTAATTAATTACATTAATTTTCGTAACCATATTTTGTGGTCTGATTATACGGCCACTTCTTGTTCGATAACGAACTGCTGATATATCTGACTCGCTGATATCTGTTGATACTCTTGAACTATTATCATCATTAGCATCATAAAATGATTCTGATTCCGAAGAACCATCAATATCAGATAGTTCATCAGTTACCGCGCTATTGTTAAGGTTAGTTATGTTAATAATTTTGTTTTTATAACCATATTCATAATCACATGATTCCGGTAGTACAATTTTAATTTCTTCTAACTTATTTTGGTCCGATATTATTTTTTTTAATATGATAATCATATAAAACTTCGCTTGAATCAAATCCGCTATTATGTGCTGTGGCAATAAATCTTCTATTACGTCTAAAGGATTTATTATAATCATCATAAATAATATAAGACCTACCATACACAATTTCGATTATAATTCCGTAGTTCCAGTCTTTCCTGTTTTCCTTAAAGATAACTATATCCAATTTGAAGTTTTGGCAAATCTATTGCACTTCTATCATAATAAAATTTTTGATTTTCTTTTTTCTTTTAATTTTTTTCCTGAGCAATATACTCACTTAATTGGTTTCATTTAAGTAAATTTTCCGCTATTTGTAGTTTTGTTTTGATCAAGCGTCCGAAAAATAAATCCGATGGAGTTAGTTTCATATTTGCCACCGGAGTAGCGTTATATTCTAAGATTCTATATTGATATTTATCAAATTCATTGCCTTCATAACAGCGTTTTAAAATGTTTTTGGCAATCGCAACTCCATTTTCAGCAAGTACATTGCTCTGAGGATATCTTGGACTCGAAAACTTCAGTTGTGTATTTGCATCAGAGACGAATTTTTCAAATTCAGCTGAACCAAATGGACTATTATCACATATAATAATTGTTGGGTATCCAAATTTGTCAACATTTCTACTGAGGGCCGTGATGATCTCTTTAGAAAATTTTTTAGTTAACGCTTTCGCTATTAAGAATCCTGAATATGCATCAATTATTAATAAGTAATTACGACCAGCATGTTCAAACAAATCCATCGATACTTTATAAAATTGGTAATTGGGTGTATTTTCTGGAACTAATGACTCCTTCTGATTGTTTCTCTTAAATTTTTCGCAAGTAGTGCATGCTTCTATAAGTTCCCTGATTTGTTTGGTCATATTTGGCCAAAAATAATGCATTCTAACGGGTCCGCCATCTAACGTTTTTTTTCAACTAGTGCTTATTTCGTGAATGGTTACACTTAGCTCAAGTCTGATTTGACAGATAATTAGTTTTATCCTTCCGCTGAACGAATATGGTTGTGTATACGCTTGAACAACGCTGGGAAATATTGCGACATTACTTTGAAAATCATGGTAATGTTACAGAATGTGTGCGAAAATTGCGTACGGATTTTGGAAGAAGAGAAGCACCGTCCGCTCCGTATGTTCGTTATCTTGTGAAAAAAGTGAAAGAAACTGGCATTCTCATCGATAAACCAAAGCGTGAAAAGCCAAAAACAGTGCGTAGACCCGAGAATATTACATTGAAAAGCCGATGCACCCAAAACGAGTCACTGTTTGGTGCGGATTTTGGTCCAGAGGCATAATTGGGTCATTTTTCTTCGAAAATGAGCAAGGAGTGGCCGTTACAGTCAATGGCGACCATTATCGGGCCATGTTGAACGAATTTTTTTTCACAAAAATCGAAGAGGAGGATATTGGCAACATTTGGTTTCAACAGGACGGCGCTACTTGCCACACAGCCGAAGCTACACTCGATGTTTTGCGTCCTGTTTTTGAAGATCGCATTATCAGCCGCAGAGCTGATGCCGTTTGGCCACCTCGGAGCTGCGATTTGGCACCGTTAGACTATTAGTTGTGGGGTGCCCTCAAAGATAAGTGTTACGCCGACAAGCCAGAGACAATTGCCGCTTTAAAGAAACATATTCGTGAAGCCATTGGTGAAATACAGCTGCACACAATCGATAACGTGCTTAAAAATTGGACCGATCGTGTAGGCTACTGCATGGCCAGCCGAGGCAGCCATTTGAATGAAATTAATTTCCATTATTAACCGGAAGGATTGTACTTTTAAATAAAAAAACAGATTTTAGAAAATATTCAGCAGTTTTTCTTATAGCATTTTCAAAAAAAAAGTTATTTGGCGGACCCTTTAGCCCTTGCTAGTGTTTTTTCTATTCCCAAGTGGGGTTCATGTAAACACTTGCACGTTGCCTCTTGTAATTCTGAAGGCATTACTTATTTAGAATTTTTAAAAAGTAAACAATTTTCGTAATGTAAATCAGATTTAAACTTGTGGAAACTTTTTCTTAATTCATCAAGCAGAGAATATTTGGGCCAGTTTGACACATATTCACAAATTTTGTTATACTGTTTGTCGTTTTGTATTTTTTTACAATTAACATCATAATTTTCTTTTGAAATACATTCACCTTTTGTAACTGAGTGTATAACAGCTTTCAACCCCTTAAGCTCTTCAACGTCTGATAACTGTGCCCTTGATAAGCAAGCAGCTACTAGCATATTTTTTCCCGGAGTATAGATTATTTTCATTTTTGGATATTTAAATAGGAACATAAACATTCCTTGTAATCTAGGTGTGACATCATCAATGTCACGTTTTACCAATGCTTCCAATGGTTTGTGATCACTTTGAACTAGAAAATCACGTCCATATAAGTAAAAGTAAAAGCGATCGCATGCAAAAACTATAGCCTGCTCGCTATAGTTTTTGCATGCGATCGCTTTCACTTTTACTTTTCTATTTGAGCCCATTTTTGTTCAGTATTGCTTAATGTTCTTGATGCAAATGCGATCGGATGACCATCTTGCAATAATGCACAACCCAATCCATCTTTCGATGCATCAGTTTGAACAAATTTACTTTTACATCAAAAGCAACTAAATGCGAAACGATGCCGCAGGTATCGTCAAAAATGCAAGCGGCTAAAATCGGATGCCAATTTTAACCGAGACACTAGTGACAGCAATACAAATACAAGTCGAGAATTAATTGTTAATCCAGAGGAATTTCAAAACTCGTCAGATCACCCTCAACAATTTTTCAACCATGAATCTTCGCCGCAGGCTAATACAACTGGCAATGCAACCACCACTACTCCTGCGGGCGTACGCTGTCGTCAGTACCGAAGAAGACTCAACGCACGAAGATTTCACGCAGAAGAAAATCGTTCATCGATCTATACATTATATATGAGACATAATGGAGCTCATAATCTTTATAAAAATTTATTTGAGGACAATCCATTTGGTTTTGCGTGCACTGTTTGTGATAGACTATGGTTCAAAAATGATTTGAAATCTCCACTTTTTTCGTGCAGTGCAATTTTACAACAAATATGCCCAACTGTCTCGTTACAAGACATTCTTGTGTGTGCGACCTGTAAAACCTCGTTAACTGCTGGAAAAATACCAAATTTGGCTGTGTACAATGGATTTAAGTATCCGCCTAAGCCTAATCTTCCTGAATTGGATTTAGTGTCCGAGCGATTAATATCAAACAGCAAGCTTATAGATCTTTTGTTCTCTCCCGGTGCAATTTGTAAATATTTATCCTCCGACCATAAAAGAGTATGTTGTTCAGCAACTAGACTATCTTCAATTTCAATTGGTTCAGCGATATCGTCTAAAACAACAACTGGATTTTCACTCTCATCGGTTCACTCTCCTAAGAAATTCTGACTAATTTAAACGCCATAATGCTTATGAAGCGGAGTACCTACAAGATAACTGAGCCCGTCTTATACAATTCCCTTATTTACTAATCCGTGAAAATAACTAGATTTGTGCATTAAAGGTTTTTTTATGTGTACATTTATACAATAATCATCATCACACACATGACACATTGATTACTTGTCCAACGATTCCATATTGCCCTTGTTCATATCTTAGCCGTCGAATTTGCATAAAGGGTAATCTCCGTGAAGACTCAATGTGCGAAGATCCTAAAATTAAGATTGATAAAGCGATTTTTATACCCTTAATGGAATATTATTCCGAAATTTTTTAGTTAAATGTCTATAATGTGAAAAAAAGTTTCACTTCTACCGTGGTTTCATGAAACCACACAATCCTTTTTTTTTAGTTCCAATTCATTGTTTTTCATTCCAATTCCATCGAACATTGTTTCTTGTTAACCCTCTTAAGTCTGATGTGATTTAAGATAAGTTTGGAATAAATCTAGATAAAAATTTAGTCAATCCAAGAAATTTCATTACATCTTTTTTATTTTCTGGCCTTTTCACTTTTAAAATTGCACTTATGTGTTTGTTATCCGATTTAATTTCTCCCAACGATTTGATATGACCCATGAATTTCATTTCGTTTGTTTTATATTGAAATTTTAGCTAGGTTCAATTTAATGTTATTTTTTCTGGCCCTCTTGATGACCATTTACAATGGTCATGTGCTTTTTCATCTTTAGCGGTTATACAAATATCATCAAAATAAACTATAATACCAGGAATGTCTCGATATGTTTGTATCATTTTTCTTTTAAACATCTCTGGTGCACTACTTATTCCAAAAGGTACACGATTAAATTTGAACCTTCCAAATGGAGTCATGAATGGTGTTAGGTCTGAGCTTTTACTATCTAACTCCATTTGCCAAAATCCGTTGCGTAGATTAAAGACCGAAACAGTCGTTTATTTGTAAATTACCCGTTACATCTTCTACAGAAGGTATTAAATAATGTTTCCTTTTTATACAGGCATTTAATGGTTTTGGATCTAAGCATGTTCTTAGGTCGCTGTTTGGTTTTTCAACTATTTGTAGGTTATTTACACAGTCGTTTTTTGTAGTGTAATGCTGGTGCTGAATTATCTTGTGATTGTATTGAACAAGTACCAGGAAATTTGCCTAAGCCATCAAAAAGGTCATGAAATTGTGCTAGACGCTTGATCAATCCAAATTCTATGCATGTTTCTAAACCAAGAAATGGTTCAAGATAATTATCGACTACTAGAAATTTGGCTGAATGTACAGAATTATCCTTTGAATCATGACAACTCAAATCTACTTTCGCAAATATCTTTATTTTATTTCGATTATAATCGTAAACAGGAAAATAATTAATTTCAGTTTTAATCTCAATTTGATTTTTTTCTGTAAATTCGATTGGTATACAATTGACATTCGATCCCGTATCTATTTTAAATTCAATAATTTTCCCATTTATCCGATATTGCTCGATCCATTTAATGTTACTTGATCCGTTATTTGATTTTATGCTATAAAAATAATTTGTATTTCCTAAATTACGACAGTTAATATTGTTTGTGCTTGATTGTCTTATGAGGGTTGATGAACAACTAAGGTCTATAACATTCATATATATAAAATGCCTATCTCTTTCACACAAGTGTGAAGAAAAAATAAACATCGATTAACATGGAATATCATAGACTTATCTAATAGTATGTTCTCATTACAAACACAGGGGAGAGTACGATAACTTGGGCGAAAAAAATTGATAACGGCGTTTTGTAGAGGGGTCAAAAACAAGCATTTTTTACTATGAGAGGGGGGTCTATCTCGCACCGTTTAGGAAAAAGGGGCAATTTAAAAAAAATTACTTAAAATGAAAAAAAAATAAAAACAACAACAACGGCAACACTTTCAATAAAGTACTATACCGGCTTTGAAGGCCAGAAATATGTTCTTTAATCCTGAGTTTAAATTAAATAGTAAACTTTAATAGTTTTTGAAAAATTCGCATGCAAACTGAAAATTTTGATAAAAATAATCTAAATAAGAAAATTTATTACTTCATTTCACAATTTTGAAAAAAAAAATCGGTCTAAACTTGTTTTTTTGATTTTTTTTATCAAAATTTTCAGTTTGCATGCGAATTTTTCAAAAACTATTAAAGTTTACTATTTAATTTAAACTCAGGATTAAAGAACATGTTTCTGGCTTTCAAAGTCGGTATAGTATTTAATTGTAAGTGTTGCCGTTGTTCAGACACACAACACTGAACTGCTCACAACGCTACACGGACATTATAATTAATAATTACATAATTGAGAACGTGCCCAGGTGCCGAAGCAGCATAGAAGTCGAGGGCATGCAGCTAAATATATTGTCATATTGCTTGTTACACTTTGTTTGTTATTCTGTGCATTCAGCACATTTATGTAGGTTCGGCATTTGGCCGCATAATTGGTGTTAATTGCTTTGTTTATTTGTAAACACAGCAATATTGTTTAAGATTTTAAGTTATAAAAGAAAACCATAAATAAAGACTATCGATCATTAATTGATAAGCCACAAAGGTGTTTTATTGAAATTGATCCTCAGCAACTAACAAGTTCAAGTGCTTAGTTAGTACAACGAGTTTTAAGCAAGTTCAAGTGCTTGATTAAAACACACAAACCCAATACATCGAATCCAATTAGTTTATGTGCTAAGTTGGATAAAACACAACTAGATTTAGATAAACGAATCTAAACATTTTGGTGACCCCGACGTGATGGCGTCGTTTGAAGTGCTCGTCACAGAACAACTAGCGACTGGACAGGATATCCAACGAATTGTAATAAATTACAAAAAGGATCCTTCGCATAGAAAGCAGCAGAGCTACTATACGGAGCGGCTTAGTCGTTTAGAAGACGCGTGGGAATTATTCAAGACCAACGACGATAACATAAGATTTCTCCGTAATCTTCCTCTGGATCACGATTACTTCGCAAAAAACTACTATCAGGAGATAGAAGGCGTAGTAACAGAATACCAGCAGCATTTTAAAGTGGCGATTGCGTCATTTAAAGAATCAACTGACCCTACTACAAAGGGGGCAACCATAAACCCAACAGTTGCACCTCGTGCCCTGGCTCAGGAGACCATCGTATCAAATACACGCAATATCGATGGTGACATCCGACGGCAAGGAGCAGTGCTCCAATCAATTCGTCGTTTAATTGAAAGGGTATCGTCAGACACAGACGATCACCCACGGCAACATTATGAGATAAAGTTCAGGACCCTTGATCAACTATGGCATAAAGCCGCTTCCCTGAACTACACAATTTGGGGAGCACACGATAACCCGGAAAGTGTCCCACGAGCAATATCTCGAATTAGAGGAAGTTGTGCAAACTCAACTGACTTCACTTTCGATAAAGAGTCAGCATAGAACTACAAACGCTGTTGGTCACAATGCAGCTAGTATAAACAACATAGCCCTACCAAAGGTCACCATTCCGAAATTCGATGGTGACTATCTCAAATGGACATTGGACAACCAGCCCAAACACATTCATCCGCTACGTCAATCAAAGGGTTGCATGATACAACACAAGAATGCTTAATGGCATTAAGCAATCTTGGCATAGATGTCTCGACATGGGATCCATTGCTTCTTCATTTACTTGTTAAGAAGCTGGATTCGAATACACGTATCCTGTACAAACAATCTTTAAGACGGCCTAAGGAACTGCAATCAGTCAAGGAATTCCTCAACTTTCTGGAAATTCATTTTCAATCGTTGGAGGCAGTCAGGCCGGGGCCAAGGGAGAGCACCCATCGTGCGTGCGCGTCAATAATATCGCCACATAATTACACAAGTTGCAAATGTTGTGGGCAGGGAACACATCCCTTGTACGCTTGCAAGCAGTTCTTGCAACTCAAGGTAGAGGAACGTGTACAATACATTCAAAAAAACAAACGCTGTACAAACTGTTTGAAGATTGGGCACACTTCAAGTAATTGCATGTCAAGAAAGTGCCTCAAATGCAATCAAAAACACAACACGCTTCTACATTTGGATAACTCTGTGGTTGTCAGTAATAACACACGTATATGTCTTTATTGCGTTTTTTTAACTTATATACTAAACTAGTTCGAAGTCCATTGTCTATTTGAAATTCCTATTGTTCTTTTCTCTATCGTCTGGAAGGAGTGTAAGGACTTCACTCACTTGAAGTTGTCTCCGATGTTTCAATGAAGACGATAAGGTAGTGCATGAATACTACAGTGCTGCCACAATACTCTCCCTCCAGTGATGAAGTCACGAATTGACAGCTTAAACGTCAAACGTCACTTTTTTCGTTGCGGATGTTTTGATATTTTGTTGATTGAGATTTTCCAAATCAATATGTGCAGGTTTTAATCTTTCGACTGAGATGGTGCGCGGTTTGCCTTCGATGTTGATGGTGAATAGCCTTTCTGTGAGCCTCTTGAGTATCGGAAATGGTCCAGAGTATGGTGGCTCAAGAGGTTTGCGTACAGCATCGCAACGGAGAAAAACATGTGTACATCTATCCAAGCCCGGAAGCATGAAAATTCTATTTTTGCACTGATGATGGGATGCTGGTAATGGCCTTAGTTGTCTCATGTTTTGACGAAGGTGTTCTACGAACTTCTGTGGATTGGAAGGAACTTCTTCATTAGCATAAAACTCACCTGGGATTCGGAGTACGCCGCCATATAACATCTCGGCTGGAGACGCTTTGATGTCACTTTTGTACGCAGTCCGAAGTCCCAGCAGGACAGTAGGAAGTATTTTTGTCCATCTGTTGTTTGGGTGACACATTAATGCTGCCTTCAGAGATCTGTGCCAGCGCTCAATCATTCCGTTCGACTGAGGATGATAGGGAGAAGTTCGTATCTTTTTGGTGCCACACATGTTGGTGAGTGCATTGAATAGCGCTGACTCAAACTGAGTGCCCTGATCCGTAGTAAGTGTCTTGGGTGAGCCAAAACGTGCAATCCAGTGAGTATAAAATGCTTTTGCTACAGTGCTTGCATTTATGTCACTTAAGGGCACAGCCTCCGGCCATCTAGTGAATCGATCGATCATAGTTAAGCAATATCTGAAACCTCGGCACAGGGGCAAAACTATGAGATCGATGTGTACGTGGTCGAAGCGATGATCCGGTACAGGAATTGTGTCCGGGAGTAGTCGATTGTGCTGGTGGATCTTGGATCGTTGACAATGTAGGCACATGCGTGACCATTGCAGCGCATCTTTCCTGATGTTAGGCCAGACATATTTTTGTCGAAGCTGGGCGCTCGTAGCTCTGCCGCCTGGATGGGAAAGGTTGTGGATGGAGTTGAAAACACTTCGGCGCATAGATGCTGGTATGTATGGCCGGATGACATTGGATGATATATCGCAGTAAATTTGGCAATCTGGTTCTATTGTGAGTTGTTGCAGTTTAAGTGATGTATCTTTTGTGTTATTAAGAATATCCTTGAGCTCTGCGTCTTCCTGTTGTGCTGTTTGTAGCAAGTGAGGGTCTATCTTTGATGGAATGGATATTGCGTTGATTCTAGATAATGCATCAGCAACTTCATTATCATCGCCGGATAGGTACACAATGTCTGTGGAATACTGCGATATAAAATCCAGATGTCTCAAACGGCGCTGAGATGCCTTGTCGGATTTCTGTTGAAAGGCGTAAATAAGTGGCTTGTGGTCGGTCTGGATTGTGAACTGCCGTCCATCCAAAAGGTGTTTGAAGAACTTAATAGCCAGATATATTCCAAGTAGTTCCCGGTCGTATGTGCAGTAGCGAGTTTGAGCTTCTGTAAACTTACGAGAGAAGAGGCCAACGGGCTGGAGTTGTTTGTTCTTGAGCTGTTCTAGTTTAGCGCCAGCTGCAGTGTCAGAAGCGTCAGTTGTAAGAACCAGTGGTGCTGTGGGATCAATGTGACAGAGCAAAGTTGTTTTGCCAATGCTCTCCTTACATTGGTTGAAAGCATCCTCTGCCTCTTGTGTCCAGTGTATCTGCCGCCGATCGTTTTTCTTGGAGTTCTTCAAGTACTTGTTAAGGGGAATTTGCATGTGTGCACACTTTGGAATGTATCGTCTGTAGTAGTTAACTATTCCAAGGAAGCGTCGGAGCTCGCAAATGGTGTTAGGTTTCGGGTACTCCAAGATTGCTTGAATACGGTCTTGGGGTGGTTTGCAACCTGAACCATCTATCGTGTGCCCAAGATATGCAACTTCTGATTTCCCGAATATGCTCTTGCCGACATTTAGTTTTAAGCCATGTTCTTTCAACCGATGAAGCACCGTACGAACATGTTTTCGATGGAGTTCTTCGGTTTCTGAAAATATGAGGATATCATCAATATAACAGAAAGCAAAATCTAGACCGAAAAGAACCCTGTCCATATGGCGCTGAAAGGTTTGGGTAGCGTTTTTAAGCCCAAATGGAAGTACGTTCCACTCGAACAGACCGAAAGGTGTGGTCACTGCTGTCTTCTCTATGTCTTCAGGTGCCATGGGTACTTGGTAGAATGCTTTATCTAGATCTAGTGTGGTGAAAACGTTTTTGTTGTTGAGCGACTCGGTAAAATCCATGAGGTACGGAATTGGATAACGATCTGGTCGTGTCTGTGCATTTAGCCTGCGATAATCGCCACATGGCCTCCAACCTCCTGACTTTTTTTTAACCATATGAAGAGGACTGGCCCACGGACTGCTCGACGGGCGGCAAATATCCTTCTCAATCATTAATTTGAATTCGGCCTTCGCTTGCTTCAGCTTGTCTCCATAAAGCCTTCGTGGGCGCTCTGCTACCGGTTGGCCAGTGGTAACTATGTGGTGTTGGACAGTGTTGCTGCTGGAGTGTGCCTGTTGTGGTTGAGCGACGTGCAAGAACTCTTCGATTAAATCCCTATATGACTGTTGAGCATCCACAATCGACAGCCCAAATACTGTAGCGGATTGTACAGTGCCAGGTACATTAAGTGTAGTTTTGGCGTCGATAAGCCGTCGGTGTCTCAAATCGATGATCAGCCCGTAATGAGCTAATATATCAGCTCCGATGATTGCAGTTTTAACATCAGCGATAACAAATTTCCATTCAATTAACCGTCGTAGACCCAAGTTCAAAATAAGAAGCTTTTCACCGTATGTGAGTATTGGTGAGTTATTAGCCGCGTACAAAGTTTGGTATTTTGAAACAGTCTTACAGTTAAGAGGACGGGGAAGAACTGAGATGGTGGAACCAGAATCAACTAAAAATTTTTGGTTGGTATTCTTGTCGAATACGTGAAGGCGGTACTCTTGTTGGCTGCTACTTACCGCCTTAGATGGTAACAGCGATTCTAGTTTAAATTCTGGGAGTAACCGCATGGCTTCTGGCATTTTCTTGCTTCGTCACCAAAACGTTCGTGAAATTTGCAGAGCTTGGCGTGTCGCTGAGTTGTGTTCCTGGCCGGAGAGATGTTCTTCGGGTTGATGCGATGTCGAGATTGAGATCGTTGTCGGTGGAATGAGTTACGATTGCTTGAGAGAGCTTGCACCATAGTTGTCAACGTCGATAGTGTTTCCTCAATTGCATTGAGTCGCTGATTAACATCGTTTGAGGAAGTGCCTTCTTGAACATGAGTGGAACAAACTGCTGGACCAGATGTATTTTCGATGATCCTGTCTGCTATCTCAGCAAGAGCTGTGAGAGGAATCCCATGGTTGGCTGATAATATGCCTCGAACGTGACTGGGCATTCGGTTCATCCAAAGGGTAGAGAGCATATCATCGGGAACATTCTCACCTGCTAAATTGCGCATTTCCCGTAGCAGACTTGATGGACGCCTATCACCTAGTTCAAGACCGGTCATAAGCCTATTCAACTGACGTTCTTTCGACTCTGAAAACCTGGAAATAAGTTGGCTTTTGAAAGTCTCATACTTATCTTTCAAAGGTGGCCTTTGAACTAAATCAGCAACTTCGTTTAATATTTCTGGGTCCAGCGAGGCAATGACGGAATTGAATTTGCTGTTGTCCGAAATAATCCTGTTGTTGTGGAACTGAGCCTCCACCTGCGCAAACCAGAGAGCAGGATTAATTCGCCAAAAAGAGGGTAGACGGAGATTCCTGAGCGCGGATAATTCTTGAACATCTAACTCGATGATGGAAGATTGTTGCGCTGTGTGTTCCATATTCTGCGCAGTTTCATTCTCGTTTGTATTACGACCAACTGAAGATTCGGTGGACATCCTTCAAGACGTGTACGTCGCAGTTTCGTTGTAGTATATATAAAATCAGTTAATTTAAAACAAAAAAAGAGCGTCGGAGTCACCAATTGTGGTTGTCAGTAATAACACACGTATATGTCTTTATTGCGTTTTTTTAACTTATATACTAAACTAGTTCGAAGTCCATTGTCTATTTGAAATTCCTATTGTTCTTTTCTCTATCGTCTGGAAGGAGTGTAAGGACTTCACTCACTTGAAGTTGTCTCCGATGTTTCAATGAAGACGATAAGGTAGTGCATGAATACTACAGTGCTGCCACAACTCTCCAAACCCTCAATGCACCCACCGTCACCCAATCAATACAACACAACAACAAAATACAAATCACTCGGTATCTTTGGCAGCATCTAATAAGCCGGATTCTCATCATTACGTACTCCAAAGCACAGCAATAGTTCGTCTTATAGCTAACAATGGACAAGAGATAGACTGCAGAGCCATCTTGGATTCAGGTTCTCAAGTCAATCTAGTAACAGACCGAATTGTGAAAAAATTAGGCCTGTCTCCCAGAATCCCAGGCATTGATAATGGAAGAAGAGAATCTCGTCATCGCATCAATGTCAACCTGCACTCAAAAATCAATAACTGATGGCCGATACCAACCAATATCCCACTGGCAGATCCAGCATTCAATCAGCCCGAAAGGATCGACATACTACTTGGGGATGAATTCTATCATCAATTATTGTCGATTGGGCAAATTCTTTTAGGAGAAAATCTTCCTACTCTTCAGAATACAGTCTTCGGTTGGATAGTAGCGGGAAAAGCGGGTGAACGTCACCACCCCATTGAAACAGGGACATGTGGCATTTGCACCGAAGACGACGACAACCTTAGTCAAATGGTTGAGCGATTGTAGAAACTGGAAGAAGTAGATACCTCAAGCAAGGCATTGACGAAGATCGAACAGTTGTGCGAAACTCATTTTACACAACATACGCGGAGGAACGGTCAAACTACCTTTTCATGAAGATCCGTCTAGACTTGGCGACTCCAGGGAGATAGCGTTGAACAGATTTTTAGCTTTGGAACGGCGGTTATCTAAGGCTGAAGATGTGAGAAGGCAATATATCGAGTTCATGGACGAGTGTGAAGCACTAGGGCATATGACAAAAATTAACATCAATAACGCACCAGCTCCAAACTATGTTATTCCCCACCACTGTGTATTCAAACCCGATAGCAGTAGCACTAAGTTACGGGTAGTAGTTGATGCCTCGTCAAAAACCTCGTCTGGACTTTCACTGAACGACATCATGCACATAGGACCAACAATTCAAAGTGAACTATTTTCATTATATTTACGATTCCGATTGCCAAGCTTCGTATTCTGCACCAATATTCAAAAAATGTATCGACAAATAGTGATGCATCCAGACGACAGACGATACCAAACAATCATATGGAGAAGGGACAAAAACGAAGCAATCAACTATTACCAACTAAACACAGTAACCTATGGTACTCGGGCTGCACCCTATCTAGCAACGAAGTGCTTACAGCAATTAGCCAAAGACACCTCAAGCACACATCCACTTGGAGCCCAGGTCTTACACAACGACTTCTATGTAGATGACTGTTTGACTAGAGCCGATAGTCTTTCTTTCACACTTGAGATGCAACGTCAGCTTCAACATATCTTGGCGGAGGCAGGATTCAAGTTACGCAAATGGTGCGCTAACCACCCACAATTACTTTAAGGCATTGCAAAGGCGGATCAAGAAATTGATCTTGACATCAGCAATGAGAACAACGAGTCAATCAAGGCGCTGGGGTTAACATGGCAACCAATGAAGGATCGATTCTGCATAAAAGCAAGACTTAACCTCACTAGTCGAGTTACGAAGCGAATAGTCACCTCAGATCTGGCAAAACTATTTGATCCCTTGGGAATAATGACACCAGTAGTCGTAACAGCCAAGATATTCGTACAAGAATTTTGGCAACTGAAGGTTTCTTGGGACGAAGCATTGCCAATGGAGTTACATTCACGATGGACAACATTTCGAAACAGCCTGAAGGAATTAGACAACGTGCATTTCCCTCGTCATATGTTCAATGCCGAAGTCCCTGTATCCATACAGATTCATGCGTTTTCAGACGCGTCTGAGAAGGCATACGGCGCAGTCATATATTTACGGACAATTCTAAGGGATGGGAAGATAATTGTAAGATTGTTGTGCTCCAAATCTCGGGTAGCACCGCTGAAAAAACAAACGTTTCCTCGTTTAGAATTATGTG
This sequence comes from Orthonevra nobilis, assembly GCA_963555765.1. Taxonomy (NCBI): domain Eukaryota; kingdom Metazoa; phylum Arthropoda; class Insecta; order Diptera; family Syrphidae; genus Orthonevra; species Orthonevra nobilis. Next base: position 35,718,374 of record OY743227.1, read on the forward strand.
CCGCAATCCTTAGCGCACAATTAGTGAGCAAAATAAAGCAGTACCTGAACTTCAAGGATACACCCACATTCTTATGGACCGACTCTGAAATCGTTCTTTCTTGGGTCAACGCCAGTGCATCATCATTTCATACCTTCGTCGCCAATCGGATCTCCACAATTCACGAAATCACCATTCCAGAACAATGGAGACCTGTAGCAACCAAACAAAACCCAGCAGACATCCTATCCAGAGGAACGCAACCAGCTAAACTCCCAACATGCAATCTATGGTTTTTTGGACCATTCTTTCTACACGGAAAAGAATGCATGTGGCCGGGAAAATTCTGTAAAACCTCATCAATCCCCGAAGAAGCAGACATAGAAAAGAAGCGAACGCAGTCCACTGTATCCGTAGCAGCCGTTGTCAACGATGGAGAATTGATCTACACCATCAACCACAGAAATTCATTCAGAACTCTTGAACGGGTCGTCGGATATATGTTGCGCTTTCTTAATCAGACCAAAAGTGCAAAACAGTTAAGAAAAGTAGAAATCGAGAAAACTCCCAGGGAAATTGACAATGCATTAGTTTTGATAATGCGAGCAATACAAAGGGATGACTTCAAGAAAGAAATCAAGCCCATGCAAACACAAAAGGAGCTAAAGCAATCAAGTCCTCTAACAAGCCTCTCCCCCTTCGTAGATACAAAGGGTATACTCCGAGTTGGAGGCCGACTGGAGGCGTCAGCACTTTCATATGACAGCAAACATCCGATGCTCATTCCTTATAATCATCCATTGGGAAAACTTCTGATGAAAGGGATTCACGAAGACACAATGCATTGCGGAGCACAAACATTATTGGCCCATACCAGACAACGATTTTGGCCTATTAAGGGAAAAATAATGGCCAGGTCTATCGTACAACATTGCGTAAGATGCACTCGAGCGAGACCTCAACTACTCACGCAAGTAATGGGAAACTTACCTTCAACACGAGTCACGCCTGCTCGACCATTTGTGCACACAGGAGTTGACTATTGTGGACCTTTCTGGAGCCACTACAAGCTTCGAGGAAAAAGACCACATAAGGCTTATGTGGCAGTGTTCTGCTGTTTTTCCACCAAGGCGGTTCACTTGGAGCTAGTGAGTGATTTGACCACTGAATCATTTATCGGTGCATTAAAACGATTCATCGGTCGTCGGGGACGCTGCCAACAAATATACTGTGACAACGCCACCAACTTTGTAGGAGCTAACAACAAACTGTCAGAATTAGCAACGGTAATTTACTCCGAAGAAGCTCAAAATACTATCATATGAGAATGTGCCAGCAAGGCCATACAGTTTAACTTCATCCCCCCCAGAGCACCTCACTTTGGAGGTTTGTGGGAAGCAGCAGTAAAATCTGTAAAACATTTACTGCTCAGGAGCGTCGCAACCGCTTCTTTAACATATGAAGAATTCGAAACGGTCTTAGTGGAGATTGAAGCTATCTTAAACTCTAGACCAATCACACCTATATCTAGCGATGCTAATGATTTAACAGCATTAACTCCAGGACACTTCCTTATTGGCGAACCACTTACTACTCAACCGGATTCCATAAAGCACCCAACATTAACAAGGTGGAAACTGGTATCAAACCATAAACATGACTTCTGGAAGCGATGGTCAACCGAATATCTAAACCAACTTCAGCATAGATACAAATGGAAGGAACGCTCAAAAAATGTTAAACCAGGTGACATGGTCATCATCAAGGAGGACAATGTACCAGCATTGCAGTGGCCACCTGGAAGAATAATCGAAATACACAAGGGAGAAGACGGTTCAGTTCGAGTTGTCGATGTCAAAACAGCATCTGGAATCTAGAAACGTGCAATTCATAGATTGGCACCACTACCGGTAGAGCATGAAGATGATGACCCTACTAACGCTGAACCCGAACAAACAGAAGGGGATCATCAAACAATAGAGACAAACAGCACAATTCCAGCGAAACGGCGAAAGATTGATGTATGCAGAAGCATAACCTCGTTGTTGCTACTGGCGTTACTGCTTCCAATTGCATGTTGTGAAAAAATTCATGTCACCAAATTAAAGTCAAATTTGGGAATACATTTTGAGGGCATGGGTTCAGTCAAGGCAGCAACCAGTGATTGGAACTTCATTATTCATTATGGCCTGGGACCACTAATAGCAGAATACAGTGCATTATCTAATGGAATCTCAACTCTTCAGCATTTGTGTCAAGAATTACAACAGAAGAGCATATGCGCGAATACTATTAACCAATTCCAACACACCATGAGTGAATTGCAATTAGACCACAGCCTGCTGTCAACCAAACGAGCTAAGAGAGGAGCTTTCAACGTGGTCGGAAATATAGCAAATTCATTATTCGGAGTATTAGACTCTGAATATGCTGACCAGATGGTAAATACCATTACACAAGTACAAGAAAACGAAAATCACCTTCTACACCTACTACGTAACCAAACCTCCGTTATTGACTCTACTATTAATGTAATTAAACAGGATGAAGTCTTTGTCCAGAACAGAATGGAGCGGCTCAAGATACAACTTAGCGAAATCACAGCAAGGATACATGATGATGGGGAAAAAATACACCAGCTCAAACTATTTCAAGTTTTTACTTCGCTTTCGTCCCAACTAATTTTCATGATGTCCAATATACAACGAATGCAATCAGCTATAGCTGATTAGCTATACTCGACATACTAGAAAACACCCATCACGGAAAAATCAGCTCACTACTTCTGCCAGCGTATCAACTTCGAATGGAGTTAAAAACTATAAGGGCCCATTTACCAGCATACTTAGAACTACCGGCTGACGAGGAAGATATTTTACAAATCTATAATTTAATGAAAGTCAAGGGAGGAATAACAAAAAATCATGCACTCTTCTGGATCACACTGCCATTAGTAACCCAGGAACGTTACGACCTATTTAAGATGACGCCGGTACCGACCCTCGTAAACAACTCGATGCTCAGTATCAATCCCTGTGCTCCAATACTTGCCATTAATGCACACCGCGACGAATATTTTTCACTCCAGCTAACCGAATTACGGGCATGCATTACCATTAAAGGGGAACAATACATATGTTCTAACCTACAATCCAGGTATGGTAAAGGATCCGAAAAATGTTCTTGTGAGATCGGGCTCTTCAACAACGAGACAATACCCACGTGCACACTAGAAATTTTAAGAACCAACGTAACATGGATTCAAATGGAACAAAAAATCAATGGATATATGCTACAAGGCATCCAGCTCGAATCACGGCAGTATGCGAACGCGAATCCTTACAATTAACTCTGGAAGGCTCCGGTATATTAACTCTACAACCAGAATGTACTATATAATAAGACAGAGTTCCTTCACCATTCAAGGACACAAGACAATCGTCACTAATTTCCCACCATCGCACACCAGCTTCGGAACCATTTCCGAGCTTTCAACATCAATAGACTTTAAACCGCTATTAGCAGACTTCAATGACACGCACTATGAGACCCAATTAGCAAACCTCACAACTCTACAAAAGTTACTTTCAAACGAAAATTTCCAAAACTTACCTCACAAGCTGCTAATACATAGCTATCACCATTTTGCAATAGGTTACTTGGCATTGCTTTTATCAACCATCAGCATTTTATACTATTGGTGGAGAAGAACAAGAAAAGGCACGAGCGCTATTACCGAAGTCCCGCATCCGAAACCAAGACGAACACTCAAGGAGTCTGAATTCATCATTAAGATACCAGATTGTTGAATCATCCATTCAACGCGGGGGAGAATGTTCAGACACACAACACTGCACTGCTGACAACGCTACACGGATATAATAATTAATAATTACATAATTGAATACGTGCCCAGGCGCCGACCCAGCATAGAAGTCAACCGAGAGCATGCAGCTAAATATATTGTCATATTGCTTGTTACACTTTGTTTGTTATTCTGTGCATTCAGCACATTTATGTAGGTTCGGCATTTCGCCGCATAATGGGTGTTTATTGCTTTATTTATTTGTAAACACAGCAATATTGTTTTAGATTTTAAGGTATAAAAGAAAACCATTAATAAAGACTATCGATCATTAATTGATAAGCCACAAAGGTGTTTTATTGAAATTGATCCTCAGCAACTAACAAGTTCAAGTGCTTGGTTAGTACAACGAGTTTTAAGTTCAAGTGCTTGATTAAAACACACAAACCCAATACATCGAATCCAATTAGTTTATGTGCTAAGTTGGATAAAACACAACTAGATTTAGATAAACGAATCTAAACAGCCGTTGTTGTTGTTTTTATTTTTTTTTCATTTTAAGTTTTTTTTTTCAAATTGCCCCTATGCTTGTTTTTGACCCCTCTACAAAAAACCGTTATAGATTTTTGGCGCCCAAGTTATCGTACTCGTGCCCAAACACAAAACTTTCGAAGCAAATATGTAACCAAGCACAAGAAAATATGGTGAGTAAATTACCTTATCAAAAACAATTGGGTGCTTTATTTTATGTGGCAGTAACCAACAGGCCCGATACCTCGAACCTATCAGTTATCTAAGGCAGTTTAACCAGGATTATGGAAAGCCGCATTGGTGGGCAGCAAAACGGGTACTAAAGGGTACGAAAGACAGTGGACTTTTGTATTGTAGGACTGGAAATGACGTTATTGGTTACCCGGATACAGACTGGGGTGCGAACTCGTATGATAGAAGATCATATGCCGGATATGTATTAAACTTGCTGGTGCAGCTATTTCGTGGGAATCAAAGAAACAGAGGACAGTTGCGTTATCCAGTGCTGAAGCAGTTCAACATTCACGGACTAATCACACAGACATCGGACATCACTTGATTCGCGGGGCGGTGCAAAGAGAAGACGTAGTTTTGCAATACACAGAACATGACTGCGGATGTGCTCACTAAAGGACTCACTGAAATAAAGCATTATAAACATTAAAAAGTCATTGGTTTAACAAATTGTAATTAAAGGGTGGTGTTTAAACAATTTCAAACATGCAAATTATTATTATAACTAGTAGAAAGCCTGTCGTACGACAGGAATTATGTCATACACATTTTTGTAATGAATTTTATTAATTATATCATACATTGCATAAATTATTGAAACTCCTTAAATCTTTTTTAATAAGATTAAAGCTGATGTAACATATATACCGCGGAAGCGTTCGCTGAATGCGTAAAATATTATTAATCCATGGAAAAGGATTATTATATTGCTTCTTTTTTAATATTTTTCTAAAATTAGGTTTATGCAAATGTCCTTTGGTGTGGATTTTTTTATTTTATTTTTTGCAAGTCACTTCTAATACGAACTCTGGACATTGCAACATGGAGTTGCCCATGTGTTTATCATATCAACAATAGTATTAAATTTCATTTTCATTCATTAAATTTATTGCAAGTTGACAGCACCATATTTTGCATATTTTGTTCACGTTTTTTTTTTTTTTTTTATCTTGTTTTCTGTAATTTTGCATCTTTTTGTACTTTTTTTGCCACCCTAACTTTTCTGTTTAAGTAAGCACTTATTTTTGTATAAAAAGAACCTTAATAAATTATTTCACTCACTGCTGTTAATCAATCGAAACAAGCCTTTTCTTTTTTACATGATGTGAGCCTGCATTAGGCGAGGAGTAGAACTTTACAGGTTGCGACGAAAACAATCATCATGACATCGGCATCATCCCTAAACTTATTATTCAGTGAAACAATGGTCTCAGTATTCCCTTCATGCGTGATAATGGTTTCATTTAAATAATTAAACTCTTCAAAAGACAATTTACCCTGTGTAAGAGTGGACATTTCTTAATCAATAAGGTAAATTGGTCTCTTATCGTGAATAAGTGAAGCCCAAGCGGATCATGAATGCTTTGAAATTAAGAACAGTATTGAAAGACGACGGCACTAAATCTGCAAATCCTGAAATTTTGTTGTGGATAATAGCTAGTGATAATTCTTGGAGCTACCTTCGTATTTTTCAAAAAGTGCACGTGCAGCGAAAACAGCTTGTCGCCAAGAAACGTACAATAGTTGATCACCCTGAAGCTCTGGAAGAAATTTCAGGAGATCATGGGATTTTTAACACTTTATTTGGGGATTAGTGGTGACTACCTTATACTCGACTACCTTTCACGGAGTTTCTAGGACAGAAAGTCTTTCCATAAGTTCACTGATTGCCCTCTTTTTTAAATAATTTACAGTTATTTTATTGTGAATTAACTCGTATTCACATTGGGTTATAAATAATATTGTTAATTAGTGTTATATGAACTTAGAACAATTCACAGCTACTATTTTTTCAAAATTCAATATACCATATTTTATGTACCATATGCAAATAAACTAATATTAGTAAATGTTACAAATTTGTTAATTTTGTCTATGTTTGTGGTGTTTGGGGTTTTTAGCACATCGTTAATGATGGAATTTTTAAATATATTAAGTAATGTAGGTTTAAAAAGTACAATTTTCAAGTATATAGTATGTGAGAAGTATAATCTAACGTGGCATGAGACGCAATTTGGCGGGGTGTTATTAGTCAGTAGATGTTGGTGAGTAGCAGTTGTGTGTCCTAACCGCATTCGGACAAAGTTTGAAATTTTACCTTTTGGGTTATTGGTGGTGTTGACAAACCTGGCAGCACTGATCAACCAGCGATGTAGCCAACTGCAGCACATAGAACGCGCCATATTCTTTTGATATTTTATTTCCTTTTTTGATTTCGCTCAATCACATGGTTCGGTTGGAAATGGTCCAACCACCATAATTGAATTAAAATTAAAATACTGGATAAGTAATTATAATTTTAGATTAACGTAACAATACCAATAAGTTACAAATTGTAAGTAATTTTTCTTTAATTTCAAAATAATGTACAAATGCATTTCGTAGGAAATCTTAGCCTATGTCAAGGACATGTGATTGAAAAATAAAGTTCATCAAATCAAGACTTAAAATTTGACTTCAACAGGTGGGATATTGTGGGTGGTATGTATTGGGGTTGATTTTTAGAACAATGGTGGTGGTAGGAGTTCCTTTCAAGGAGCTGATTTGATTTTAAAATTTTCTGAATGGTGATCTATAAGTCTGGTTTGGTATAAATATAAAATCCAAAAACTGGTGCTTGATCAGAATGTTCATTACCCTGGATACTAGCATGACCTGGTATTTATATAAACTTAAATTTATTTGGGGACCTTATAAGTTTATAACGGATGTCGATGAAAAGGTCTGTGTTATTGTTGGGGTTGCTTACAGCTTTAAAAACAGACTTGCTGTCTGAACATATAACACGTTTACCACGACGCACAGTGCGTCGATTATATGAGAATGGTGGACGAAAATCTAAACTTCAATAAATTTGGTTTGTTTGTGTTAAATAAACTCTGAAAATAGAAAAGAGCGAATTTGAAAGACTTACGATACTTAAAAGACGGTCTAATCATGCAAACACCTCAAGGAAGGCTTATCACCTAAAAATCAAATATGCATACTGAGATATTTTCATTCACTTCAATTTTTAACTCTTATTGGCGAATATCAAAAACATTTTACATGCTTAGTTTTCTTTTAAAAATAAAATTACAAACGAAATCAAATAACTGACATTGTAAATTATGATCTCTAAGTCAGACTAATCAGAATCTTCACTCTCTATAATACTACGTGTTCCCAATAATGATTCCATATTTTCTGGTAAACTAAAGTATTTTTTGAGGTCATCATCGTCTTCTCTTAACATTTTTTTCGAAATTGAATTCCTATATTCAGATATTATATGATCAGAACGAAGTATTAACACGGTCATAAGGTCTTAATTTGTATATTTTCGTGAGGATTTCGTAGTGTGAGCAAGACGATGCTTTCGAAACTCTTTATGACTTGCTTCTAAAGCTTCTTCTGAGAGCTGGCCAATAGGTATTTCAAAATATGATATAATTTCTGGTCCATGAATTAAGAGCTTGTGAACACTGCTTGGCATATAATACCAACTATAAACTTGACAACTGTTCTTAGTATGTTTTACCTTCTCTCTGAAATGTCTTAGTCTAAATATAATGCTTATGCTTCTTGGGTTGACAAAACTGTTTTATTTTCGACACCAGATAAATGGCCAGATAGTTCTGCCGCGTATTTTAACTCCTCACTTGTTTTTGAGACCAAAAGATCTTTTACTCTGCGGTTTTTGGTTTTCTTGGAAGCTTCCGCGACTAGTCGAAAGAGATGATTGCATTCATTTTTTAACCAAATATTGTGGCGCTCGACAAGCATAGCGCGGTTTCGGGAACATTGTCTCCATCGCCTGGCAAGATTGCAATCAAAATCTCTGAATTTTTTGGTCATCTCACTTTTAACCACTTTTAAGCAATTGTTTATTGTAAGTAAACTCAAAATATAGTCCATTAGGTCCTCGATCTTTGAACCTTTTTTAATCGAAACCCATTTATCGAAAATTGTTTCATTTTTTATAATTGGAATTGGTCCGACAAAAGGTCGAACTTTTTAAAGGTTAGCAAATATAAGCAAGCAAACTGCTCCATTTTGTAAAGTACCTCCTTTCTCTCCCTTCCGCTTCTGCTCGTGCTGTGTAAAAAACACTTTAAGGGTACTTCAAATCCCTTGAGCACTCGAGCACTATTTAAAAAAAAAAAAAAAAAAAAAGTGCAAGAATGGAGGAAAATAATTAGATAAAAGATTTTGCTACAGCTAGGTACTTTCTAAATTAAAATAAGACTTTAATGCATTTTCGCTCCTCAAAAAAAACCTTTTATTTACTTATTTATTAAAAAATTAATTTCACTCGAAAATAATTAACAAAAATATGGTACGTTTATTTTTCGAGGGGTATCTATAATTCGAGTTTACCAGGAAGAACAATTTTTTTGAGTTGGGATTTTTTCACACGAGCTCAATAACTAAGCTGAAATTGCCCAACCTTCGGAGAGAATTTCCGCTAGTCCACCAAAACAAAAAGTGTAAATAATGCAAAAATAGGAATTACTGTTATTACATACAATGCCAATTGTGTTCCGCAGCATTACATCTCTTTAGCGGACATTCGACTTTTGGTTTTTGTCCACTAGTCAACGCACTGTGCGACGGGCTAAAACTTCCTTTGCGGCTTGTAAGATGGCGACCGCTTCCGCTGTGAAGATGGATGTAAATTCGGATAGGCTTCCGATGCTCAAGATGGTACCATCTTCGAGTGCGACAGCAAATGTGGTATTTACCGGTGATTTTGATCCATAGTGAATATAAAGCTCCATCCATCCCATTTAAGGTCAGAGGAGATGGTGGAGAATAGCGAACAATATGTCGAGCTGCTGGTTTTGTTTTTTCTGTAATCGCTTAGGGCCATTATAATTGATTCTGATTTAAGTGAAAAAGGAGGATAATTTGATGTTACGGTGAATGGACGCTTGATGAAACTCCCTACTTTCATTTGTGAAGCTTTGTCGAGGATAATACTGATTGCGGAGGGGATTCTTTTTTTTTGCCTTATGACTTTTAGATTGCGATCCTTGTAAATTACTGAATTTTTGGAGAAAGCCAGCTTGGCTATTAGTTTAGACGTAATTGGATCCCTTCTTTCTTCGACAGTAGGAAGTCCTGCTTCTGCCAAGATGTTTTCCAACGGAGTTGTGGGAATGGCGTTGATGCTTCTTCTAGCTGCGAAGTGATATGTTTTTGTACAATTTCCGTATATGGATAGTCCATAATCAATTTTATTTTAAACTTTGGTAATTAATGATAGGGTGTTAATATGTAAATATATGGCTTTTTTTACTAGCTAAATACTTTATAATATTAGTTCTCGCAGCAAGTGATTTCTAAAGATATAGACAATGTTTCTTCCAGTTATATTTTTTATCAACAACAAGTCATAGAATATTTTAGTTGGTAACATTTACAATTTGGGCATTATTGATATTTGAAACTAATTGGGCGCAGTCACGTTTGCGGCACACATGAAGTATTTTACAATTGCTGATTGAAAGTTTTGCACATGAGGTTTGTATACAAACTAGGATATAACTAGGATAACTAATTTGACTGTTGACCTTGCAAAGGATGTAGATAACGTGTGCAGAAAAGTAATGATCTAAATGTATGTACTTTGATAAAGTTTTGCTATATCATCAAAAGCTATAATAAAAAGGACCACAGAGGGAGGTGATCCTTGTGGAATCCCGTTCTTTAAAGGTTATTGTTTGGTGTATTTATTAATGCCTTTCGTGTAGAATTTTCTATTAGTTAAGAAATGTAGTCTAATTATTATCTGACGAAAATATTTTCAGCGCCACTGTTTCGCTTATCATACAATAAAACATATACGTTATTATCTAAGTACATATGTACATAAACGCCACACTGATCGAATGATCTAACCGAATATTTTCCAGTCTAATATCATACGGTTTTACTGTACTGATTTGTCTTTATAATAGACTCCGATTTATGGTCCGGAGAGTTTTTTGATCAGACAATAAAGAGAATTCCGCCGGCAAGCATCTTTGTGTTATTTTTTTCGTCCGATAAAGTTTCTCCTAAAATTTTCAGAAGTGGGATTTGATACTTGCGATTGTGTTTTAAGTTTTCTCTGCCGTTTTTTAAGTTCGTCCTATTAAATTAAATTAAATCGCGTGTTTTCGTGTCACATTAATAAAGTTTGCGTTGCGGGAAATCATGTCTGAGGAGTGGACTTAATTTTTGGAATCAGCAACGGCGCTTGTTCTGAAAGACTTGCTGAGAAATTTTGAACTCCAAACAAGTGGCACAAAAGCGGAGTTAAAGCTTCGCCTACAGGAAAGGGTCAAAGACTATAACCAGGCGGAACTCAGGAAGCTGATACATCAGGAAAACTCCAAACAATCAACGCCATCCATCGATGACCTGTCTAACGATGATGACGAAAATAACGAGGACCACCGTTCAGAAGAGGAAATTTTAGACGAAGAATTGAAAAAACTTCGTAGCATATGTAAGAAGAAGGAGGAAATAACAAAATTAAAAAAACAAATCTCCGATCTCCAAATGCAGGAAGCAGCGATCAACACTAAATTAATTGTGGCTTGTAGCTACAAGGATATCGAAGACTCAATACCGTCATTTAGCGGGGACGATAATTTGCCTGTGCAGCGCTGGTTTGAACAGTTCGAAGAGTGCTCAGAAATTCTGGGACTGGACGAAAGAGCAAAATTTCTTTATGGGAAAAGGCTGCTGACGGGCACTGCAAAGTTGTATGTGAGGACTATTGTGTTGAAAAGCTGGTCGGAACTAAAACACGCTCTAAAGATGGAGTTCCAACAAGTAGTAACAAGGGCAGACATTTATCAAAACCTACAAAACAGAGCAAAGCTTCGTGACGAGACCATGCAACAATATATTCTCTCTATGCAAGAAATTGCTTCTCGAGGCAATGTTGAGGATGAGGATCTCATTCAATTTATAATAAAGGGTATTGCTGATACTGAGTTAAATAAATCGATTCTGTATAACGCTAACAATATGACTCAGTTAAAAGTAGCTCTCCGTAAATATGAAAGAAAATCAATAGCCGAGATACCTATTCATTCAATAGACCAAGAGGTGCGACAAACTGTTTTCAACCGCGCAACATTCCACCGAAACATCCACAGAATATCGAATTTTCTAAGCAAAGTGTTGCTCCACAACCAATCGAGAGGAAAAAAGAACCAACATGCTTTAAGTGCGGACAGCAAGGCCATATATCACCAAACTGTGTGGAAAAAAATTCAGTGATGACGTTGCGAAGGAATAGCATTTTCCCGCCTGGAGATGAAGAAACGAGTCATTCCTCACCTGACAAGTGCAGTAATAACGAGACGCAGTCAACCAACAACGAATTTGAAAGGAGCGTTAGTTACCGGTTCATCAATAATCAAATGGAAACATCAATTACATTGTTGTCACTTTTGGACTCTGGGAGTCCAATCAGCTTTATACAGATGCGCTACGTCCCGCCGTTTATGATATCAACACTGGACCGGGGAAGTCAACGATACTGTGGAGTCAACAACAGCCCTCTCAACGTCTTGGGAAGTATTAGAAGTATCATTTTCTATGAAAATTCTTTTATAAATTTGCAACTTTTAGTCGTTAGAAATTATTCAATGAATTATCCTTCAATTTTAGGAAGAAATTTTTTGAAAAAAATTGGGTTGGTACTTCAAAAAAGAAAACCCAAGTGTGCAGTTGGATTTCATCAGGATCTCCACTTTCCAGTCGACGATAATCATGCAGGCAGTTCAGGCGGTCAGCAAACTGAGGACAACAACCTTGAAAACATCATTCATCAAATCTTAAATATTGACGCTAGAGGTGGAAAAAGTGAGTTAGAACTAAATATTAACGAAAATTTACCGTCAAATATAAAAAAAGGATATAGTGAAGATAGTTACACCAGCTTTTTCAATTCCAAACGATCACAAGGCACACACCGATTTTAGAATGAAAATAATTTTGTCAAAGGATAGTCCTTTTCACTGTGCGCCAAGAAGGCTACCCTATGCACATAAACTTGAACTTCAAAAGCTAGTAGATGACCTTTTGGAAAAGGGAATAATTCGTGAATCGAGTTCCTCATTTGCATCTCCCATATCTTATTCGCAAGAATAATGGAGAGCTGAGGCTTTGTGTCGCTTTTAGAGAACTTAATAAAATTACTTTGAGAGATAACTATCCCCTACCTTTAATCGAGGATCACATCGATCGTCTCAAGGACAAAAAATATTTTACAATTTTAGATCTCAAAGATGGTTTCCACCATGTCGAAATAGCAGAGGAATGCATTAAATATACGTCTCTTACAACACCTCTAGGAAAATTCGAGTATGTTAAAATGCCATTCAGTCTTAAGAATGGACCTTCAGTTTTTGAAAGATTCATAAAACATGTTTTTAAAGACCTTATCTCGAAAGGTAAAATATTAAACTTTTTGGACGATTTTCTAATCGCCACCGAGACGGTGGAAGAAAATTTAGAAATTTTAAAACAAGTTGTAGATGTGTTGGTAGAAAATTGTCTTCATCTTAGAATGGATAAATGCCTTTTCTTACAAACCGAAATTGTGTATCTGGGTTACAAAATAAATGAAGAAGGCATAAGGCCAAATGACACTAGCATTAATGCTATTGAAAATTTCTCTGTACCTAGCTGTACAAAGCAAGTTCATTGTTTTATAGGACTATGTTCCTATCTTCGAAAATTTATTAAGAATTTTGCAAATTTGGCTTAACCTCTTTATGATGTGTTGCGAAAAAATACACCTTTCATCTTTGGAGTCAAAGAGGTCGAAACTTTCAATTTATTAAAAAGAAAACTGATGGCTGCCCCTGTTTTGTCCATTTACAGTCCTCATAATATCACAGAGTTGCACTGTGATATGGAGCAGTTCTCCTTCAAAAACAAAAGGACAACAAATTCCACCCAGTTTTCTACTTCCCGAAACGCGCGACAGAGGTTGAAAGTGGATACCACAGTTACGAGCTTGAAACACCGTCCATAATCTACGCTCTACGAAGATTCAAAATTTATCTTATAGGAATACCATTCAAAATAGTGACTGACTGCCAAGCGCTTACATTAACCCTGAAGAAGAAATCTCTTAATCCTCGTATTTCCCGCTGGGCACTAGAGCTACAAAACTTTGAAATACTATGACACATGTCGACGCGCTAAGTCGATCGTTTAATATCCTTCACGTCGACAACGAATCATTTGAATTTGTGTTAGCAGCAGGACAGAGGCAGGACTCTAAGATACTTGGTATCGTAAGAGAATTGGGAAAATCCGAAAATCCTTTATTTGAAATGATTGACCGTTTGATATACCGCAAAACCAAGCATAAAGTATTGTTTTATGTTCCTACGCACATGGAGAAACAGGTGATCCGCACCCACCATGAGGCCATATGCCATTTAGGGGTTGAAAAATGTTTCGATCATCTGTCTTAGTGTTACTGGTTTCCAAAAATGAAGGATAAAATCAGGAACTATATTCAAGGATGTCTTAAATGTATTTACTTCTCTCCAAATTCGGGCAAATTAGAAGGAACATTACATTCCATACCAAAGGGTGATAAACCTTTTGATACTTTGCACATTGACCACCTTGGCCCCTTGTCCACAGGGAATAAAAAGCACCTTCTCTGCGTTATTGATGGATTTACGAAATTTTTAAAACTTTACCCTGTAAAGACAACACAAAGTAATGAAGCCATAAATTGTTTGAGGTCATATTTCGAAAACTATTCTAGGCCTAAGAGAATCATTTCCGATCGTGGAACTTGTTTCACGTCGGCAGAATTCTCCAATTATTTGGACGCAAACAACATTAAGCACATTAAAGTTGCGACCCACTCTCCCCAATCGAATGGTCAAATAGAACGAATAAATCGAGTGCTTCTTCCTATGCTAGCTAAGGAATGTGAATCCCATACTAAGATTGCATGGGATAAAAATGTAGCAAAATCGAATTTGCCTTAAACAACACCTTGAACCGAAGCACAGGTTTTTCGCCAAGTAACCTTTTATTTGGGACCAATCAGGAAGGGGAGTTTTGTGTTCGCATTATGGAAATTTTGAATACTTAAATAGGAGAAAAAAACGTTGACATGGACGAAATGAAGCTCTACAAAACATTGATAGAAACCAAACTTTAAACAAGATTTATTATGACAAACGTCACAAGAAACCACAGGTATATAAGCAGGGGGATTTTGTCATGATAAAAAACGTTATTAACAATCCTGGCATCAATAAAAAAATATTCGCGAAATATCGCGGTCCATACGAGGTAGACAAAGTTTTGCCAAACGATAGATACATCATTAAAGATGTCGATGGCTTACAATTGACGCGATTACCATATAAGGGAATTTCCTCACCAGCAAACATGAGACCATTCATGACGAAATTGCCTGAATTGGAAGATAATGATAATGTCGTTGAAGGTAGAGGTCCTGATTGGTCGGATAGCCTAACTTAGGAGTTGGTCTATATAAAAAATTTGCTTGATAATGAACTTATGAATTTTTACAACCAAACCTTTTTTGAGGGAAATAAGTTATATCCCTGACAAAAAAAAATAATAATAATAATAATAAATGTTAACATTCATTTCTAAAATCTTTAAATTATTATGTATATATTTGACTTTGTATGAATGTAATCTTCATTTAAATTTTAAAAAAAAAACTTCATTTATTTATAAAATCTTAAGCATCTATACATGCGACTTTATATAAATGTAAACTTCTTTCAATTTTCTAAAAACAAAACTCTTCATTTTTGTTGATTGCAATTGATTTTTAAAATCTTAATGTATCTAAGCATGAGAATTTTTGTGAATGTAAATTTCGCTGAAAGAAAAGATGAAAAGAAATGCACTTTTATTGTTATCGTTACGCATCTATACATGCGACTTTCTTTATCTTTCGTTAAATGTAATCGGGGCGATTACTTGATCAGGTTGGCCGAACTGTAGTCTAATTATTATCTGACGAAAATATTTTCAGCGCCACTGTTTCGGTTATCATAAAATATAACGTATCCACACTGATCGAATGATCTAACCGAATATTTTCCAGTCTAATATCATACGATTTTACTGTACTGATTTGTCTTTATATTATGGTCCGGAGAGTTTTTTGATCAGTCAATAAAGAGAATTCCGCCGGCAAGCATCTTTGTGTTATTTTTTTCGTCCGATAAAGTTTCTCCTATAGAAATCTCTTACATATCGATATATTTTTCTTCCAATGCCCCATTCCTTCAGTTTTCTTAAGACGATATGAACTCCGATTCTTTCAAAGGCTTTTTCGAAGTCTAAGGAAAGAACTGAGATATGTTCTGTTCGTTTTGAAGGCAATGCGATTGGGGAGATCAACTTTTTTGTTTCTATAAACAGAGAAGGCGATAATTTTTTGTGATACTTTGGGCATGCAGTGGAAAAAGAGAGATTGGGCTGTAACCTTCAGCTAAACTGATGTCCTTATTTGGTTTTGGGATAGGGATTAATGAGGCTGTTTTCCAGATTTGTGGAAAAGTCGCTGACTCAAGGATGTTATTGTTATATGTTTTAACATTGGATAGGATATTCGGTCTCATCCCGGTGTTTTATATTTGTCTGTTTTAAGACACATTTCGAATTCAGTGATTGAGATTGGTTCCTCAATTTGTCTGGCAGTGGAATTTTTTTGTGTTTTGTGGGATGTGATTTTTGAGGATATAAGTCTTGGCGTTAGAGAGCTTAGGATGAAAGTTTGAATCATGTGATGATTGCGACCAAGTATGGGCAAAGAATTGACAAATTTGATATGGTTCTAAAATTATTCTGTCTGGTTATTGAATACTTTTTTATTCCATGCTGAAGGGTTTCCTGGTAGGGAAAGTGTTGGTGCTTATTCTACTTGTGAATTCATTGGAGCTTTTTGCTTTGCTTTCTTTGAGTTGTCTGCGAAATTTCGCGTTTGTTTTTTTATATTGTACTGAGTTGTTTTGGTGGGCCCATTTGGGAATTCTTTTAAGGCCAGCATTTTATCACGGCGGAGTGAAATGAGTTATGAGTTCTACCAAGGAACCAATTAATTGCTTTTACCGGGGGTCCTTGGGTGCGTCTGAGGGATTGAAGCATTAGCAGCGGTTCTAATTGCTTTTTGTATCAATATGGCTTCTTTGTTGGTGTTTGAGGTTGGTATTTTGTTTGACAGGTATTCGATTGTTTTGGTTTTGAATAAAAGCCAATCGACAAAGCCAGTTCTGAATTTTGTGATAGAGGTATTGGGTCCGATTCGGTGGCCGAAAGTAACGGATGTTATAATGGGAAAATGGTCACGGTTATGAAGATCGTCGAAGATCTTCCAGATGGTTTTTGGAACTAGTTCGGGGGAACCACATCTTCGTCGAAAGGTGGGTTGGCGAGCCATTGTGTAATATAATGAGTTGAGAGGATAATTAGGAGGGATTTTAAGGGGACGTGTGTTTCTTGAAGCGTTATAATGCTAGGGTTATGTTCTTTGATCAAAATATGAAGCTCGTCAAAACTGTTTTACAAACCTTTTATATTCCATTGAAGAATACTGACAGCCTTATGTTAGCGGATCTGTTAGCACGAGCTTATGATGCGTGAAGTATCAAAAGTGTGATTTGATATATATGGCTTTTAGGAGGTTGAGTTGTGTTGTTTGGGTTGGATGACATTAAGATGAAGACTCTGCTGCTCCATTGTTGAACCATCCAGGCTCCCTGCGGAGCACGGGGGATTTGATTCTGGACCATAAGAGTGAAAGCCCTGGGTGTCAGTATTGTTTTTACATGTTCACATCGACATTCGAAGAAGTTTAAGTTCGCAGCAGGCGGAAGTTGTGAGTTAAAGGTGGTGTTAAAGGGCTCTTGTGGTTGTAATTAATTTAAGTTTGGGGTGGCGGGGTTATTAATGTATGTTGTGGAGTGTGTAACTTGTGTTTGGTGTTTGTTATCTGGACTGAGCGATTTCAGAGATATTTTTGTTTTTTTGTTGTTCTGTGTGCGGTTTTTGTAAAGAGTGTTTGTTGTTGGGTTCCTTAGGCGTATTTTTTGAGGAGTTGTTAGAGAGTGGGTTGCTTGTAGAAGATAGTACTTTTATAGTTGGGCTAAATTGTTGGGTTTGAGGAGCGGACGCTTTAAGTCCACATGTGTTGGGGTCGGATTGTTGTGTTTGCTTGACCTCTTGGCCGAGGGGTGAGGTAAGGGATGGTTTGCACACATGATACGAGAGCAGATATCTGGATGATGGGGTGAAAAACTACAAGATTCGAGTTTTGTGTTCCCTCTACAAAGTTTAGTAGTGTGGCCAATAACCTGGTAATTTCGACAATGCATGGGGTATATATTCCGTTATACTGGCGATTTAAAAAACAATTTCGGTTGTTTTGGGGGGACGGTAGAGATCGAAAGTGAATAACATCAAACCAGCTGGCTCTCGACTTCCTTTCTCATCAGTCTTTGTATATGTGTAAACACTTGTTACTCCTTGAATTTTCATTTCCCTTATTAATTCTGTTTCAGTTACGTGAATCACACACGGGGCAAAACCTATCTGAGGGACGAGATGGGGTTTGCCTTATCTTTAGAGACGATTATTATACATTTGTAGTTATTTGAATTTGATTTCGTTGGCAAAGCAGGGAATTCAAGTAAAGAATTGGTATTCGTTTTTTGATTTTTTTTGGTTGGACCTCGAACAATACCGAAGGCTATGCTTGCACGTAACAATATAATGAATTAGGCTAAGCAAAAACAAACGAAATAAATGGAAACTAAAAAATGGGATATAAAAAAGATTAAAGACTATGTACGAAGGGAAGTACCGGTTTGCGCACTTGTGGCGAAAAATTGAGACACACAATATACCGCGACCAATGTGACCTGTACAAAGGCAAATCGGTGACTCCGTTCAATTTTTTTTTTCATATCATATCATGATAACATAGTATCACTTTTCATATACTATATATAAAATAAATTTTGGGTTTTTAGACGCGTTTCGTTTATTCACTTAGTGTAAGCTCTTTCAAGTTCGGCTATTTGTGGTCAACAGACAAACTAACTGGTAAGCTGTTTTCAACAGGCGTTAGTTGAAAAAAAAAATTCTAGACCATTGGCGCAAAAAAATTTTTTGCTCAACAAGCGGTCTGCAGATGGTTCCATAAAAACACTTGTTCGCTTATACAGGATGTTAACTTATACAAAGCATTTTTTCATGGAATTTAATGGTGGGACAACTAAAATAGCACCTAAATTTTTATAGGTAAGTTCATGGTATGGACAGGTGTACTCGCACCCAATACAATTTTAATATCAATGTTTCATCGGATTCAAAAATTAAATTTATACGAACCTCCAAAAGATCGAGAGAAATAAATTAATTAAATTATTACAATTTTAAATATAAAATTTTATTTCCAAACCTCAGAGATCATATACGGATTATAATTTGTAATGGCGATTAGTGCCAAGTTTCAAATTACAGGAACTCCAACAACAAAGAATGAAGTTATTCATTTGGATATATTGCATTTTTATCTATTGCACTAAGCTTTTTGCAGAATGAAAATATCGAGGTAATACTGGCAATGCAGACGTAGAGCGATTACATTCAACTTTGTTATAAAAATAATAGGGTTCGAGCGTGGTGAGCTCACAACTGAAATGAACATACAGATGGTTATAGTAAACTTTGGAAAAGGAATATGTTTGTTTTCGCATTTTTGAATCATTTCAAATACGAATTGCGTACTTAACAATGATAGATTGTTCAAAAAATTGGTAATTACTGACTTACGAATATTTTATTTCAAGTGATCGGGTAACAATTTGGAAATACTATTTATTGATACATTAACATTTCTACTAAAAAAAGTTAGACTTTTTGTTTTACAGCAAAAATAACTTAATATAATTTAAAGTAACGTTTTGCGTTATTTTTTAAAACATTGAAAGCTAGTTGGACCTCCTTTTGCCATTAATTATTTAATAACTAACTTGGAGTGGTTCTTCAGTCCACATAACATTGTAATTTAAGGAGATGTCGCTGTACAACTCGTACTGTACAGTTCGTTGTTGAATCTTCTCCTCCACCCACTGTCAATGCAGATGGGAAAATAGATCTCACTTTCCTCTCGAAACAACTTCAGGCGCCTTCGTCCGCTTTTGAAATTGGTGCTTTAGAGCAGCACTTCTTTGAGAGACGGCTGTGTTGACCCAGAAGTCGGATTTGTTTGCCTTTCTTGATGACAGCATATGCTTCTTGCCTTCTGGTGTTGTCACGGTACTTTTGTACTATATTCCCAAGTATGACGTTGAAGAAATCTCATGACAGTGCATCACCTTGTCTTAAACGTTGTTTGACATCAAGCGGTTCGGAGATAACTTTACCGACCTTATGGAGCAGCTTGAGTTCTCCGTCGCCATGCTGCAGAAAAGGACGAGCTTGATTTCATACACCTCGTCTCTGTGGACGACACAGAAATCAAAACCAACCTTGAAATTGCTGAAAGATGGTGAGTGCCAATTTGGAGCTCCTGGGTTTCCTCCAAAATCTGCCGGTATGTTAATATTTAGTCTATGGGCGATTTTTCTGGTCGAATGCCATATTGATATGGACCAATCAGGTTGCTGACGGACGGCTTAAGACGTTCACATAACTCGGCAGAAAAGATGTTATATGCAATTTCGAGGAGATTGATACCTCTATAATTGGCACAGCTTAGATGGTTCCCTTTCTTCAGAATTGGGCAACCAATACAAAGATTCCATTCACCTGGAATACTTTCTTCTGACCACGTGTTGCAGATAAGTTGGTGCGTACTCCTTAGCCCGCCGCTTTGAAAAGTTCGGAAGCAGTTCCTGTCTCTCAATCTCTCAACATTCTCGATCACGCCCTTCTATTTTGTTTTTTCGGGAATTAAAATTTGCCTGATTCGGTTGAATATTGCAATTTCCTTCCAAACTTTCTCTACCTCAGAAATTTTTTTTTTAAAAGTTGTGAAACATCACTTACAAATTATTCCTATTACTAGTGCTATTCTATAAAAAAAAAAAGGTTTGAAATGAGCAAATGGAACCGTAGTCTGCTTTTTTTTCAGTTGCAGAGTTTGAATTGTTGTTTCGTTTTTTACATTGTGAATGATCGCTTATATCAACTTCTAGTCCAATGTATTTTCGAAATTATTTCTACGACCTTTTACTTACAATTTTATTTTCTTTCAAATATATTTACCATTGCCCGGAATATTAAAACATGATTATTTTATGTCCTTTTCGAAAGGGTTCAACCAGATTTCCACCACCTCTTCCCCCAGAGCTGTGAACTGCTCAGTATTGGATCTTTTTCTTTCTGGTTAATACTATATATGGCTTCAAGAGGATCACATTCAGTCCAATTTTTTTTTTAGATTTTGATACCTGTTTCCAGGCCTATTTCGAGAGATTGTGTATCTCTTTGTCATTTTCTGGCACTTAAGTTCATGATTAGAAGCCTCAAACTAAGTTATGATCTTCCATGCAACGGTTTTAAATGAACGAGTAATGCAATTTTATCTACATGTTTTATTTTTGTCATTTAGCCTTCTATTGATGGTTGTTTTTGCGAAATCAAATGTCTCATCTAAGTTTTCCAATCACTTTATTATTATATTACTATAATTATTTTAGGTAGATACGATTAAGTCCAACAACCGAATAAGTTGTTTTATTTGGAAAAGGGAAACCTATAAGTGGTGCCCAATATACCCAAAGTATCGAACCCGTGACTTTAATCTCAATAAAAAATATCCTTGAAAGTAATAGCAGCAGTAACGCCGGACAATAATTATCTGGTTTTTAAGATGCAAAAAAAAAATATTACAACAACCCGAAATAAAATAATGTAAGTCAGCTTTCACACACCAAAACATTTGTCGGCAGACATTTTACTATTCTCTTTTGGCGTCGTGTGTTACTTTTAGACGTTGAGATTCTACAAAGACCAGTTTTGATAATTTTGTTTCTCCCTTAATTCGTAGTTTGACTGCGTTCAGTGTTTGTTGCGTTGTTAATATAGAAATTGAAATTTTTTTTTAAAATGGATGGTGAAAATGTTGAAATTTTCAAGGATTTGATGGAATGTATTTATGGTTTTATTGACAACATGGATCCAGACGATAGCAACGACTAACAAATTCTTTTAGGCTTACTTGAGTGCTGCGAAACATCACTATCTTTGCCTAAGAAAAGAAAACAAAGATTGTTGATAGAACCTTGGAGGGAAGGAAGGAATAAAATATGCTCATATTCTTTTATAACTAGAGAATTAAGAATGAATGATCGACGGTCTTTCAATAACTATTTGCGAATGAACGAAAGTAAATTTGAAGTTTTACTGTCCTTGGTAAAAGATGATTTGCGAAAAACTCTCAGCAACATTAAGGATTCTCGCAACTGGTGAATCGTGCACTAATTACCAGACAAGGCTATCCACATCTTTTCTCAGTGAAACAGTACCGGAAGCGTGCAGAACCATATACAAAAAATTAAAATCAGAATATTTAAAGTTAAGTTAAGTAAACATAGTTCTTTTATTAAAAGTAATTATTACATTGAATAAAATGAAAACCTAAAAATCGGTTTCGTTAAATATGCCTTGCATGGACTCCTCCAATAGATCTCTCATGCTTCGGGCAGCATTTGGGTACATGGATGGTTTTTTTTATCGTTTGTACATTTAAGATTTCCACTTTTTGTGGCGTGGAGCTCATTTGGTTTTGCATTTTTCTGATGTCGATGGAATCCTTATTCGTCTAAACGACTCGCATGATGATGAAGTTGATGGTAATGTTGATAATTCTGATGACTGCCTCTCCTGGCGCAACAATCTATCTTTCCGAACGTTTTCTCGAAGGATAGTTTGTATAGTCCAAGCTGTCTCCTCTTGCAGAACTTAATCTTGAATTTTATTTATCTCAAAATTAACTTGTTGTCCAAGCCAGTCATACTTGGTTTTAACTCTTTTCGATATGAGATCCTTAACGCGAGCAATTCGTTGGCGCATGGGGTGTTGTGGTCTCTCAACCTAAAATTATGATGTAAAATAAATGTAGTCTAATTATTTATCTATTTGTTTCTAGTTTCCTAGTACAACTGCGGAGTGGGAAAGGATTGCGAATGAATTTTCCATTAAATGACAATTTTCTAATAATAAGACGGGGCCTACTATCATAACTATAAAGGAACAATCAGCATCATTTTACTTGCTCTTGTCGATGCAAATTGCCGGTTCATCTTTATTGATGTAGGATGCAATGGGTGTACCAATGATGCAGGTGCTCTAGGGCAGAGTGCTTTAAACACTGTAATAGAAAATGCAAACACGAACTTTCTACCGAATAAAGTCATTGGACAACGAAGAAATCTCCCATTCGTCATAGTGGGAGATGATGCCTTTCCTTTGAAAAAACGTATTTTGAACCTTATCCGTATAACACAAATACGAGAAAATTTTTTTTTAATATTCGCCTTACTCCCGCTAGAAATGTGGTTGAACATGCCTTTGGTATTTTATAAAACAGATTTCGAACATTTCGAACTATAATGAATCTATGAAGTGGAAATAACTACTCTTTTTTGTTTAGCACTCTTCAACTCAAAAACATATCGGGCACTACGCATGCTCCTTCTGCATTGCAAAATATTGAGAATCCTCGCAAAGGAGCGGCAGAACACATCCGCCAAGGGTTTATGGGATATTTTAATGCGGGAGGACGAGTAGATTGGCAAGATGCACAGTTATAAATTACTTACTTTTCGTTTCTTCGGTGCAAGATCGAAATTTTCACATGACTCCATAATTTCATCGCAGTCTTGGTCATCAAAACTGTTGCAAGTAGCATCCTACGGAGAAAAAAAAACGTTTGTGTGTAATATTTAAGTGATGTTATTTATAATGAATCAATAAAATTAATTAAAAAGTAAATAAATTACCTTACCAATGTTTGAAACTGACTTCCCAGTATTGCAATAATTCTTTAAAAAAATTAATTGCTCGTAGCAACACAACGTTGGCTGATAAATTTCATCTGCACCCTTACCGCTTTTCTTAGAATTTGCAAATTTCCTTTCCTCTCTTACGTATTGAGTGCGAAGATTGCTTAATTTTGTTTTGAAATGCTCCGCCGTAATACTGGAATATAATTTCCTCATTTCAATTAATATTTCGTTTATTGATTTTGCCCACTTTATTCTATTTATATAGTCTGGATGACCCAAATTATATAAATTTTCATGCATTTGAAAATTTACAATTAAATGTTCGACTAACTCACGAGTCCACTTGAAATTTTCCATAATTTAAATTACTTCCGCAGGATACGTTCTCAATGCCGCGAACACAAAAATAAAGCAATTGAATGCAATTACGAAGCAGGTCAAGAAGAACAGCCAAAAATCGCGAAGGATTTTTCTCTCTACTTCTTACCTCCCTTTCCCTCGTGTTCGAAAGTCGGCCGACAAGTGTTTTCGTGTGTGAAACCTGACTAAGTGAATAAGTTAAGATAGATACGTGGTATGATTAGAATTTTGTTTTGTTTTTCCACTCACATGTTTGCCCTCTGCTAAGCAAAGTACATAAATAAAAAAATATAAAACTCTGTGTTTTTCGTATGTTCGTGACGTGTCGTATTTCAAACTATAGGATATAGGTACTGATTTGATCTTAGGATAATGACTCGTTTACGATCGATTGTAGATAATGCATTATCGGTTCAGGCCAATGACTATAAAAACGACTTCAAGGCAAAAATAAGGGAAATTAAGAACGAGGTAAACAGCTTGAAAGTGATAGTTCATGTAACTGAGGCTAACCAAAAAAAAATTCTACCGTGCAGGGAGACGAACCACTAGACATAGTCAAGTCCATACCGGAGTTCGACGGTAGACAAGAAAATTATGCTTATTGGCGACAAGCGGCAACTGCTGCTTATGAACTTTTTGAGTCATACAATGGAAGTGCAAGGCACTACCAAGCCGTCGCCAATACGCGTCATTCAACAAGAATTGGATGTTAAACGAAAGGGTGACCTGACACTGATACAATACTATAACGAGATAGGAAAGAAGCTAACATGACAAAACATTAAAAATTAGACCCAGATGACCTATAACACAGCTTCTGCGGCAAGTCTTAACGAAAAAATCCGAAACGATGCACTTCACACCTTTGTGTCGGGTCAAAGACGACCCCACAGCGGTCTTCCAAGCTCAATCTAAAGATCTGCCAACCATTCTGGCGCTAGCTCAAGAGACAGAGGCGAGTAATGACCGATGCATGTTCGCAACAAATTACGCTTAGAGCATTGAGGAAAAAGCTCACAGGCTCGGAGGTCAGAAGCCTCAAACACGTCGGCTAAATAACTATCCACAAGACAGTGACTGATGTGCCAGTCAGGAAAAAGAACCACATTATCTCAGAACCCAGGGCCAATGTAGCTCACAACGTTTTCAGCTCAAGCAGCGCTTAAATAACGGTCGATCGAGCGATCGATCCTCCTTCGTCGAAATTTTGACAGCTAAAAAACTACCAAAATGTTCAGGGCTTTAACGGCAACAACAATTACTCTCACTCAAAAAAGAGATAGAAGAACTCAGAACGTATGACTGATCATAGACGCCAAAGGGTTCATGAATCAGCAAGGCCTTGATCAATGCGCTGCAGACTATGATAACATATTCGCAGCAGCTGTCGCAGACGTCGACTCCGAAAAAGAAGCGAACTATGAAGGTGACTGTGTAATTTTTTTAGGGTACGCTCCCGGCTTCCGTTGGTCGAGCGGAAGTTTTCTGGGAGTGCACTAAAGTTCTTAATGGACACAGTAGCGGCTAAAAACTTCATAAAGCCCGTAAATGAGCTCCCCCCTCATTGTGAGCTCTATCCACGGCTCCAATTAAATCGACAGGAAATGTTAAATGAACATTTTCGGGAAAACTTCCACATTCTTTTTGTTAGATACCTCAACATCGTTTGACGGGATTGGTCGCTTAGACCTCTTAGGGCAGGTGGGCGCGGCCCTAGACCTAGAGGCTAACAAGAATAATAATGGTACAACGTTACCTTCATTACCAAATTTGTGATAACGTTAATTTAACAAATTTTGGCGATATCCAAGTTCCGAAATCAGTTAAAGCTAAATTCAAAAGAATAATTTTGAAAAGGATCAAGGCATTTACAGACGCTAAAGAGCAGATGTCGTTTAATACATCGGTCGTGGCAACGATTTGAAGATAGTAACCTTCAAGTCATTCGCACACCATGGGCTTAGTAGAGTTTGTTAATAATGAAATAAGAGAGTTGTTCCGAAACAGGACTATGAGGCCGTCAAGATCACCGTACAACAACCCAAACTGTGTTGTAGATAAAAAAGGCTCCGGCGAGCTAGGTAATAAGAAAAAACCTTTGATTATTGACTTAAGAAAACTCACCGAGCGCACCGATGCTGATAAATACCTGATGCCTTACTTTTCTATGATTCTGCCTGGATCTAAAATCGGGTTACCACTATATTGTCCTCGCAGAGCAGGATCGTGAGAAAACAACGCGGAAAATACGAATTCTGTCGGCTTCCATATGGGTTATGAACGCAGGAAGCATTTTCCAGAGGACAATTGATGATATCCTGCGAGAGCAAATCGGCAAATCTTTGTCGACGATGTTGCTATGTGTTGCTAACGTGAAATATAACGCAGTGCTTTAAATAAAGCGTAGAATACCTCGTTTTTATGGTAACTAGAGGAGGAACAAAAGTAGACCCGGAAAAAGTTAGGGATATTCAAGAATATGGGGAACCACAAAACTGTTCGCTCTTAGGTGTTTCTTGCGCATGGATAGTTATTAAAGATGTTTTGCAAACTGAGGCATATTTTGGCATCTGAAGATGTTATTCTCATGTATCAAAATCTGGGATTTTTAGAAGTCGTTTCATCTAACGACGGACGCTTCATCAAATGGCATTGGTGCAGTAAATCAAACGATGGAAATCGTACATCGATGAGCACAACGCTACAATCCACTATAATCCAGGAAAGCAAAATGTTGTTGCGGATGCGCTGTTCCAATCTGGTGCTGCCGTAATTAATAGAATCATTAACCTATACGGTCGAAAAAAATTACAAACCTATTACTTACCTATTACCTACCTATTAATTACGCAATTCATTCACTTCATGGATAAGAGCACACTGATAGGTGAAGTTAAGTAAGTCATTTGCCCAAACATAGTAAATGCAATTCGCTGCGAACTACCGACGCTAGCCAGCATCCGGCATAAGTTGATAAATTTTTTTCTATAAACCAAGTTCTAGTATTGCAAAAATGTAGCTTCCGATACTACGCACAAAAACGAACAGACGGAGATAGTCACCGCCAAGCATAACAGGCCCACAGAGCTACAGAAGAAAATGTGATGATAATACTGTATGACTACTACTTTCCAAACATGTCATAACTGGCTAGCGAGGAGTAACACCGATTCCGCCATACGCAGACGAAATGCTGCATATTGATATTTTCTCTACAGACAAGAAACAGTTTCTTACTTACAAAGACAATTTCTGCAAGATAGCAATTGTCAAAAGTCATCCATACTCCAGATCATGAATATGTTTCCTAAAGTTAAGACTGTCTATTGTGATACCGAGGCGTCTCTTAACTTAGAGACGATCACTTCCCTATTCAAGAACCACTTTGGCGTCTATGTTGCATACGCGCCACCCCTTCACAGTACTTGCAATGGACAGGTAGAGCGCTTTCATAGCACCCTAGTAGAAATCGCAAGGTGTGTCAAGCTCAAGAAGAAGATCGACGACGTGGTTGACCTCATTTTACTGGCCACCATCAAGTATAAGTAAGTATAAGAAACCAGTCGATGTAATTCACGCTGCCACCGGTGAATTAAGGAAGAAAAAGCCACGATTGAGAAGTTAGTTAACGACAACAGTCCTTGAGGCAGGAGAAAGGGTGCTAGTAAAAACAAACAGAAGACTAGGAAATAAATTGACCCTTTTGTTCGAGGAGAAAAAAGTAGAAACAGACTTAGGAACTACAGTTCTTATTAAGGGGAGAGTGGTCCACAAGGACAGTCTTCGATGAAAGCCGTTAGTCTTGTACGTTTCAGCCGGAATCATTATAATAATACCCATTGATTGCCATGTATTATTCGGAATGATACTCGGAATAACGCTGACAAAACTAACCGATTATGCGTTCTCAGATTACATCCCTATACTGGACGGTGACATTTTGGTATGGAACGAGTATAACTACTTGAGGCATTCAACTGAGTTTGACACCGGCCATGTAAAAACATATTTGCCTAATGTAAGCGTGCACCACAGATTAGCGGGAAGCTTAGACTTCTTAGGCTCAATTCTTAAAGCTATTGCTGGCAGCCCCGACACTGACGATTTGCACAGAATCAGAGTTATGGAAGCCCAGCTAGTAGAATTCAACAACAGACAAGTGCAACGAAGAACAAATCAACTTCGTAACAGACACTGTCAATAAGTTGCTCAAACAGGCAAAAACTGAAGAAGTCGACACAGAACATTTGTTTGAAATTTTGCTTATACGAAATTGAATCAAGATAACGGAGATCCAAAATGTAATGCTTGCCATAACTCTGGCAAAAATTAATATCGTAAATCCGATAATTACTGATGACAATGATTTGAAATCTATCTTGGTTGAGCCAGTCACAAGAATAGCAATTAAGTTTAGATGTAAAAAGGTTTTGATTTTGCCGGTAGTAGGTAACGGCAACATTCTGCGGCTCAGCGAAAGTACAATAGCGGAATGCGACAAAGGATTTTCGCGGTAACCGATTGCCAAGCAACAACTTCTTCAACTTTTTGCAGATTGTGGACCAATAACTCATGTGCCCAGGAGTTGTGGGCCGGTAGAATTGCGCATTGCAGCTTACAGCCCAACCACCTGCCCGCCAGTACGATAGTCAATGATGGGGTTATAATAACCAACGATAGCCTGGTCAGAATTACCGTTGATGATGCCTAAGAAAAAAAAACATCAATAGCACATACCTTGTTACCTCCCAAGAGATTGCGTTCATGAAACACGTCAACAGGAACTGTGTGCCAGATGTTTACAGACCTTCATGTGTGTAACACGTGTTTCAACTTGGATAGTGAAAACCTGTATTAGTATTTTTAACTTCCCATCAGGAAGTTCTTGTAATCGGTCCGATTTTCGAAATTCAAAATTTTTACATTTCTCCACGTTTGGCGGTCCCAGGAGTCGGATTCCATCATTTTTAGAAAGATGTCTGTGTGTGTGTGTGTACGTACGTACGTTTGTGCGGATTCTTTCGTACAGCCTAACTCGAGATCAAATCAAGCTATCGAGGCCAAATTGATTTCGTTCGAAGCGTGTGTGCATAAGGATCACCTGAAAAGCTTTTGGTTAAATTTCACAGGGTGGTTTGAATTTTATGACGAAAAAACTGTCAAAAAAAGGGGCATTTTCACTTCTTCAATTAAAATCAATTTAGTTTTCCAACAAAAATAGTTCAAAATAAATTAAATGTATAGTTTACATCTACCTTATCAGATAAAAAAATATGCAAAAATATATACACTGCCGTTCATAAGTTTCCGGACAAATTCATATAAAATTTTTTTTTCTTCAATTTGAATGCCAAAAGTTTCAGCAATATTTTGTTTATTTAGCCAATTGACTAAACTAAGTAAGTTATTAACTATAGAGACTACCAAAAAAACTAAAACAGTTTTAAGTTGAGGCCATTTCATACATTGATGTGCCCCTTTCTCTATTTCCTGATCCAAATTTCCACGGAAGTTTTTTGAAAATTGTTTCAGAAATGTGAATCCTGTAAGTCTTTCCCATTTTTCAAGACTCAGAGTGACGTCTGCAACACTGACACATGAAAAAATCCTTAGAAAATTATGGAGCCACCAGTTTTTTTTTTCAAAACCTGCTCGGCTGAAGTTTGACGCTTTTTTACTGTTATAATATATTAGCAAAAGAAGCCCATGGCGCAAATTACATGAGGCAATTGAATTTAAAGCAAAAGAATAGAGAGAAACCTAAATGAAAAAAAACTGTATTATTCGTATACTACAAGGAAGACCATAACATCCGATTTAGTTTGTTTTCCACTGTTGTGGTTTCTTACCATGAACCCAATCCTAGAGGTCTTTCCAGAAAATGACACAGAGATAAAAAAAATCTCTCGGAATCGGCGTGAAAAATCCTATCGAAATCTGCAAAGAAAACTGGATACTCTGGATTGAAACTTTGTACTTTTGAACCCTTTCCAAAAGGACATAAAGTTAATCACGCCTTAGTATTCAGAGCAGTGGTTAATATCTTCCAAAGAAAAGCAATCAAACAAATTTGATTGATTAAAAATAATTCCAAAAATACATAAAGTTGAGGTAAGCAGTTGGTCCTCAAACTCGTAAAATATGAATCCTTATAAACAGAGTTCTTACAAAATGTAATACTTTTGAAACTAAGCTATATAATATTTGATAATTCTGGTTTATAACACTTTTTTTAAGAAGTTAAAAAACAACTGCCAAAAGCAAATACAAATTCAACTTCCAATGTTAAAGTTGTTGTTATGAAATCGATTTCCTTAACTCTAATTTAAAATATGTTATCTTCACGTTGAGTTCGATACTCTTAGAGGGATGACTGGCTAAGATTTTGGGTCGTTGGTCCTATATTACAGTCGAAAATGCTTTTATTGAGTCGTTTAATGCAAGCCATGGACAGCCAGCCAGCAAAAGTAATTATCTCAAGATTACACACCCCAAACCGAAGCCTGCAAAATTCGAAATGGAAATATCATAGTAAAATTGCAGTCAATGCTGAGGACATGGAAGAACCAACAACAAGTACAGATAGCAAGACAGGACTTCTTAAAGCGGCGGCGATGTCTTAGTTGGGAGTATGCACCAACTCATCTGAAATACATGATCAGAAGAAAGCATGCGAGATGAATGGAATCTCAGTATTGGTTGCCCAATCCTGAAGGAAGGAAGCCAATTATAGAGGTATCAATCTCCTCAAAATTGCCTTTAACATCTTTTTCGCCGTATGATGTGAACGTCTGAAGCAGTTCGTCAACATCCTGATAGGTCCGTATTAATGTGGTTTTCGAGTAGAAAAGTCCATCATAAACCAAATATTAACATAACGGCAGATCTTGGAAAAAACCCAGGGGCGCCAAGTCAGTACGCACCACCTTTTCATCAATTTCAAGGTTTTGGTGTCTGTTTCGTCCACAGAGACGAGATTTATGTAGTCATGTCTAGGTTTGGCATCCCTGCCAAGCTCGTACTTTTGTGCAGGATGGCGATGGAGAAATCAAGCTGCTACATTGAGGTCGGCAAAGACGTCAGAGACCCGCTTGATGTCAAACAACATTTTAGGCAAGATGATGCACTGTCATGCGATTTCTTCAACATCATACTTGCGACAATAGTGCAAAAGAACCTTGTTAACGCCAGAAGGCAAAAAGAGGCATATGCTGTCATAAAGAAAGACAGATAATAACATCAGCGCTGAGATCAAACGAAGAATACCTCTAGCTATTAAAGCTAAGCTCTCTTTCGAAGAACTGAAGTGTAGCTCTTTGAGACCAATATCATCCCCGTCGTACTATATGGTGTAGAAGCATTGATACTGTCAAAAGCGGATGAAGGTCCCGTTGTTTCGAGAGAAAAGTGTGATCTTTTGTCCCATCTGCATTGACGGTGAGTGGAGGAGAAGATTCAACAACCAATTGACTTAGCCAAAAGGATACAATACCAATCCTAAGTGGACTGTAGCGCCACCTCAAGTTAATAATTAAATGATTAATGACAAAAAAAGTCCAACCAGCTAACACGTTTAAAAAAACGGTAAAAATTAAATTATTTCTGCAGTCAAACTAAAAATCGAATTTTCCTTTAGTCTCATAGAAAAGTAACTCAATCAGAAAAAAAGTATTTCCAAATTGAAATATGATAATCTATCAAACTTTTCAATATTGTGCACAACATTAGATAAATGTTACTAAATCAAAAACGATTATTTCCAAATTATTGTCCTGATCACTTAAAAGAATACTTTCGTAAGTAAGTAATTACAGAAATTTTGAATATAAAATGAACGTTGAATGCTCAACTTTACCTTCATAGCAGCTTGCCATTCCCTTACTTATCCCCATTTCAAGTAATAAATGTGATTTTTATTTTATAGAATTTTAACTGAACTAGATAAATTTGCTAATGACTCAACTCAATTATTATAATCTCATACCTAATATTTTATCATGAATTTGTTTTAATTTAGTTTAAATCTTTATATTTATATTTTTAATTTATTAGTCTGATATGTTTTATTTCAATTAGACCAATGTATACTTTATATCGCGAATCTTTCACAGATTTATAAGTATTTCTTACTGTGTTAGCATGTACATAATAAGTATACCCTTTAATCTATACTTTAGACGCAAATCGTATTTTATATGATTCAAAGATGCGAAAACAAATATGAACTTACGGGGAGCTAAAAAAGTGAGTATCTTAAAGTTGATGTTGCGAGCAAATTAAATAGCACCTTAATGATTTTGTTTTATCATGAGATGGGAAGTTCATGGTATGGGCAGGTCTACTCGCATCCAAACCAATTTTTATAATAGTAATTTTGCCACTGTGCTGTTAACAAACCAGCCAGTCCAGTGGTCGTGGTGTGCACTTTTGTGCGAGAATGCCAGGTTCGAGCCCCAGCGGGGAAAATACAAATTTTATGATTCTGTTTAATTTATATTTAAATAAATTAAACAATACAAAAAAAAAGGAAACAATTAGGGGGAGATAAGAGTCCCACCTTGTACGTGGAGGAGTTACGGGGAAGGCATTGATTGACACAAAAACAATTGCGTCAAACGCAATGAAAGTGACGTCCAAGAGGAGGAGGAGGGTGTTTAAACCATCTCAAAATATTTTAAAGCGCCCGTACCTTTCGGCTGCAGCAGAAAAGCTCGTAATACGGGCGACAGTAATTCGTTCGTATCTTTGGTGGGCTCTGAGATGGCTGACGAGAAAGAAGAAATTAGCACATTAATTAAAATGTTGCTTGCCGCAAAGGCAAAACTTATTGCTCGCAGAACATTGGACCGGCAACAAAACAAAAAGAAGTTGTTAGAACAGCAGCAAAAAGTACAGCTGCCTGCTCAACAACAAGAGGCTTGCATCATATGCATCCCCCTCCGTGTTGGGAAGAATCTAAATGTGATTGCAGCGTATGCAACTGAAGCTACTCAACAAAAACTGTTTTATCTCAGAGCTCGAGACACTTTTTGAATACTAATGTCTGGGTTCGGAGGAGAATTATTATCTCATAGCCGGACACCCAAACGCCAAACATAGCACTTGGAGAAATCATTCACCAAATGCTAGAGGGAACCTACTGTTCAATTGATGGGTCAGAAAAGTGTCGAGCATCAACTCGATTTAAATGCGACGGATAGTCCGTCTTATCCCAGATCAGGCATTACATTGATCTGATTCTGTTTGACGACGGATACAACCGACTGACATGGGCCGACAGACAATAAACTGTCTGCACACATTCGTGTATGACAGTGACCATTGCGGATTTAGCACCGCAGTTACGATTCCCAACGACATTGCGGAGTTGGAGGAGTATATTCAAACACATTTTTACAATTACGGTAGGACGCAACAATTATACCTGGACAACAATGGCAAGAGCACTTTCCTCGAACTCGCTCAACCCACCATCCAATAAGAATTTGTCGAACGAGGAGATTGACACCTATCTTAAACGGATGGACGACACCATGATACAAACAATAGACAAAACAATTCCTTGGTACAAAATAACGGACACGCTTCTCTCGAAAAAATGGCAAGAGCATTTTCCTCGAAGTCGCTCAACCCACCATCCAAAGGAATTTGTCGAACGAGGAGATCGACAATCACCTTCAAAGGATGGAAGACACCATATAACAAACAATGGACGGAACATGACTGGATAATAATAAAACAATGGAAAACTCGAAGAAACTATCCGAGTTGATTTTAAACATCTTGGCAACTAATCTACTTGAATCAGGGCAGAGGATTCTAAATAAAATGAATCATGAATTCATTCAATCTATCAAGTCCAGTATTGCAAACATAGATAATCGTGTCACTAAACTGGAAAGCTATCAGCTAGCTGCTGAGGAGTTAAAAAATGAAGTCGACGAACTCAGGAGAGTAATTGATGCATTGCTGCCGATGCACTTTTGTATAAAGTTCCTATTATCCCGCCATCACCGCTAAAGAATATCTACCAAACATGCGAAAAAACCGACACCAAGGATCCACCAATTATGCTTAAATTTCAATCAGCATATGATAAGAATTTCTTATTAAAATCAGTCGCAACTTAATGCAAACGAAACAGATCGCGACTTTGTTTACGTGATCTTGGCTTAAGTTTCAATTCTGACGTTCTGGTTTACTTACACGAATCGCTCACTCAACACAATCACAACATTATGAAGTATGCATTAGTGTTGAAAAAGAAAATGACGATTGCATCTGTATTCACCTTTTGCGGTCTTGTATATGTAAGACACCAATTGAATTCTGTAGCATTGCTTGTTACTTCGATCAAAAGCTTTGCTGAGATCGTGAACGATCATAAAAACTCGACTGGGAACCTGCGCGCTGCTTCTGGTGACATCAAAACATAAAGCTCAAACGATC
Organism: Orthonevra nobilis; assembly: GCA_963555765.1. Lineage (NCBI taxonomy): Eukaryota > Metazoa > Arthropoda > Insecta > Diptera > Syrphidae > Orthonevra > Orthonevra nobilis. The sequence continues at coordinate 35,752,754 of OY743227.1, forward strand.
ACCGAAGTAACAAACAAAAACTCACTCCACGACATTTGAACTTATGAATGCTGAAAACATCATACTAATTAACGTATTTTATTACAAATTCTGACACTAATCTTATATATTTTATAATTACGTTTTGCTATGAATTTATTTACTTGTAAATGTTTGAATTTACATCTCTTTTATCTAGCTCTCAATGTTCATCCCACCACACATTTATTGCTGCATTTGGTCATGTTGTTTGCTGTTTTTGGCTTTCTCTTGCTGTGTATGCTGCTATGTTATTTTTTTGAACATGGCTAGTAGTTCTCATGGTTCTCATAGTCTGTGTATGAATGTAAACGCATATTCAACACCTGCAAAGATTAATATTTTATCAAAACGCGAAGAGGGCTTAAAAGTGTGTCACTTGAATGCGAGAAGCTTAAATGGACAAAAGTTGGGGCCTATTTGTAAATCCGAGGCACATCACATTGTGAAAGTGAGCTCACTTTCGAGTCGAATAAGAATTAGTATTTATTAACCCGTTCGAATGCCTTAATGATGAACACATCTATTTAACAACTACCAACTTCGCTACGTAACCGTTTGACGTTTCACTGACAAATCATTTTCAAACATTACTTCTCATAAATCATTTGATTGTTAAGGACGAGTTGTTTATAAAGCGTTAATTATGCTACGTACAGAATTTTGTTATAGTAGTGATTCGGATAGTAGCGGGGAATCAGAAGAAAACCGAAGAGCGGTTTTCAAATCAATTAGGGATGCTTTCAATCTTTTAAACTTCCAAGTAGCAGGTAAAATGTTTATTATAAAATGCAGAAAAGGATAATGTTAGTAGTAACTTTCTATGCCGTACAGATTTGTTCAGTTATTTAGGGTAAATAAGGACATATTACGCTGCTTACTGGACGAAATGGAACCGCATTTTAAAACTCGCTCGCGATCATCGAGTATGCCAATACTTAAAATCACAACCGCCCTTCGATTTTTTGCCCAAGTATCCTATCAATCTGGTGTTGGACAAGATTGCACGACAGGATTATCACAATCATCCGTGTCCGTGGTGTTAGCTGAAGTAGCTTCAAGTATGGAGAGGAGTATTTGTGCCAAGTGGATTAGATACAATAGGTCAGCGCAGGCACTGCAAGAAACTAAAGATTATTATTTGTGCGTCGACGGCACACACATAATAATTGCTTAAACGTCGGAGAACGAGCACTTGTGCGTTAATCGAAGGGGAAACCACAGTATTAATGCCACGGTGATGAGTATAAAACCAAATAATGTTTTACAGGCTTACATAAATTATAATCAATTTTTTCCTTAGGTTTGTGACCATAAGATGTCAATTATTTGCATCAATACTCGGTACTTCGGTTTATCTCACGATGCTTTGGTTTGTCAACACAGTCAGATGAGCAAAATTTACTGGAGCTAAATGGATTAGGCGAGCGAAACAATTGGTTATTGTGTAAGCTCGCAATTAAATTTTAAAATTTATCGGTTTAACTTAATTGTCTCACTTCGACAGGAGATTCAGGATATCCACTGGAGCCGTGGCTTATGACTCCTTATAGGTCCAGAGAGGAAGGAAGCAGAGAAGCGCTTTTCAACACGATGCATTCAAAAGTAAGATGCATAGTTGAAAGAAGCATTGGACTTTTGAAGGCACGCTTTCGGTGTTGCTCGAAGGTAAGATTTCTTCATTATGCTCCCCGGAATTGCTCACAAATCGTGAACTGTTGTGCGGCCTTCCATAATATGTGCATTTCACATGGCGTTGACTTGACGGACGCATTTCCTTCAGAAATAAATGAAGATTCCTTCAGTGGTGATAACGCAGATGAGCAGCAGGCTGAAAATGAAGCTGGAATTATAAGGAATAATATAAGAGGCTCCATTTGCTAGTGCAATAAAAAAACCAATTTATTTTGTCTATTTAATTGATTTTTTTTTCTCGCTTTAATTTACTGTTCAGTTTTGTTACTATAAAAAAGAATTATAAACTGAAATCAAATTGAAAAAAATGAACATGAAAAACTTAAAAAAACTAAAACGAACAAAGAAATAAATAAAAAAAAAAGGATTTACAGCATATGATTTTCTTCCAAAGCTAGATTTCTTTTTTCGATTTCCAGCTTTTAAATTTTTACTTGAATTTTTTTTTCTTCCGATGACCTTATATGTTGAAGATGGGACATTTTCATTGCATACATGTTTTCGTGGACTTGGAGAATTTTTGCATTAATTTCCAGGGCTTCCTTACTTTGCACCTCGATGTTTTTGAGACTATTCGATATGTCTCTAAACATCCGCTCTTGAATGTAACTCTACTTAAGAAGGGTGTCTTCTCGGAAGCTTTTTTTTTTGCGCGGTTTAACATTCTCGATGAAGACGGTGTGGGAGTAGATACTGGTTTGTCTATATTTTCTTGTGCTGATCCTATGTTAACCTCGTTCTCGTTCTCTTGATCCTGCAAGGAACGTCCCCCAAACGAAGTGCAGTCGGGAATTCCATCCACTTGAACGTCCAAATGAAGTATATTAATAACCTCCTCTTCCAGCGTGGAAAAAGTTGACTGTTTTCGAGGTCCACCACCAGTGCCTTGTGCATGGGACTTGTTTTGAGACAACTTCTTCCTGACGTTATTTATAAAGTCGAACAACACCTATAAGGAAAGTTCATATATATATTTAGATGATCAATATCTAATAGCAACGTCTGCATGTAAGTATGAGCAAATATGCACATTTTCAATTAAATATTTACCTTTTTCCACCCACTAGGATCTCTTAGAGGAGGTCCTGCAGCATTTTAACAACGTCTGCATGTTAGTATGAGCAAATATGCACATTTTCAATTAAATATTTATCTTCTTCCACCCACTAGTATCTCTTAGAGGAGGTCCTGCAGCATTTAAGCAACGTCTGCATGTAAGTATGAGCAAATATGCACATTTTCAATTAAATATTTACCTTTTTCCACCCACTAGTATCTCTAAGAGGAGGTCCTGCAGCATTTAAACAACGTCTGCATATAAGTATGAGCAAATATGCACATTTTCAATTAAATATTTACCTTCTTCCACCCACTAGTATCTCTTAGAGGAGGTCCTGCAGCATTTTAGCAACGTCTGCATGTAAGTATAAGCAAATATGCTCATTTTCAATTAAATAATTACCTTCTTCCACCCACTAGTATCTCTTAGAGGAGGCAGCATTTGGACTTTCCTCAGTTCCTCCCACAGCTCATTTGACTTATGCCTTGCTTGAGAGGAATAAACTCTTCCTTTTGCCAATTCCTTGTTTTGGCTTGGAAAATTAAATAAAAAAGTATTTCACATGTATTTAAAATATAACGTATGTATTTCGTCTTTATTTTTGAAAAAAACACTTTTTCACTTAGTTATTCAAATTTACTAATAATAAGTTATAACTTACATTCGTTGGTCCTCCATTTTGTTTCACAACTCGAATGCTCATTCAACAGTGAGGTATTTCTCTTGTGTCGACTAGTATCTCTTAGAGGAGGCAGCATTTTGACTTTCCTCAGTTCCTCCCACAGCTCATTTGACTTATGCCTTGCTTGAGAGGAATGAACTCTTCCTTTTGCCAATTCCTTGTTTTGGCTGGGAAAATTAAATAAAAAAGTATTTCACATGTATTTAAAATATAACGTATGTATTTCGTCTTTATTTTTGAAAAAAACACTTTTTCACTTAGTTATTCAAATTTACTAATAATAAGTTATAACTTACATTCGTTGGTCCTCCATTTTGTTTCACAACTCGAATGCTCATTCAACAGTGAGGTATTTCTCTTGTGAAAAGGGTCACTTTCGTATTGAAAAAAATGTAAACTCACTCACTCTCAATTAGTGTTTTTCACTCGAATTCATTAATCGCTTAATGATGTGAGGCGTGTTCACAAATACCATTTCTCTGTTGTCACATGAAATGTCGCTCGACTCGGATTCACAAATAGGCCCCCTGCATATTTCCGCTTTTTAATTGAAAATTCAAGCGTTAACATTATCTGTGTCAGTGCGACGTGGTTCAAGAGGGATATTGAAGATGATATCTATAACATATCTAATTACAATTTATTCCGTAATGACAGAGTTACTTTGACTATTGGATGAGGTGTTGCAATTTACTTCAAATCAAGCCTTAACACCAAAATTATTGCCAATTCAGATGGCGTTGGTGTTGAATACTTAGTTTTGGACGTATCCGATAACAATGCATGTAATGACCGCTGCCGAAATATGTACATACAAAAATAAGCACCAGTGGTAATATATTCAATTTCTTTATTTATGTATTAGTCTTGAAAGTTGCCTCGTGTAGCCGAAGCTGTGTGGACGACCAGCGGTGAGCGAGAGAGCACATCGTGGGTGTTGAGCGTTAGCCGTAGTATCAGCTTAAAGCTCGTCCTCGCTGACAGATCGCCACATCCCTCCAATTTTCGTTAGCTTCAGCCTCATCGAAGAATCCTCGACCTGAGCATCATCTGCGACGTTTCCCTCATCTTCACCAGGTGCGAGGCCGTGAGAGTCCTCAGTTGTTGATTGCGCTAAAGATGTCTGAGATGGAGTTCGAATCTTCTTTACATGGGTCATACTCGGCAGAGTCAAAAGTCGGTGTTAGTTTATTTACAGGAACCAGGTTACGAAGTAAAACCTTATCACCGACACCAATAACTCGTTCTTTTGCCCTCCGATCCCTGTCTCCCATCTCTTTCCCCATATGTTTGTTCATTGTATCCAAGTCTAGCGCCTCTGAATCCAAAATATTTTCGCTTATATCTTGTACAGAGGGGATCTTGTCCCTAATTGTTCTGTCGTAAAGAAGCTTCTACGCCGACTTACCGGTTGTACCATGTGGTGTAACGTAATGCATTAAGGTAAACTTTTGTACTTCCCTTCTATAATCTGCCCCCTTTTCGTGGGCAATTTGAAGTCGTTTCAGAATAGATGAATTCATATTCTCCACTTCACCGTTCGCCTGAGGCCAATAGGGGGGCGAGGCTATTAATTTAATATTGTTGGCAATTATATCCGCTGTTTTAATTTTCTTCATGAACTTTGTCTCTTGATATCGGGAAAAGTAATCAATGATGACAAAAATGAAATCATGGTTTGGTAATGGCCCTAATAAGTCCATTGTGATACGTTGCCAAAGTCCGTCTGGGAATACATGTCTTTGAATGGGAACTCGTAGTGATGGTTTTGACTCTAGAAGACATTCCCGACACTGTTTCACGAATGACTCTACTTCCCTGTCCATTAGCGGCCACCATACTTTTGACCGAAGTCTGCACTTCATAACTGTTTCTCCTAGATAGCCTTCATGACCTAGGTCTAGTATTCTTTTGTCGTAATGCCGCTGGTATGGCAATTCTGGCACCGCGTCAGAGAATGTTCCCCAGGGTGCACAATTCCAACCGAAATGAGAAGAACCAGTTTTTGGTATTGGTTGTCCAATGCTTCTACGAGCCCCTGATCCGTGTCGTTGCATTTTATTATCTCGCTTATTGTAAGTGCGTGGGGAACCGAATTTTCGATCACTGCACAGACGCCGTACTGACAATGGGTGTCAAACGAATAAATTTCTTCAATTTTGCACAATCTTGATAACGAATCGGCTATGTTCAATTTACCTGCGTGATATACAACTTTAAACTTAAAAGATTGAAGTCTCAGTACCCATCTTTCAATACGAGCTGGAGGCGTTGATGTCGGTAATAGTTATAGAAGCGTTCTACAGCCCAAACTAACCCCAGACTTTCCTTTTCAGTTTGTGAATATCTCCCCTCTACAGTAGCGAGGCTTTTGCTGGCGAATGAGATAATTTGCGGGTTTCCATCTTGAAACTGCAACAGGACAGCACCCAACGCAACTGGACTTGCATCGGCTTTTAAGCGAGTGCGATTCTTGGCGTCAAAAAAAGCCAGAGTGTGAATTTCCGCATGAGAATTCTTTAATCGCCGGAACGGTTGTTCTTGTTTTTCGCCCACGTAAAGGAGACGTCCATTTTAATTAGACCTCTTAATGGTTCTGTAGCGTCTGCCATATCCGGAATAAACCTTCCTAAATACGTCATAAGCCCTTAAAAGCTTCTCATTTCTTCCTTGTTGTTTGGCGGTCGGAACTCCAGAATCGTTTTCACTTTTCCAGGATCTGCACTTATCCCAGTTGCACCAACATTTCTCTTTATTGAGTGTAACATTCATGTTTTTAAAAATGTTCAAAACTGTACTCAATTCCCTGTCATGCTCTTCCTCGGTGAGTTCAAAGACAACAAGAAAAAGTGAACAAGAGTGAACGGATATGTTTGGAAAGTGCTCTCTGAAAATTTGGAAATAATCGTTAAGGCAGTGAGAAAAAATTGAATTAATTTCTGCACAAGCAATAAAGTAATTCCTTCCTGAATTGGAATACATAATTAGAAGGTAATTTCATTTATTCCTGATTTTTTTACGACCACGAAGTATCGTGAAAATTGTGCAACGGACCCCACCCAAACCTTCATCACGCCTCTCTCTTGCGTTCTTGATCCAAGCGCTGTCCATTGCGTGTGGTCACTGTAATGAACCTCTCCCCCGGGAAGGCGATTTTGCAACATGCACCACAACTCGTAAGCTGCACTTCGCTTGCACATCTGTTATCGAGAAATCCTGGCGCACAATGGGACCAAACAGAAAGGAGACGTGGAGGTTCCAATTTTGCAGAAATCAAGGTGAAAATCAACAACTTTCGCTTCCGGCGCACTCTAATCCACCAGCTGTTAACATACGCACTCCCTCTCTCATAAGCAGACCCGACAACACACACATGCCCACAACAAATCTACTCACTGAATTCCAGCTGATGAGAGCTGAGATGAAGGAGATAACCGCAAGCTGCGAATTTATGTCAAAAAACTATGACGAGCTAATAAAACAAATAACAAAGAACAACAACGTTATGGAAATGCTTGCAAAGGAAATAAAAAAGCTGAGAGAATCAAATAAAACAAAAGGTGAAGAAATAACGATCATGAAAGAACAAACAAACACACTAGAACAACACGTAATTAAAAACAAAATAGAGATTAAAAACATTGCACCCACAAGAGAAGAAAATTTAGCGTCATTAAAAGCGTAGGAAAAGCAATTGGGCATGAACTGAACGACAACGACTTAATAGACATATGTAGAACTCGAGCTAAAAATGCAGACAAATCAATGATAGTGGCGTCTCTTGCCTCCAATATCACAAAAGCTAACTTTCTCCAACGGTCACGCCAAGCACAACCGCTCAAATTAAATGCAATAATGCAAAGCAAAAACAACGACGGGAGCAACTCGGCTGCTACCAACAATGTCACTGTTTACATCAATAACCAGCTGACCAGACAAAATAAACAATTGCTCTGGTTGGCGAAGGAGAAGGCAAAGCAAGAAGGGTGGAAGTTTGTCTGGGAGAGCGCTGGCAGAATATTAGCCAAAAAAAAATGAGACCGCAAATACACTTCTCATAAGCAGGGAAAGTGACGTCGAGAAGATAACACACACATAGACCTACCTGCATACATATGCGAACAACAAAAATATACATATAGATCATAATGGGTACCGCAATTACAACTTATGAGACAAATAATGAAATGCAATTGAATTTAAATTTTAGGGTAATACACGGTTTTATCGACATAAATTTGAATGAAATCAAAAAATTTAACTACTCATATCTAAGTTTAAATATTAGATCATAACGAAATTCAGTCCTACCTGGATATAATTATTTTAGTTGAAATTAATATTAAGGAGCAAGAGAACTGTCTATATGACCTTGAAGGTTTTAAAGCAGAATTTTTAAATAGAATAGAAAAAAGGGGTATTGGAGTAGCTATACATATATAGTGTATTAAAAAAACAATAAAATATAAAAAGAGTGCATGTTAAATGTCTGAGTTATGAATGTGTTAACATCAAGATAAATGAAAAAGGTAAACAAAAACACATTTTTGGGATCTACAGGCATAATTGCTTTTATCGACGAACTTCAGAGAAACCTAGAGAAAATTGACAACAAAAAAGAAATAGTAGTTATGGGGGATATGAACATCAATGTACATGAATCTGATAAATTGTATATTAAAGACTTTATGGAAATGCTAGCGACATCAGGTCTGGTTAACGTAATCAAAGCCAATACCAGAATCGATCTGAATGCGAGAACCTCTACATTAATTGATCATGCTTTTGTTAATGTTCCCGAATATGAAATGTTTTCAGCTGTAATCGAAAGCGACATCTTAGACCACTATGCCATAACGTATGGAACCAGGGCAAAAGAAATAAGGAAACCAACCGAAAAAAACATTTCAGCTATGATAAGAACAAGTGTATTGGACGAGCTCATTCAACAAACAAACTGGGAACACATTCTAAATCAAACAGATGGCAAAACACTCTACGAAAAGTTGATAGCTGAAATGCAAACAATATATGAAAAAGCAACTGTTTGCAAAACATTTATAGCTAAACGGAAAGACAACCCCTGGATGACATCTGATCTTATCGCACAATGCAAAAATAGAGATGAGCTGTACAAAAAGTGGAGAAACAATAGCGCTAATAAAACGTACAAATTAGAATATGAAAGATTTCGAAACCTCGTGAACAAGGAACTTGCATACAAAAAATCCAATTTCTACAAAAATGAATTTACGGCAGCAAGATGCGACCCAAGGAAAACTTGGAAACTCATAAATGAGCTTCTTGGTAGAAAAAATGAAAATATCGACCACGCGTTATTAAATTAAATCGAGTCATTGGTAAATGAATGTGCGACAAATTTTTCTCAACAAGCCTTGAGAATTATACACCAATGTGACAGAGAAATATCGGATCATACCAACTCCACATTCGTAAACTCGATATACGTCCAGGAAACGGATGAGGTCGAAATCCTGGAAATGCTGAAAACAATCAAAACCGATGTAGCGCCCGGTATTGATGGTGTTATAGCAAGAGATTTCAAATATCTTGCAAATATCTTCGCACCAATAATCGCAAAGTTCGTAAATTTAAGCCTTGCACAAGCAGAAACCCCAAGATTATTAAAAACTGCCACAGTTCGACCAATTTTTAAGAAGGGAATGAAAACGGACTTTGATAATTATAGACCAATCTCAGTTCTACCTGTAATTGACAAGTGCTTAGAAGAAGTAGTTGTGGGGCGATTAACTTCCTTCATCACGAAAAATAATATCATACACAAAAATCAATATGGCTTCCAAGGAAATAAGAGCACGAACAAACTTCGCGGTTAATGACGGGCTTAATAGAAACCACCATATTCTAGTTGTATACATTGAATTCAGCAAAGTCTTTGACACTCTTAATTATGCAAAGATGGAAAAAGCACTATCAAGAGCAGGAATTAGAGGAGCACTGTTAAAATGGATTAAAAACTACTTACGTGATAGAACCTTCAAGGCAAAGCTCAAGAATGTATGCAGTGAAGGCAAATCAATCGATTATGGAGTACCTCAAGGATCGAAACTGCGACCTCTACTATTTATAATATACATGAATGAACTACTGCGTACATTCGAAATAGCCACTCCATAAGCGTATGCAGACGATATTGCTCTGGTTGTATGTCATCGTAGTTTAGACACCGCAACAGAACACATACAGACAGAGCTTTACAGGGCAACAAAATGGTGTCACGACAATGGATTGGTAATTAATGTGACAAAGACAAAATAAATGCACATACGAGGTCCAAATCATAGACCAGTAAAACCTTAAATCTATATCAAAAACGAATGCCCAAACTTACGAACCAGACAATGTATAGAGCAAGTGGATCACTATACATATCTCGGAATAATAATCGATAGCCATCTTAGGTGGGACCAACACATGAACAAACTACGTATTGATCTTAAAAGAGCACTTTTCGCAATGGTATATCTCGCAACACCACTCTACAATTGAAGTACAAAAACAGGTCTACTACTCTCTTGTGGAATCCAAACTGAGATATGGAATGCTGGCTTGGGGAAACGCTGCGGATACATTTATCACGAAACTCAATCTACAAAAACGAATTGTCAAAACCATCGCAGGTCAGCTTTTAAGTACTTAATATACACCGGATCTACGGGATGACTACAACCTTGGAGTACTATGATGAATTACGATTCCGGACCCCAATATCACGCCCACATAACACCAGGAGATGAGCGCAAGGGTCACTCGAGATACCAGCATTTAACAATAAACACGGACGAAGACAACTTCAACACGTGATTCCAACAATTTTCAATAAGTTACCGGGACACCTTAAATGTTTACAAATTTCAAAACAACGTAAAAGAGCTCTTAAAGAATAAGTTTTAAATTTACATTGATTTGTAATGTTTTCCTTTTTTGCATTTCTTTTAATTTCTCAAATTTGCGCATTAATGTAATTTTGTTTTTATTTTCTTCTCTTTTGCACTGTAAACACATGCATTCATGATTATATTTGTTTTCATATTTATAATATACTCACTAACTCATTTATAAAGCCAAACTTCTGTAGAAAAGCCAAAGGCTTCGCAGGTAAAATCTGTACAAACATTTATAAACACTTTCTTGAAGATCAATAAACAAACAAACAACGTCATCTAAAATAATTGAGGGCTTTTCGACAAGAAGCCAGCATTTTTTCCATTGTCCAAAATCTCTTGTAAAAAACAATCTCTTGTAACGAAATATCCCTTTATGAGTGATGAACGTTGGGATCTATCAACCGTTAGCTCTAATTGGTGGTATGCGTTTTTAAGATCCAACCGAAAAAATATCGAGCTCCCTTTAGTTTGATCATGAGGGAGCAAACTTAGGGAGCGGATAGTTTTTCCGGAGTATTGCTTGAATTGCACGACGCATGTCGATGCATAGCCGAATATCTCCCTTCTCCTTAAATACTATTACAATATGGGAGATCCCCGAAGTCGGTCCATACACAGGTTCGATGATGTCATCTTCAACTGCCTCCTTTAGCTTACGTTCGACTTTTTCCTCTAACGCAGATGGAATCCGACGTAGAGGTTGTTGCACCGGCTTGACTGACCCATCTATCGATAGTTGACCTTGCATATCTTTTATTTTTGGGAATGGTCGATGTTCTTCAAGATGATTAATATCAACCCCAAGTTTAAGAACTTTTAATTTTATGGCTGGTTCACGTCCTAGTAACGATTGTTTGCCGTTTTTAATAACGTAGAATGATGCGATTGTTTCTGCTCGCTGATTCACGCTTATGGGAGCTTCAAAAACTGAGATTATTTCAAGCAGATCCTTTCCTGCATACGCTCTGAACCGGTTTGGCGACTCCTTTCGGGTGTTCAGCAATGCTGTGGAATTCCTATTTAATTGTTCCCAGTCTTTTTCCCCTATAAGATTGAATCGTGAGCCTGAATCTATAAGCATCGCCAGCTTATAACCCCCAACAGAGCAAACAATTTCCCCACTTCATGATTCGCCAAACTCTTCGGTTATTTCGAAACAGTCATGTACATGATACCTTTGCCTGTTTGTCACCTTTTCTTCGTGTTTAAACCTTATATTTGACTGTCCAAACCTTTTCCTTTTCGAACTCAATCTGTCTTCAAATATATTCTATCGTTTATTTGTTTTAGCCCTACATTTTCTGGCGAAATGTCCCACGAACCCGCACTTATTGCACTTGACATTTCTGGCCGGGCAGCCACTACTCTCTCCCAAATGAACTTGTCGCCCACATCTCTGGCATTCTCTGCCATGGTTTGAATATTTCTCCTTTTTTCCTGAGATAATGTTATTGATCCCACTCGACGATGGTGTAGGGGCCAGGTTTCCGTCTGGCTTGCGATTTCCTCATGTACTGAACACATGTCTATCCTTCCAGTAGTCGCTTCTTTAGATCCCGCGAAGCCCACAAGTCTATTACCTTATCTTTTAGGTTTATGTCAATAACTTCCTGCTCGGATTTCCCGAAAGAACATTTAGCTGCCTGATTCCGCAACCGCAAAATCCCGAAATAAATGCCTATCAAGTGTCGAATTTCTCGACGGTGAAAAGTACTCATTAAGTTTCGTTACCAAAGTGGTAAGGACATTTTCGTCACCAGTGGCCACCAAAGCACCAGGGATGTTGAAAATAACCTCTTGCAGCTGCGGACCTCCTAAGTGGAACAGCTTGTTCCTCCTCTTTACTTTATCAACAATCTCTTCGGAATCCGAATAAATTGAAAATGTCCGAAACCATTTCTCCCATTCTGATCGAATTAAAGATTTGTCGATCGTATTACAAATGAACGGTTTTATCCCTGATATCCCTGAGGAACTGTGCACAAAAGAAAGCTCCAGGAGATTCAGAGTCGGCTCTTTTGTACATCACAGGCCATAATACTCTGCCTAGCATCTCCTGCCTTCATCGTCTGGGTGAGAAGAATTTGCAGTTCATCAACGTAATTAGGGAAGGGTTCATGGTCAACAGGATGAGCCTGTCACCAGAAGACTACAGACTAACCCGAAATAGAATCCGCCGTCCAAAGCTCGAGCACGGTCGGGGACGAGCTCGTGTTGAAAGAGGGAGTAGTTAGCACGCAACACAAAAGCTCGCCCGGAAGCGCATGGTCGGTATAATATGTCAACAACAACGATCTGCTGACCCTGCGGTTTAGCGTTCGCACGCCCTGTCGCAAACGAAGGATCGCCGCACGTAATCGATAAGCACGAAGCGCAACGCAGGCAGAATTTCGGTCGCTGAGTCAACCGAATAAGTCGGCAATGAACCTGAAAAAATTAAAAACTTGTTTTATTTGGAAAACTGAAGCTTATACTATAAGACACATAATCATGCATATTTTTGTATCTGATAAGGTAGTTAAAAACTATTAATTTTATGGACTTCGAACTTTTTTCATTAGAAAACTAAATTGATTTTAAGTGAAGAAGTGACATTTTACGATAGTGTTTTCGTCATAGAATTTAAACCCCTTATTAAATTTAACCAAAAGCTTTTCATCAATGATTAGTTTTCGAGTAAGGCTTGATGAAAAAATCCGCACAAATGTATCCTCTTACGTATACTCACACACACACCTCACAAATCTTCTTAAAAACAATGGAAACCTGCTACTGCCTTAAAACGTGAAGAAATTTAGAAATTTTGAGTTCCGAAAACGTACCGATAACAAGAACTTCCTGATGGGAAGTTAATAATGCATTTCTTTAGGGTATGAATGATGTTTTCATAACCCGAAGTGAAGCAGATAGTGGGGACCAATTAAATGGCACCAAACATTTTTTTTTATCTTGAGATAGGAAGCTTATGGTATTGGCAGGTATACTCGCACACAAACCAATTTTCATTGTTATCATATTAGCTGTAATTTAGTTATTACTTTGGTTTAGAAAGAGAAATATGATTGTAACATTTGTAAATGAAGAAAAGTGTATTAATAGAAATATTCTTTTTCAGAACGATGAGGAGTTACGAGTGCAACGTCAGCAACAGAAAGTAACTACTTCAGCGGTCGACCGGAAAGCACAAGTGCTATCAACCCCCGAACTGAGCGGAAAGCAGAACTGCTGGTTTGGTAGTTGCCGGTCATCGGCATAAATAGCTGTCACTGATGAGTAACCTCTCGTTCGCAACTCAAACAAAGGCATAAAGTAAAAAATATCATATTGTAAGGAAAGCCGAATTCGGCACTTGGCAACAAACAATTGATCGGAAAATGTTATTTCATTTTATTTCCACGTACGAGGGTTTGTGAACTTTATGATGTTAGCATATAACGCGAGTCTAAGGCTGGGCGCTCACTTGGCAACTTTCGTTGCGCAACGAAAAGTTGCTCAGAAACAGTGTATTGGCTTATATGGTAGAGCGCTCACTAGGCAACGCAATTTGAGAGCAATTTTTCGTTGCCAAACATTAGAAAAATGTATTCGACCGCTCACTAGGCAATTAGTTGCCGGGCAACTTTCTGTTTTTTATTTATTTTGACCCACGGTCGGGGTAGGTTGTGACCAGAAAAATGTGTGCGGTGCTTATTGGTGAAAATACTTTGATCGATGAAGTGGAAAAGAGGCCGTGCTTGTTAAATAAACATTTAAAAGACCAGAAAAAGGCTTTGATATTTTCCTTTTTCCTTTCTATCACGATTTATAGGATGCACCAAGTACTTTTTTTTGTTTCTTGTTTTTTTTTCCCGGTATTATCAATAATGCATAAACAATAAAAGTTTGTTCGAAATCCATAGTTATTGCAATTTGCACACATTGCTGGCAACTAGTTGCTTAATGAGCGCTGTATAAGCAAAAGTTGCTCGGCAATAGTTGCCGGCAACAGCGGCAACTTTTCGTTGCGCAACGAAAAGTTGCCAAGTGAGCGCCCAGCCTAAGGGATCAAAGGAAGAAGAAGAGAGAAGTACTGATGCACTTTACATATAAATTTCTGTAGATTGTAATGAGTAGGAAATACCGAAAGTAGTATAGCGTTCCACATTCGTTTTGTGCGACTAAAACACGAAGTCTTGACTGTTCACCAAAGTTGGGCTTGAGGGTTAACTGATGAGCATTTCTTGTGAGGCGGGTGTTACGGTGAAAGTGATAAGGAGGAGGAGTGCAACTGGCTTATTCGCTAGAGCGCACACAGCAAAAGCGTTAAAATTTAGTAAGACAGAAGACGCTATCGCTGGGTTTTGAATTCTGTCAAGATGGCTCAAGATGGCTTTTGAAGCACCTGCCCATATATGGAAGATATAGGGTAGGTCGGTAAAAGTGGTGGTCCTGTGAGAACCTTATTGGCAGCTCTGTAAGCTAATAAATAAGGTGTGTTTGAGAAGGACATTACTTCCTTAATATTCTTCAGAAATCTGATCAATTGAGTTCAAGAAGGGAAACGCTCGCTGTCTGACCCTAGCAGAAGCTGGACAGCTTTGTTTTTGCAGCTGCGAGTGAATTGAGTGGGATGCCTAGCTTAACGCAATGATCCAATCGGCCTATGTCCCGATGTGACCGCCACTGGTCTAGCAACATCATGACGGGTTTGAAGGAGATCTTTTCTTCTTAATTTTTTGTATTCAGACAATATTTTCGTTGATGTGTGCGTCAGTCTGGCCCATCTAAGGTTTGCTGCTTCAAGGAAGCGCTGGTAGATAGAAAAAGAGGTTGGTCGTTCAGACGAGGAAGTGGGATGATGAATATCTTGGTTAAAGTATTAAAGCACATCAGTTCCGTTCTGCTTGAGTTCACCCAGGCCGAATTTTAAAGCCTAACAAACTTTAACCAGTGCGCCCTCCATGACCTCACTGATCACAGCCGGAAACTTTCCTGATACTAAGATCACCATACCATCTGCGTTCCCTACTACTTTAACCCCATCTATGTTTAGTTTTGATAGTATGTTGCTCATGAACATAAGCCAGAAAAGAGGAGAAATGACACCGCCCTGTGGTGTACCTCGTGGTTGTTAAGCACGCAGATTCTATGAATCGGCATCAGCAATGGAATTGCTAAATCTTGCAATTATGCAGCATAATGTGTGATAGGCCGTCCAAGCCTGGAGATTTATAAGGTTCAAAGCTGTTATAAAGCTGCCAAAGATTCCGGAGCCGAGCCTGCCCATAATCTGTCTGATTTCTTCAGGAAACATGGATTTGACAGGATTTTACTAAGCATGGAAGCTTTAAGAGCTTCAATATTCTGGGGCAATCTACCAATGAAAATTCTGCTCCAGTTAAGGGTGATTGAAAGATTTATATAAAGCAGTATTTCTTGCATCGCTTCAGGAAACCTAGACATTTCGCAGTATTTTTGGCGATATTGGTTATGTGATCATTCCAACCCAGATTGTTGTTAATACACATATCACAAACTGAACGTGATCGGCTTCAGAAATACAAGGGTCACTCATGAACAGTGGTCGAGGGTTATCATTTCGCCAATTTCGGAATTTAATAAGTTATTCATACGATGCCGTTCTATTTCTAAGGGCGAAGATGAGAGACTTTAATGTGGGACCAAATATAAAAAAACGAAGAGTACTTTTATAAGCGAATGACTGTTTGATTAGATGTAGCAGACAGAAGGTCGTTAATAAAAATTATAAAGAGAGTCTGTGACGAAACGGAGTCCTGGGGAACACCAGCTTTTATATGGTGGTGGACTTGGTACCATCCAATAATACAAGTTTCTTATCCATTTGTTGAGACGATTTGAATAACAATCCGATGTTAAACTTACGCTTTTGAACGTTCTCCTGCCGAGAGTAAGACTTTCTTTAAAAATTCTTGACCGAATGTGGCGAATGTCCTTTTCGAACAAAGCAATTTGGCATTTCGATTTGATAATATTTCTTGAAACAACAATGTTAAATATCTCGAAAATATCGTTATATATTTAAAATCTAGGAAATAAAACAGTTCACATTGAAAACAACGCATAAAAGCAATTGTTCTTATTTTAATAATCTCGCTCCAAGAGGTTACAATTTTAATTTAATTTTTGCACGTGACGTCACGATTGTGCATCACGTGAAATTTTCCAGAGGAACAGTTCAGTTTGTCCTGAAAAGTACTGTTCTGTGAGGAATTCCAGATTCGTCAGGAAGCAGTCGGTAAAGGCGTTACATCTAACCGCACTTTAGCTTTGTCTTGACAGCAACAAACGTGGCCAGTAAAATTATATGATCTCACCGAATTTGACGGTACACCCGAGGTGTGGCCAATGTTTGAGTATTCATTTGAGACAACCACCGAAGAGTATCGGTATAGCGAGAGACAAAATATGTTGTGACTACAAAAGGTCACTTAATGCAAGGCTAGGGTGAATGTGGAAAGCTTACTTACCCACAGCTGAAACAGCCAGCAGTTGATAAAAATTCTTAGGGACATAATCGAAAGGCCTGAGCAAAAAGTCAAGAGCAAATTGCCAGAATAAGAAGCGTACTTCAAAAAGCTGAAAATCGAATTGAAAAACTCGTTCCTTTCGCAAAACAGGTACAATACAAAGCAGCAGATTCGACACTTCTCTCGTTTAAGGAAGTAACAACTTCTTCTTTGAACTTTATATGCGCCACATTTTTATTCTTTGCTGCTATAACCGCCTTTCATAACAACTCAATGCATACCAACAGGCGGTTGAAGCTGTTGATGCTATTATCGAAAATTCAACCTCCCACAACTCCATTGTACTACTTCTGATGATAAATTATACTGCCCTCCTTGTAACCCTACTTCTGAGAAAGCAATTCTTTTAACTGTCAGTTTCTCTGACTCCGGTCTTTTTCAAATAACAAACAATCTGCCAGAGTTGTAAAAGACTGCAATCTTTTGTAATGCATTCTAATGAATTCTCGGAAAGTATTTCATGATTTCTGATTCATTCAATTTAATTCATATGATTACTTAGACTCCAGCATTGAAATCTCTCATTCTTTTAAAAGTCTTCATTGAATGAATCTTTACGACCAGTCTTTTGATTTGAAAACAATTGAATGCAATTCTATCCACTGACAGTGTATTCACCGAAGTCACTTTGAAGTCCTTACCATTCTCTTGAAGTCTCCCGCATTCAGTTGAAGTCTTTGGGACTTCAACAGATTTTCATTGCAGTCTTTGGTACTTCAAAAAATTTACATTGCAGTCTTTGGGACTTCAACAAATTTTCACTGCAGTCTTTGGAATTGCAGCATGTGAACAGGTTTGAAACAGAAAGAATCACGAATCACACTTTTATATGGAATATAATGGGCTTTTGGGTTTTGAGGAAGAGGAGTACGCTGTGTTCACGTCGGGAGGAGGGGATGGGGATGGGGACGGAGTCGTACTAAGAGCAATAAATAAAATGGAAGTGAATAAATTACTGATGTTTTTGGTCTGTTAACCTTCGACCAAAGATTTGAGCATTTTTGAATTACCTTTGCGAAAAAAATAATATCATTATGTGCCAAAATTTATCATGTCTACTTACTTTTTGGTGCTGTTTGGAGTGTAAGCTGTGTTCGCGCAAGTTGCGCGTAAAATCGGTAGAAGCAACTAAGTTAAGCGTATGTGTTGCACATTTAATATGGTTCGGCAACAAATTCCCAAATACAGCATTCGTTAACTAAGTTGTTTCCATTTCAGTTTCTTCTGAACTGTCAGTGCTTTCATTATTGTTGGCAAAATATGTTTCTATCCCAAATTCCTTGAATGCTTTTATGAAGTTGGAAGTGACTGTTGCTACAACGTTATTGCAATTAAGTCCAAACCGAGCATGAATTTCAAGAACAAGGTCGTTAATCCGGTCATATGAATGCGATCCAAAAAATCGCTTACAAACAAGAGCAACTGATTGCCTGTTGAATTCTTCGTCTATCCATGTGTAGCCAAAAAAACTCCGGTGTTTCATTGACCACACATCAGCGGTTGTGCAAACATATTTCTGTCTTGATATTGAAGACTTCAATTTTTCGATCATGGAAACGAATGCGTCATCTATAAGCTTACCGTTGACTCATGACTTTAAGATTGCTATTAACAAATCTCAAAAGCTTTCTTAATGATTCGTCTTCCACAATCGAAATTGGCAGCATATTATTTGGAATAAAGCTAACAATTAACAACGGAAATTGCTCTTGCCTCGATCTCGTGGTATTGACATTTGTGGCCTTAAGTTTTATATAGTCGTCGAATTCCTTCGTATGCTTTTTCCTCAAATGCCTTATAAAATTGGATGTGACTTGCATGGATCCTTGCAATCGCATCTGGCAACAGCAAAACTCAACCAGAACACCATTCCTCCTACGCTGGAATTCAGTATCGTGCATCTATTGACGAGTAAACTAATTGTAAGAGATAAAACCTGTTTATTTTATGATCATATTAAACAATTTGTCTTGACCAAGTCAAGTGGACGGTATTACACTTTGAACAATAAAGACAACTTAAGGTCGTTATATTAACACGTTGAGAAGTGGTTGGAGGGAAAATGTAGGCGTATTACTAGGCAAAGAGGTATATTGGACAGAGTTGTATGTGGGTAGTTGGTGGTAGTGGGGATTTCAAGGATAGGCAGAGATGAAAGAGGAAAGGTATGATGAATTGCAGGTTGTATGCAATTATTTCCAACGATGAAAACAAAATGAAACTGAATAATGCTGATCAATTTGATCTGAAATTTTTAATGCCACTGCAAGAAAGATTTTATAACTGTAGGAAGTAACTCCCGAAAATTTGGGACTCTTTTCACTGTTAGATTACTCCCCGAATAAAAGATGAAATAAATCCTCAAAAAACCACTTTGATTCAGACAGACAGACATAAAATGTTTTATATGTTAAGACATGAATATACCTGCCTTATGATCTTGAAAAATTTACCGGCTCCTTCTCATAATTTACTGATGCTTGTGATAATTGCGCTTCTGCTTCACTTTCATTTATTTCGATGGCCGAAAATGCTGTTTCAGTTTTACACCGTTTGTAGCTTACAGAAGGCTTATCATATGAGAAGGGCCTTGAAACTTCGGTTCCAAGCAAAAATGTAGGATCAGTTTCATAATCATCGGATGAAAATTTATTTTTTATTTCCATATTAATATACTATAAAACTTTTGTATCCTTCACTTATAAAAAAAAACAATTAAATTTTAGATTCCAACAACTTTATAATTTTTGTTAACAGCTATTTCGGTTCACACAAGACTGGCTCGACTTCACTCGTTCTTAATTATTTCTCGGCTGAGACTCACCTCCTAATGTTTAGCAAACACTCCAGGCTTACTTTTTCTAGGAGATGAAGCTGGTAATCGAAATGCATGTGAGAGCGAGCCCCCGCATCATATGTACGTTGATTGAACATCTCTGAATACGCAAACAATATATGCACACAAGATGCACGTGAAATAGAAGCATATGCGAAAACATTATAAAAAATTGTTTTCTTCTTTGGAAGCCTAGCTGCACAAGCAAATAACAGGTGCAGTGCTCTTGCTACTTATGTACTTTATATCGTTATCAGTTGATTAAGTTATTAGTTGGCGCGAAAGTTTTATATTTACTTCAATTTGTGGTGATCAAGGTTTTAATATTGTAACAAAATGTACCAATTGTTGATTCTGAATGTTAATAGTTTGGAAAATTGTTAAATATGTTATTTGAAATATGTAAATTCTTAATTGAAATAAATTTAATAATAAAAATAATTTTTTAATTTTTTTTTTACATTAATTTTATTAATTTGCTCTTTTTATAATAGTACGACTCCATCCCCATCCCCATCCCCTCCTCCCGACGTGAACACAGCGTACTCCACTTCCTCAAAACCCAAAAGCCCATTATATTCCATATAAAAGTGTGATTCGTGATTCTTTCTGTTTTAAACCTGTTCACATGCTGAATTCTAAAAGTGAAAATTTGTTGAAGTCCCAAAGACTGCTATGTAAATTTTTTGAAGCCCCAAAGACTGCAATGAATGACTGTTGAAGTCCCAAAGACTTCAACTGAATGCGGGAGACTTCAAGAGAATGGTAAGGACTTCAAAGTGACTTCGGTGAATGCACTGTCAGTCGATAGAATTGCATTCAATTGTTTTCAAATCAAAAGACTGGTCGTAAAGATTGATCTAATCAAGACTTCAAAGAGAATGATGATTTCAATATTGAAGTCTGATTCGTAGTCAATTGATTTTTAAAGTCAAAAGATTTAAATCTTTCACATCTCTGCTGTCTGGTTGACTTGGAGAAGGCCTTTGACAGTGTTTGTTTAGAAGCACTCTTTTACAAGTTGAACAGGCTTGGCATAAGCAAGCCACTACTGTGCATGCTTTATAATATACTTACCAATAGACGGTTCGTTGTGAAGAATGGCAATGTCACTTCTATTTGTATTTTTAAGTTAATAAGAGGTCTGCAACAAGGTGCGGTTAATTCTCCGATACTTTTCAGCTTTTTCACGATTGATCTTGTAGGTTCTCTTCATAGCGTACGCAGACGATTTGATTGCGTACAGATGAGGACCGAAGATTGAGGATATCAGATTGAACTGGTAATGTGACTTTGATAAAATTGTGACGACAGGAAGTTGAAGATTAACTACCAGAAATCGGAGACTATTCGCTTCAGGACTCCACTGTCGAGGGCCTCTTGGGATCCTAGAAAGAATTGGCGAAAATTCTTGATCGTGGGACCACATGGGCCGACATACGCAAACAGAAGTGTATTCAGATACACAGGGCACTGGCTTGACCAATATCTATATTTTAATTAACACTGCCCGTTGCTGATCAAATTCTCTTCCCAAGCTGAACAAAGTGCAATGCTTGCAGCTTTTCGTGCTTGCAAGGGACTAACAGTAGCACAGCTCGAAAACCAACCCGATGTACCTGATACCAGCAATCATACTACCACTACCACTCGCATCTACATGAACGAAAGTTTAACAGCGGAAAACAGCTCTTTGCTGCGGCATGCGCTTGGTTTGCGTAGAGAGGGATTATTGTATTCAGCAAAAACGCGCAATGGGTTTGTTTATGTGAAGAAGACTAAGGAAGATGCGGAGATGAAAATTCTTTCAACTGCGAAACTCTCTTGAAAGCTTTGCCAGTTTTATTTTTATTATTTTTTTTTTTATTATTTTTAACACTACCCTAATTTCTGCATTAAATCTGTCTGGAGCAAATTAACAATCGACATGCATTAATATTTTATTATTTTATTTGCTTAAATAATTAATCGTCATTTATTTTATTTTTATTATTATTATTATTTTTTTTTTCTTGTGATTTATAATGTCTAATTTTATTTATACTCGATCCCCCTCAACTTTCTTCCTCTCCTTTTTAAACAACACTTCTATGTTTACCGTCGTGTCATGTTCCCTTTCCCTTAAAATATGCATGATATATTCATACGTAAATAAACCTGTGCTCCATTTGCTTGTTTTAGTTGCCTTTAACTATGGCTTTTGGATCTAGTAGCTTATTGTCTGGTATAAGGGATGAATTATCCGTACGGTCTGTGATAAACGTTTTTTCTAATGCTTGTGATGGTTTCAAGGTGTGCCACTTTAATGCACGTAGTTTTAATTTAACGAAACTCGATTATGCAAAATACATTTTTGATAGTTCCGGTGTAGATGTTATTTGTATTAGTGAGACTTGGCTTAACCCTGATGAAGAAGATCAAATGTATAATATTCCAGGGTATAAGCTTATTCGTAATGACAGGGTCACGAATATTATTGATGGAGGAGTTGCGGTGTATTATAATGCATCTCTTAACTGCAAGATACTTGCTAAATCGGTAGGAAATGGTGTGGAATATCTCCTTCTGGAAGTTGCAAACGGAATAGCTAAATGTATTGTGGGTGTAGCCTATAATCCGAACAGGAGTTGCTCCCCAGAGGCATTGTTCTGTGCAATCCAAGAGTTTTCAGCGCGTTATGAGCTTATTATTCTCTGCGGAGATTTCAATGCAGACCTTATTAAGTCTGATTCAAGAGCTCGCCAACTTTTGGACTCTATTTCTACCTCTGGGTTAGCTGTGGTAAATTCCTATCCTACACGATTTGCTCCAAATACTTCTCCAAGTCTTCTTGATTTGTTTATAGTCTCCGATATCACCAACGTTTTGCTACATGATCAGCTGTCCCTTGATGGAATCACCGACCATGACCTTGTTTTTTGTACATATAACGTTGACCTCAATCGTTCGTTTACACAAAAATATTTTCAATTTAGAGACTTCACCTCTGTGAATCAAGATGCTCTTCAGTTGGATGCAAGTTTACTTCCATGGCATGGTTGTTACCTTGAAAGTGATATAAACAGCAAAGTTAACCTAATGCAGAATTTTGTATTAGATCCGTTTAATCCTCATGTTCCACTGAAAACTGTACTGGTGCGTAACAATAAATGCCCATGGTTCACACCTGAAGTACTCCATGCAATAAAAGCCCGCAGAAAACTTTACTCAAAATGGAAAACGAGTCAAAATAGTCTTGCTTGGGAAACTTATTGTCGCGCAAGAAACCACGCAACTTTTGTAACACGACGGGCCAAAAAAAGGTATTTTTTATCTAAGCTAAGCACAGACCAGACACCCAAAAAACTGTGGAATAACTTGCGTTCTATTGGCATTGGAAAAAAAGATAATCCAAACAATAATTTTGATGTAAACGAACTCAACAATGCATTTATCCCTTCTTCCATCAGCAGTTCCCAATTTATCCCAAATAATCAGCTTTTCTTTGAACCGCCCAATCGTTTTGATTTCGAAGTTGTGTCGGAGGCAGAAATTATCCAGCATATCTGTGCCCTTAAGTCCAATGCTGTAGGGGAAGACGGTGTACCTATTCGGTTCATAAAAATGATACTTCCGCATATTTTAAGTTGTCTTACCCACATAATTAATTTTAGCATAACGTCCTCTTCCTTCCCTGATTGCTGGAAATTGGCCAAAGTTATTCCCGTACCAAAGAAATCAAACCCCTTGTTGACCACTGATTTTCGCCCAATCAGTATTTTGCCGTGCTTGTCCAAGGTCTTGGAAAAAATTCTTGCGGGACAGTTATCAAAATACCTGGACCAACATAACCTGTTGTCCACATGTCAGTCTGGTTTTAGAGCACAACATAGTTGTGCTACGGCTATGATTAAGGTCCTTGATGACATAAGACTTAAATACGACCTAAATTATGTAACTGTTCTGTGCCTTCTCGACTTTTCCAAAGCTTTTGACACTGTAGATCACGGAATTTTGTGTAAA
Source organism: Orthonevra nobilis (assembly GCA_963555765.1). NCBI lineage: Eukaryota > Metazoa > Arthropoda > Insecta > Diptera > Syrphidae > Orthonevra > Orthonevra nobilis. The sequence continues at coordinate 35,776,524 of OY743227.1, forward strand.
AAACTTGGTTTTTACTTTGGAATGAGTGACAAATCGATACAGCTGGTAATGAATTATCTAAGTAACCGGAGTCAGAGAGTTGTGGTAGGTGATAAGTACTCGCAATCTAAGGAATTATTGATGGGAGTTCCACAAGGATCTATTTTGGGCCCACTCCTTTTTTGCCTTTTTATAAATGACTTGCCGAAAGTGTGCTCTGACGTATCGATGCATCTTTATGCAGACGATGCGCAAGTCTATCTCTCGAGACCTATTGGACTTGTGGAGGATCTTGTCTCTAGATTTAATGAGGACTTATCTAAAAAAGTGAATTGGTCAAATTCCAATAATATTTTTCTAAATCCCACAAAATGCCAGTTAGTTCTTATATCGAAAAAACTATATAAAACCGAACAAATTCCACAAATTTTCCTAAATTCCACAAGACTTCAGTTTGTGGAAACTGTTACAAACTTGGGATTCAAAATAAATCGATCACTCTCCGCTGTGGATCATATTAACCATGTTATTGCGCGAATATACGGAGGACTACGCAAACTTTGGCTGATCTCTAGTTTAACCCCTATTGCCACAAAGCTTAAATTAGTAAAAACATTATTAGTACCGATAATTGAATATGCCATAGTTGTGTACTGCAAACTCGACTCGCTCACTATGCACAGACTGCAAGTTGCCTTTAACGATATGGTCAGATATATATATGGACTTCGTAGATTTGACCATATATCCCGCTACCACAAACTCATCCTTGGTTGCACGCTTCAGGAGTTCTGGAACATAAGGTGTTGTATGTTCATGCACAAAATAATACAGACACGAAAACCAACTTATGTATTCGATAAACTGCAATTCGTACAATCACCCAGAACACTTAATCTGATCGTTCCTCCATCCAATTATTTACAGCCTGCCCGCCTATTCTTTGTCCACTGTACCAGACTTTGGAATTCGCTACCGAGAGCCGTTAAACTAATAAATGGAGCCAGCCAATTTAAAAAAGCAATTTACGTCCACTTTAATTGAATATAGAATATGCATATCTTTGTCTTTCACTTGCTTCCTTGTTATTTCCTTATCCTTCTCCTATCCTTTTACTGTTTTTTTTCTTCAACATTTTTACGAGTATCTACTTTATTATTTTAATTATTTTTTGTATTAAATTCTAATTAAGTATTATTAGCTCAATTAATTTTTTGTTTTATATAATTATTAATTTTGAAATTTTCTGTTATTATATCCATTAAGAACTGTACTAAAAGAGACTAAGTCTTACTTGTACCCCCATGAATTAAATAAATTTGAATTTGAAATTTGAAATATAGATTTAGCTCTAGCCAGAGCCGAAGCGGCTTTTGCTATGACAAAGAGACTGTTTTATAGCAGCCAACTCGATGCCAGGGTGAAAGTCATCTGCTACATGGCACTTGTCAGGCCAATGATTGCTTATGGCTGTCCAGTGTGGTCCAACGTGACAGCTAATTCGATGGAAAAGATTCGGGTTTTTGAAAGAAAATGTCTCAGGGCTTGTCTTCGTTCAAATAGAACTCCAGTCCCCAATACAAAAAATTCAATCGCAATGGGGCCAACCTGATCAGAGTGGTCAATTTCCTTATTAAGCTAATTCGAAGACACGTTGCAAGGGCAATGACTTCGACCAACTACCTGATCTCCGGGGCTTTATACACTAATGATTTGTACCATGAGAGTGTTCGCCTTAGTGGCTTTGTCCCTCCGGAGGCCTTCCTCTACTTCGATTCTAAAGATTTGATACAGAATAGTAGGGCAATGCCGCTTATCTTCCTCATCGCCCGTTCAGGTGTAGACAGACTACTCTATTACAATCCGGACATCGCCCAGAGTTCTGAAGATTATCTCCGGTTCAGCAGAGTGGTGTCAACCCGCGATGTGATAGATGCACAGAAGCAACTCCAAACATTTTAGTGGCTATTTGAAAATTAATAGGGAATAGGGAATTAATGCTTTGGCCGGCTTACAAAGACTTAAGTTTTCGTAAGTAGGATTAGTTAGGAGAATATATATTATCATATTATATATATATTAATTATATATATATTTATGTTCTATATATTTTCGTGGATTTTTAAGCGTATGTATTTATATTTATATTTATACATATATAGTTGCAAGTATATATTCTAAGTAATTTTAATGTAGTTTTAAACTTTAGATATAGAATTAAATATAGTATGTCCGACCACTAAGTTTTTTTTTGAAAATTTTTTTAGTTTAATAGTTGTAAATATAATGAAATTAATAAAATTAGTTTGTTTAAGTCGAAAGACATAGAATATAGTAATAGGTTTAGCTTAGAGCGTCCGCGAAGGACCAGTAAGTTAGTTACATAAATAAAATTAAGTTATATAAGCTAGTTTAAGCGTTTTGTCTAGTGTCTAAGAAAAAAAAAAGAAAAAAAAACATAAAATGTGCAAATTGCAATGGCAAACACAAATCCACGGAACCAGCTTGCGTAAGTCGTCAAAGCTTTATGTCAATTCGTGAAAAGCTTTCAGGGAGAAACAAAGCCCATCATGCAGATTGGCAAAGTGCAGCTTTCAAGCCGAACTTATTGCACTTTCCTCCTCTTCGATCCGCGGCAAATGTGCAAACCAAGAAAGTACCCGGAGACTTAAGTGGTCCCTTAATACCAAACGCCTGGACGAAAAACAACAACAACAATGCAGGAGTAAAGTCGACTGAACAGCTTTTTTCGATGGAGGAAATCAACGCGTTGACAATGCTGAACAATTTAGCACAATAATTCAACTTGCAATTAAGTATGTTTTTAGTTCTTAAAAATGAATTCTAGTCTAAACATAATATGTTAGAATGCTGGAGGCATTCGATCCAATAAATTGGATTTTTTTTTTAACATAACAAATTTAAAATTGATTTAGGTCTTGTCACTGAAACTTGGCCAGCCACAAATATTAATATGTCAAACCCAGAATATAAATGTTATCGTTTGGATAGGGAAGAGAGAAGAGGTGGCGGTGTTGCCACCGTAGTCAAACGTTTAGTACAACATAAATTTATTCCTAAATGGGTATGAAATCAGTTGAAAGCATTGCTATCGAGATACCATTTTCAAACGGTGTGTCGCTTAAGATATTTCGTGCCTATTTTCCGGGCATCATGCGCATTGATTTCCGAAACGACATAAGAAAGCTTGTCAGCATATGTATTTGATAGGTTCCGATCAAAATTGCAGACACAGGTCATGGGGTTGCTCGAGAGCTAACGCTTGGACTAATATTCTCGCTGACCTAAGAGCTACTCATTCTTTTGATATCCTTTATCCCCCAAACCCCACCTACATCCCATCAAATGCAAGGATTAATCCATCAACTTAAGACTTTAACCTTACAAATACACCTAACCTTTTCACGACCCCTACTGTACTCAATGAGCTGAGTTCGGACCACCTGCCGGTAGCTTGTAGCCTCTTCCTGTCACCAATCCAATCTTGCCACAAGTATTTCGACTTCAGTTTTGCAAATTGGCGGTGATACAAAAATGTTATGCCGTCGAAATTGCAACGGTCCATAGAGAATAATGAAATTGATCAAACGCAAATTGATCATTGATTTTCTTTCCACTGCTATTTTGGAAAGTGTCCAAGCTTCTGTACCGAAAAGAGATATTAGATATGAAAAGACAGATCCCCTGCCTTTCATTATATTAGATCTTATAAAGGTTAGGAATAGTTAAAGATCTAGGTGGATGAGGTCTAGGGACCCAATTTACCTAAGATAGGTAAAAAGTCTCAGTGCTCTTCTCAAAAATTCTATCAACTCCCACAGAAACCTGGTTTGGAATCGAAAGCTGCAAAGTTTAGAAAAAGGCACAAAACCCTTTTGGAATAAAGTAAAAGTTATAAAGAAAAAAATAACAATATTCCCCCACTTAGGAATGGAAACATCAGATTGCTGTCGCACATTGAAAAGGCCAATGCTCTTGCTAGTGTGTTTGGCAGTAATAACTTGCCTATTAGTAACCGCACTCCCGTTCAGGCCTCTGTAGTGAAAACTACACAATTGCTGAGAGAATCTTATTAAACTAGAGATGATGATTTGGTCTCAATAAACGAACTTAAAAGCATCTTCAATAGCTCAAAAAATCGAAAGCCTCCGGGTCTCGGACTCCCGATTGAAGGTATATATTATTTACAGCAGCTATTTAACAACTGTTTGAAGTTAGGTTACTTTCCCACTGCATGGAAAGAGGCCAAAATTATTCCAATTCTAAAACCTGGCAAAGATGCTTCTTTACCTACAAGTGATAGACCAATCAGCCTATTAGGATCGATAAGCAAATGCTTGGAAAAAATAATAAAAAAAAGATTTTTGATGTTCATTGATGACAAAAACGGTCTCCCTAATGAATTTGGTTTTAGGACATGTCATTGCGCAGTTCATCAAGTACACCATATTACTGCCGACATAAAGAACAATCTTGTGTTAGGTCAAAGCTTCGGACTTATACTACTTTATGTAGAGAAAGCGTTTGACACAATGTGGCACAATGGGTTGCTTCATAAATTGATAAGCTTTAGCTTCCCACTTTACTTAGATAAAATAGAACAGTATTTTCTATGTTCTCGAAGTTTTTAGGTGTCCATTAATAATGTTTTTTCTTTTATCCAACATGTCAATGAAGGAGCTCCACAGGGATCAGTAATAAGTCCCATCGTATATACTATTTACACCTCTGACTTCCCTCAACTGGAAAATTGTAACTTTGCTCAGTTTGTGGACGATACATGTATTTACACTTCAGGTTTGATTGGTTCCGTTATCGAAACTAATTTACAATCTGCGCTAAATGCCGTCCAAGAGTATTACAAGAACTCGAAAATAAAAATTAATGCTTCCCAGACTCAAGCCGTCTTTTTCACGTATTAAGACGAGCTTGTGTTCTTCCCAGCAATAACTTATCACTCAATAACGTCCATATGGAGTAGAAGTCAAGAGATAAGTATCTCGGGGTGCACTTGGACAAACGTTTAACATTCAATATTCATGTCCAGGAAATAATAATTAAGGTAAACGTTACAACTAGGGTTCTTTACCCTTTCATTTGCAGAAAATCGAAACTTAGCAAGGAGAACAAAATATTAATATTCAAAGCTATTTTCCAGGCTATCATTTTTTACGGATCGTCTGTATGGGCAAAATGTGCAAAAATCCATATGCGTAGGCTTCAAATTATTCAAAATAAAATCATAAAAATTATGATGAATCTACCATGGTTCTTTTCGACAGACGAACTCCATACGCTAACCGAAATTGAAATGGTATCGGAACGCATTGCTCAACTTTGCTCCAGGTTCAAAAACTCGTGTCTACTACCAGGCAACTATTTGATTTCAAACCTTTATAATCTAATATGAAAAATTTCGAAATAAATTATAATCACTATCATTGGGAATCTTAAAAATTATTGTGTTGACGTGGCCTCTGTAAGATGCCAAAAAATTAACAAATTAAATAGTCCTTCTGCTTCATTCAAACTAACATCTGAAGCAAACATATTCCCAAATATTATTAATAATGAGATCTGGCCTGCTGATGCTACAATCCGCGAATTTGTTCCTAAAGCGGGAAAGATAATCACCCCTTCCAATAAGCTTTCAAAAAACTAGAGCGTTTATCCCTTTACTATCAAAATGTAAGGGGATTACGTACAAAGTCTCATAGTATGTTTCTATCGTCCCATAACTGTGATCATGACGTCATCGTATTAACTGAAACGTGGCTCAATCCAAGCTTTTTAAATAATGAACTATTTTCATCGGAGTTTGAAGTGTATCGAAAAGATAGATCTTCAAACATTGATGACCCCGTCGGGGGTGGTGTTATCATTGGGGTTCGAAATACTCTGGAAAGCTCTATCTTTCCGATTCCTTTTGTTGAAAGCTTGGATGTAATATGAGTTAAAATTAAACTCAAATCTAAAATGTTTTTTCTTATTAATGTCTATGTTCCACCCACAAGCTCTAACAATGTTTATGAAGGAGTCTCAGCTGCTATCAAATATGTATCTGATAATTGCGATCGAATTAATAGGTGATTTTAACTTACCTCATTTAAAATGGATACCTTCTGACGACGAACTTTATTTTGTTACAGCTGGTAGTGTATCTCGTCATTCGTCAATTTTTCTTGACTCTCTAATCTCGTGTGGATTACTTGACCTTGTCTTTTTCACCAATGCAAGTAAATGCATTGTCGAACGCAGTAGCCTGCCTATGACAAAAATTGATACATATCATCCTCCTCTTCAACTCATTTTATCTTTTGACATTGGGCTTGAGAATGACGTGGAATACAAAGATCTAGAGTTTGATTTTAAAAATACTGATTTTAATCTTCTTAATGAACTAGTTTCCAAAATAAACTTTAACAGTATCTTCATAGGAACTGTTGACCAAATGGTTGGTAACTTTTATGTGAAAATGTTCGAGTGCTTCGTTTCATCTGTTCCCGTTAAACAAACACGAATGGGCTCGGTAGTAACTGTCCCATGGTACAATCATGAATTACGAAGTCTACGTAATAGACGGAATAGGGCATGGAAAAAGTACCTTTCAAGTAATAATTCTAAAGATCATGATCGCTACTTTTCCATTCATATGGAATTTCAGTCACTTTCAAGTCGTCTTTATGACAACTATATTGAAAGAATGCGATTATCTCTGCTAAACGACCCAAAATTGTTTTGGAAATTTATCAACTGCAAGAGAAAATCTGATGGTTATCCTTCCACTCTTTCATACTTAAATAGCTCAAGTAAAAAACCAGATGATATATGTAATTTCTTTTCCTCTTTTTTCAGTTCCGCCTATGATTCTGATAATTTTATACCCGACCCAAAAGAATTCGCTCATCTGGAGACCTTTTGCCCTAGTTCAATGGGTCAACTATCAATAACTCCTAGTGACGTGGAATACCATCTTGCTCGCCTTGGAACTGACACCACCTGCGGACCTGATGGGATACCTCCAATAATCTTTAAGTATTGCTGTAGCTCTCTTGCAGCTCCTTTGGCTTTTTTATTTCAAGCCTCTATTAACCAAAAAGTTTTTCCAAAATTTTGGAAAAGTGGTTTCATAATCCCGGTGCACAAAAAGGGCTTCCGGGGAGATGTTACTAATTACAGGCCCATAGCTAAGCTATCTTGCTTGCCGACACTTTTTGAGGCTATCATTTTCAACAGCGTTTATTTTAGTGGTAAACCTTTCCTAACTGATAAACAACATGGCTTTGTTAAAAACAAATCCACAGTAACAAATTTGTTAGAGTTTACTTCATTTACAAATAAAACTCTAGAAGTAGGAAATCAAGTCGACTGCGTGTGCACTGATTTCACTAAGGCCTTTGATAAGCTTTCCCATAAGCTAATTACTTTTAAAATGAAATCCTTTGGTTTCCCGTTATCTTTCGTGGAGTGGATATACTCGTATCTTGACGGGAGAACGTATCAAGCTTTGTTTAGGGGATCGACCTCTAAAACAATAAACGCTACCTCAGGTGTGCATCAAGGTAGCCACCTTGGTCCTCTTTTATTCATTCTAGCCATTAACGTTGTTGTTTGTGTGCTCAAGAACTCAAATGTTCTAATTTATGCCGACGATATAAAAATATTCAAGTGTATCCACAATTTATCCGATTGCAGAGCTTTACAGGATGACCTTAATTCTTTTGTAAAATGGTGCTTCAATAATTGCTTGTCATTAAACATATCTAAATGTTTTAGTATGTCCTTTACGAGAAGACTTAATCCTCTCTCCTCTATGTACACCATAAATAGTTCTACGCTGGCTAAAGTAAAACTGACAAAGGACTTAGGTGTACAATTCGCTCCAAATCTTGACTTCTCAATTCATATTGAGCAAATAGTCAACAAAAGCAACACCCTTCTCGGCTTCATCAAACGGTGGAGTAAAGAATTTTCATGTCCATTAATCACGAGTACACTGTACACTACATTTGTAAGGCCACACCTTGAGTATGCATCCAATATGTGGTCACCATATTACTTAACACAAATTGACCGTATCGAGTCTGTTCAACGCAAATTTGTTCGTTTCGCACTTCGGCATTTATCATGGACTGATCCTCTTCGTCTTGCACCTTATAAGGACCGTCTTCTACTTATCGGCCTTGATTCATTACAAAAACGTCGGGAAGTCTGTGATATTGTGTTTTTACATCAGCTTATTGCTGGTAATATTGACGCACCACCAGTTCTTAACCAAGTCAATTTTAGTGTAAAGTCTTTCAATTTTAGATACTTAAACATTTTTGACATAAAATACCACCGTACGAATTACGGATGCAACGAACCTGTTACTCGGATGTCAATAGAAGCGAATGCAAACTGTCATATGTTCGATTTTGTATCCAGTAAACTGGCACTCAAACAAAAACTTTTTGGACGTGTGAATTTTTAATGTGCATGCTACGTATTTGTTCAGTACTCTTGTTTTTATTTGCATTTATTTTATAATTAACATTTGTAATTTAAATATATATTCTTTTTTTAATATTTGTTAAACTTTGTATTTGTGTATGGTGTTAGGCTTTATTTGTTTATGTCTACTGACAACTAACACCACGCTAAATGATGACTGTGACAAGATGGGTATTACTCTATGAGTAACACTGTCACTTACAATGCTTGTTATATAAGCTGCAAAGTTTATATTAACTGTACTAACATTCTTATGCAAAGTACTAACGTAACCTATAAAAAATAATTATTTATTTACAAAATATTTATTTATTATGTATTTTTTATTCTTTATTTATTATTTATTATCAATTATGTATTATTTATTATTTATTTTTTATTTTATTAGTATTTTATATTTATTATATTATTATTTATTTATGAATTGTTATTAATTATGTATTTTTTATTATTTAATATAGTATTTATTATTTACTATTTAGTATTTAGTATTAAGTATTTATTAGTTATTATTTATTATTTATTATTTATTATTTATTATTTATTATTTATTATTTATTATTTATTATTTATTATTTATTATTTATTATTTATTATTTATTATTTATTATTTATTATTTATTATTTATTATTTATTATTTATTATTTATTATTTATTATTTATTATTTATTATTTATTATTTATTATTTATTATTTATTATTTATTATTTATTATTTATTATTTATTATTTATTATTTATTATTTATTATTTATTATTTATTATTTATTATTTATTATTTATCTTTTATTATTTATTATTTATTATTTATTATTTATTATTTATTATTTATTATTTATTATTTATTATTTATTATTTATTATTTATTATTTATTATTTATTATTTATTATTTATTATTTATTATTTATTATTTATTATTTATTATTTATTATTTATTATTTATTATTTATTATTTATTATTTATTATTTATTATTTATTATTTATTATTTATTATTTATTATTTATTATTTATTATTTATTATTTATTATTTATTATTTATTATTTATTATTTATTATTTATTATTTATTATTTATTATCTATTATTTATTATTTATTATTTATTATTTATTATTTATTATTTATTATTTATTATTTATTATTTATTATTTATTATTTATTATTTATTATTTATTATTTATTATTTATTATTTATTATTTATTATTTATTATTTATTATTTATTATTTATTATTTATTATTTATTATTTATTATTTATTATTTATTATTTATTATTTATTATTTATTATTTATTATTTATTATTTATTATTTATTATTTATTATTTATTATTTATTATTTATTATTTATTATTTATTATTTATTATTTATTATTTATTATTTATTATTTATTATTTATTATTTATTATTTATTATTTATTATTTATTATTTATTATTTATTATTTATTATTTATTATTTATTTTTTATTATTTATTATTTATTATTTATTATTTATTATTTATTATTTATTATTTATTATTTATTATTTATTATTTATTATTTATTATTTATTATTTAATATTTATTATTTATTATTTATTATTAATTATTTATTATTTATTATTTATTATTTATTATTTATTATTTATTATTTATTATTTATTATTTATTATTTATTATTTATTATTTATTATTTATTATTTATTATTTATTATTTATTATTTATTATTTATTATTTATTATTTATTATTTATTATTTATTATTTATTATTTATTATTTATTATTTATTATTTATTATTTATTATTTATTATTTATTATTTATTATTTATTATTTATTATTTATTATTTATTATTTATTATTTATTATTTATTATTTATTATTTATTATTTATTATTTATTATTTATTATTTATTATTTATTATTTATTATTTATTATTTATTATTTCTTATTTATTATTTATTATTTATTATTTATTATTTATTATTTATTATTTATTATTTATTATTTATTATTTATTATTTATTATTTATTATTTATTATTTATTATTTATTATTTATTATTTATTATTTATTATTTATTATTTATTATTTATTATTTTATTGGAAGAGTAAAACGCAGCGGTCTTTACTTGAGAACGGTTTATTAGAAACTACGAACTATCAAAGCGAAAGATAATGCCAAGTGAACATTTAAGAACTAATTCAAAGAGAAAAACAAGAGGGCTATCAATAATACAAATGTCATATAGTACATTTACTGTATATTTGTGTTGCGTATTTAGTTGTGGAATTTACTTTCCAACACTCCTTCTCAAAGCGAATATAAAGTTTACAAAATGTTAATTAGTTTAATTCAGGCCCATTAATTCAGTAAATTAACAATGTTTTAGTTTTGCCAAATTTCTTGTCAATATATCTGCCACCATGTTATTTGGTGACACATAATTTAATTGTATCTCTTTATTTTTTACTACTTCTCGAACATGGTGATACTTAATAGAGATGTGCTTACTGCGAGCATGATAAACGGGATTCTTAGCTAGATGTTGAGCGCTGAGGTTATCCCCGTTCAATACGATGGGCAAATCATTCGAATCTAAGCCAACTTCTTTTACCAACCGTCGCAAGTAGACTGCTTCTTTGGCCGCTGTTGAAAGAGCAATATATTCGGCCTCTGTGCTACTTAGTGCCACTGTAGTTTGCTTTTTGCACTCCCAGGAAAAAACACTTCCTCCCAAATAAAACGAATATCCAGTATATGATTTTCGATCCGTTGAATCGCCTCCCCAATCCGCATCAACAAATCCTTTGATGGGCTCACCACATGAGCTATAATGTAGTTTGAGATTTATAGTTTTGGATAAATAACGCAGAATAAGTCTTGCACCAGCTTCATGCTCGACGTGTGGGTTTGTATCTCGCTGCGCTAATTTACACACCGAGTGCAGTATGTCGGGCCTGGTCGAAATCGCCAAATACATCAGCGCTGCAATTAAAGACTGATATTCGGCGGGATCGACCAGGTTGCAGCTTGCTAATGCTATCATCATCCGAATTGTTGCATATCGAACGACTGGAGAGAACGTTTCAAAGTAGTTGACACCAAGTTGTTAACCACATCCCTTTGCGACGAGTCTGGACTTAAAACGCTCTATTTTGCCATCGGCATCCTTCTTTAAACTAAAGATCCATCTACAACCGATAGGCTTTTGTCCAACTGGCAGTTCACCTAATGACCAAGTCTTATTTGCGACAAGTGCTGAATACTCCTTTTGCATGGCTTCCTTCCACTTGCCAGCATGTTTGCTGAACACAACTTCATTCACAGTCTGTGGAATGAAAACTTCGTTGTCTGGGTTCATTAAATTTAAAAAGTTATATGCTTTCTGTGGGCGGCCAGGCTTACCGGTGCGAATCAACTTCGGCCTACCTGGTCCAATTTGTTTTTGGACAGTTTCATGCGTATTCTTCTCCTTTGTAATATGTTTGACAGTGGCTGTGGCGGTGGCAGTTTCAGGATCTCCTTCTTCAGCTGGACTTTCTGGCAGATTTTCATTAGGTGGATTATCTAGAAAGACAAACCAATAAAATTTTGTTGATCTGGATTTATAATTTCACGTTCGACAAACATAACGTCTCTTCTCTCTAACACCTTGCGAGTATCTGGATCAAGCAAGCGATAGGCTTTGCAAGTAAGTGAATAACCCACCATGATTAACTCTTTACCTTCCGGACGAAATTTACTTTTCGGCATTTTGTCCAATATAACAGCTGGTGATCCAAACACTTTTAAATGACACACCAACGGTTTCTTACCAGTCCATATTTCGTGAGGAGTTCTGTTAGTTTATGCCTTAGTTGGGGATCTATTGCGCAAATATGCTGCTGCTGCAATTGCTTCTGCCCAAAGCGACTCATCTAGACCCGCATGAAATAGCATACTTCTGGCCATTTCCACCAGCGTCCGATTTGCGCGCTCAGCTACACCGTTCTGCTGTGGTGTGTATGGGACTGTAAGCTGTCGTGTGATACCATTTTGATCTAGAAAATTATTAAAAATTTTATTGATATACTCGCCGCCATTATCACTTCTAATAGATTTGATTTTTCGCCCAGTCTGACACTCCACCTTGGCCTTGAATAATTTAAACTTATCATAAACCTCACCTTTCGATTTCATAAAATTTACAGAAATATTTCTGGACATGTCGTCTATTAACGTCACAAAATATTTGGAACCGCCGATTGATGCCTTGCTCATTGGACCACAGACGTCAGAATGAATCAGCTCAAGGAGTTCTTCTGAACGGCTTTGACTAGCTTGTGGAAAAGGTTGAACACAGATTTTACATTTCATGCACGTTTTGCAATTGATTTCTTTGTTCACATTAATGTGGTCTATTCCGCTGACTAAATTTTTATTCGCTAATTCGTACAGGCTTGAAAAATTCAAGTGGCCATATCAATTGTGCCATTTAACAGCATTATCCACTGACGAATTCTTTTCATTTTCAAATGTGAAAAAATTATTAATTTTCTGAGCTTTCACCACTTCTTTACCGGATTTATCTTTAATTTGAGCAAAACGATCGTTGAATGTCACAACAAGTCCGCTACTCACCGCTCTACTCACTGAAATAAAATTTCCTTCCAAGCTGGGAACATACAAAACGTCTTTCAGAATCAGTGTACAGTGTTATCTCTTGACGCGCGCGCACGCGTAAGACCCCAGTCGCGCCTTTTTGTTAAATGTTGTACTAGTGTTTCCCTGCCGACCTCTTCTCGTTTTCGTCATATGCTTATTGTGTTTAAAAAAAAAAGAAAGAAATCAATAAAAAAAAAATAAAAACAATAATAAATTAAACCAAAGTGCAGTGTCAGTGCAGTGAACGTGCAGTGCAAACAATAACAAAGTCCATCACACGCGAGCCTCCCACATCCCGTTCTTTCCAATCCCTATTTTTTACCCCTTCGCCTGCGTGTGCTCTTGGTCGTTGCCGTTGCCGTATGTCAACATTCGGCTTGGCAACGACTGAGAATAGAAAACATCTCGCGTATAGCGGTTTTGTAAGTAAACACCAAGCCGGGTAACTGATACACTCCATCACATGGGCATAACACCTGTGGTGGATGTTTTGGAAACTCGGAATTGGATGTTTACGTTCAACTCTGCTTAGAGATAATTGAGTTTTGAGCTGCTGATGGTTGCAATGTGTAGGAATTTTAGAGTCGACATTTGCAATATTCGCGGGCTCAAAAAGAATTTCTTTGCTGTGTACGCCCACATACATCAATTTAGACCAGCTGTTTTGGCACTTTGCGAAACACAGGTTTGTGAAAACTCTGGTTTTGACCTACCTGGTTATAGCTTAGTGCCATTATTCTTCTCACATCGTGGTATCGCCGTATATATACGTAATGATATTGCTTATCAACTTCAACCACAGTACGGTCAATGTTCCAATCCGGAATTTAATTTAACGTGGTTCAAATTCTACGTCCATAAGCAAACAATTCATTACTGTTTCATTTATAGAAGTCCAAACCTGAACAGTTCATCTACTTTTAATGAGTTTGATGAGCAATATATTCGGTCTCTGTGCTACTTAGTGCCACTGTAGTTTGCTTTTTGCACTCCCAGAAAAAAACACTTCCTCCCAAATAAAACGAATATCCAGTATATGATTTTCGATCCGTTGAATCGCCTCCCCAATCTGCATCAACAAATCCTTTGATGGGCTCACCACATGAGCTATAATGTAGTATGAGATTTATTGTCTTGGATAAATAACGCAGAATAAGTCTTGCACCAGCTTCATGCTCGACGTGTGGGTTTGTATCTCGCTGCGCTAATTTACACACCGAGTGCAGTATGTCGGGCCTGGTCGAAATCGCCAAATACATCAGCGCTCCAATTAAAGACTGATATTCGGCGGGATCGACCAGGTTGCAGCTTGCTAATGCTATCATCATCCGAATTGTTGCATATCGAACGACTGGAGAGAACGTTTCAAAGTAGTTGACACCAAGTTGTTAACCACATCCCTTTGCGACGAGTCTGGACTTAAAACGCTCTATTTTGCCATCGGCATCCTTCTTTAAACTAAAGATCCATCTACAACCGATAGGCTTTTGTCCAACTGGCAGTTCACCTAATGACCAAGTCTTATTTGCGACAAGTGCTGAATACTCCTTTTGCATGGCTTCCTTCCACTTGCCAGCATGTTTGCTGAACACAACTTCATTCACAGTCTGTGGAATGAAAACTTCGTTGTCTGGGTTCATTAAATTTAAAAAGTTATATGCTTTCTGTGGGCGGCCAGGCTTACCGGTGCGAATCAACTTCGGCCTACCTGGTCCAATTTGTTTTTGGACAGTTTCATGCGTATTCTTCTCCTTTGTAATATGTTTGACAGTGGCTGTGGCGGTGGCAGTTTCAGGATCTCCTTCTTCAGCTGGACTTTCTGGCAGATTTTCATTAGGTGGATTATCTAGAAAGACAAACCAATAAAATTTTGTTGATCTGGATTTATAATTTCACGTTCGACAAACATAACGTCTCTTCTCTCTAACACCTTGCGAGTATCTGGATCAAGCAAGCGATAGGCTTTGCAAGTAAGTGAATAACCCACCATGATTAACTCTTTACCTTCCGGACGAAATTTACTTTTCGGCATTTTGTCCAATATAACAGCTGGTGATCCAAACACTTTTAAATGACACACCAACGGTTTCTTACCAGTCCATATTTCGTGAGGAGTTCTGTTAGTTTATGCCTTAGTTGGGGATCTATTGCGCAAATATGCTGCTGCTGCAATTGCTTCTGCCCAAAGCGACTCATCTAGACCCGCATGAAATAGCATACTTCTGGCCATTTCCACCAGCGTCCGATTTGCGCGCTCAGCTACACCGTTCTGCTGTGGTGTGTATGGGACTGTAAGCTGTCGTGTGATACCATTTTGATCTAGAAAATTATTAAAAATTTTATTGATATACTCGCCGCCATTATCACTTCTAATAGATTTGATTTTTCGCCCAGTCTGACACTCCACCTTGGCCTTGAATAATTTAAACTTATCATAAACCTCACCTTTCGATTTCATAAAATTTACAGAAATATTTCTGGACATGTCGTCTATTAACGTCACAAAATATTTGGAACCGCCGATTGATGCCTTGCTCATTGGACCACAGACGTCAGAATGAATCAGCTCAAGGAGTTCTTCTGAACGGCTTTGACTAGCTTGTGGAAAAGGTTGAACACAGATTTTACATTTCATGCACGTTTTGCAATTGATTTCTTTGTTCACATTAATGTGGTCTATTCCGCTGACTAAATTTTTATTCGCTAATTCGTACAGGCTTGAAAAATTCAAGTGGCCATATCAATTGTGCCATTTAACAGCATTATCCACTGACGAATTCTTTTCATTTTCAAATGTGAAAAAATTATTAATTTTCTGAGCTTTCACCACTTCTTTACCGGATTTATCTTTAATTTGAGCAAAACGATCGTTGAATGTCACAACAAGTCCGCTACTCACCGCTCTACTCACTGAAATAAAATTTCCTTCCAAGCTGGGAACATACAAAACGTCTTTCAGAATCAGTGTACAGTGTTATCTCTTGACGCGCGCGCACGCGTAAGACCCCAGTCGCGCCTTTTTGTTAAATGTTGTACTAGTGTTTCCCTGCCGACCTCTTCTCGTTTTCGTCATATGCTTATTGTGTTTAAAAAAAAAAGAAAGAAATCAATAAAAAAAAAATAAAAACAATAATAAATTAAACCAAAGTGCAGTGTCAGTGCAGTGAACGTGCAGTGCAAACAATAACAAAGTCCATCACACGCGAGCCTCCCACATCCCGTTCTTTCCAATCCCTATTTTTTACCCCTTCGCCTGCGTGTGCTCTTGGTCGTTGCCGTTGCCGTATGTCAACATTCGGCTTGGCAACGACTGAGAATAGAAAACATCTCGCGTATAGCGGTTTTGTAAGTAAACACCAAGCCGGGTAACTGATACACTCCATCACATGGGCATAACACCTGTGGTGGATGTTTTGGAAACTCGGAATTGGATGTTTACGTTCAACTCTGCTTAGAGATAATTGAGTTTTGAGCTGCTGATGGTTGCAATGTGTAGGAATTTTAGAGTCGACATTTGCAATATTCGCGGGCTCAAAAAGAATTTCTTTGCTGTGTACGCCCACATACATCAATTTAGACCAGCTGTTTTGGCACTTTGCGAAACACAGGTTTGTGAAAACTCTGGTTTTGACCTACCTGGATATAGCTTAGTGCCATTATTCTTCTCACATCGTGGTATCGCCGTATATATATGTAATGATATTGCTTATCAACTTCAACACAGTACGCAGTACACAGTACGGTCAATGTTCAAATCCGGAATTTAATTTCATGTGGTTCAAATTCTACGTCCATAAGCAAACAATTCATTACTGTTTCATTTATAGAAGTCCAAACCTGAGCAGTTCATCTACTTTTAATGAGTTTGATGAGCTGTCCAACTCCATTTTAAGAATTGTATCCGTATATCCTCATACTGAAATTGTCGTTGCGGGCGATTTCAATATACACAATTCTAACTGGCTTCGACATTCTGGTCAGACAACACCCGAAGGAAGGTATGTTGAAATCTTCGCTGAGTTAAACAATTTAACCCAGCTAGTAAATGAGCAAACAAGAATCCCAGACATTGCATGTCACAAAGCCAACACCTTGGACTTGTTCCTCACCTCTCACCCTGACAAATACTCCATTGATGTATTGGCGCCCCTAGGTTCGTCAGACCATTGTGTCATATCAGCCAACTTCGCTTCTTCAAACCACCCAGTTAAGGAAAAAACTCCTAAAAGACTTCTTTGGCAATATGAAAAAGCCGATTGGGGCGGCCTCAATAACTTGTTTAGGAGTTTTAACTGGTCACTATGTTTCCTCGATAGTGACGTGGACGCCGCCGCTGATATGGTCACAAATATTATTCTCCAAGGCATGAATGACTTCATCCCGAACAAGGTGAAGACAATTAGGCCAAAAGAGAATTCATGGTTCGACTTGAGCTGTAAAGAGGCTGTCAGGTTGAGAGAGCTAAGTTTTCGGTCTTATAAAGCCAACCCTACAGAGGAAAACCGGAAAAAGTTTCGACGAGTCCGTAATGACTGTAATGCTCTTCTACGACGTACGAAGTTCTTCCATGGACAAAAACTAAGGCAATAAATACTACGTTGTCCCAGTGGTAGTAAACAATTTTGGTCCTTCGTCAAAAATATTAAGAACTCCACTTCGTCATCGATTCCGACGCTCATTTCGAATGATACTCCTGTTGTAAATAATCTTGACAAAGCCAATCTGCTTGCTGCACAATTCGCGGCCAATTCCACACTTCCAGATTGTACTTTACCACCACCTGTGCTCGAGAGCGTTGAACATTCTATGGGACAAATATACTTTCGCACTCGCACAGTCGCAAGAGTATTGAAAGATTTAGACATACACAAATCCGCTGGTCCAGATGGTATTTCCCCTATAGTTCTGAAGAGGTGTTCTTCCACGCTGGCAAAACCACTGCGTAAGCTTTTTCATCTTTCCTACTCCTCAGGTCTCTTTCCGAGCAGATGGAAAACTGCATTTGTCCAGCCTGTCCCTAAAAAAGGCGTTTCTTCTTCTCCCTCCAATTACAGACCCATAGCACTTACGTCCCTTCTTTCTAAGGTCATGGAAACGCTGATTAATCGTCGGCTTATGAAATATCTTGAATCACGCAAACTTCTTAATGACCGGCAGTACGGTTTTCGTAGCAACAGGTCCACTGGTGATATGATGACTTGTCTCACTGAAAAGTGGAACCAATCTATACATAATTTCGGTGAAACAAAGATAGTTGCACTCGATATTTCAAAGGCATTTGACAGAGTCTGGCATCCGGCTCTTTTGTCGAAAATGCGTGCATATGGGATCGGTGAGTCTCTTCTTCGATGGATTAGAAACTACCTTTCGAATCGTACAATACAAGTTGTATTGGACGGTTTCAAGTCTGAAACTCACCATATAAATGCTGGTGTTCCACAAGGCTCAGTTTTGTCTCCGACTCTCTTTTTAATTTTCATTAACGATCTCTTGTCTATCACATCTAATCCAATATATTCCTTCGCAGATGACAGTACCCTCAGTTTCTCATATGCGTTTAATAATTCACGCCCCTGCTCTTCGGACGTGGACATCGAACGACAACGTATGCTTAACTCATTAAATTCTGATATCGACAGCATAACCAAATGGGGACAAGCCAATAGAGTAGAATTTAATGCTTCCAAAACCCAATGCTGTCTTATGTCATTAAAGCGCAACCCTAACACCCAGCCATTGTCCATGAATGGCATTTGCGTCGATGAAACCGAAAAGCTTTCAATGCTCGGTATGTGCGTCAATTCTAGCCTACGTTGGAATGACCACATATTCGATATAGCCAAGAATGCAGCGAAATGCTTAGGTTTTCTAAACCGGTGCAAAAAGTTTTTTACCCCTTCTGATTAAGCCATAATTTATAAGGCTTTTATTCGGCCTAAAATGGAGTACAACGCTCACATCTGGGCAGGTGCACCCAAGACCACCTTGCAACTCCTAGATAGGATTCAAAAGCGAGCGATAAAACTCATAGACGATGACAACATATCGAAAACAATTCACTCGCTGGAACACCGTCGAAATGTGTCTTGCTTGACTTTGTTTTATCGCTATTTCTACCACCAATGCTCCGTCGAAATAGCTAATTGCATTCCGCCCCTCCAGAAATTCACTCGCAACACCCGTACATCATTGAATGCTCATCA
This sequence comes from Orthonevra nobilis, assembly GCA_963555765.1. Classification (NCBI taxonomy): domain Eukaryota; kingdom Metazoa; phylum Arthropoda; class Insecta; order Diptera; family Syrphidae; genus Orthonevra; species Orthonevra nobilis. The sequence continues at coordinate 35,795,850 of OY743227.1, forward strand.
GTTTACCCTAAAGCCTACTTTCGGGCGCACTGTGAAATTTAGAAATTCTTTTATAAGCCGCACAATGCGCATGTGGAATGCGTTACCTCGCTCTATTTTTCCTTTGCACTGCAACCTACAACAATTTAAAACCAATGTGCACTGGTACCTCCTTTCTCTCCCTTCCGCTTCTGCTCGTGCTGTGTAAAAAACACTTTAAGGGTACTTCAAATCCCTTGAGCACTCGAGCACTATTTAAAAAAAAAAAAAAAAAACGGTAGCGGTTCGGATGATTACGGTTCCTCTTGCACTTGCTTCAATGAATTTTTCTCCCGCTGATCTAATTTTTTCTTTACAGCTTTCAAACGAATCGAACATGCTACGGTCACAGCACATATGTGCCCCACTGTCAATACACCACGTTGATCGACTCCATTGAATATCTGAAACTGCCGTAATTGAATATGAATATGTTTGGTGTTGTTGTTGCCTTTTCGGTGCTGTGCATTTGGCTGCTAAGTGACCTCGTGTTCCACAGTTATAGCAACTGAACTTATTTTTGGATTTACCACTTGCTTTATTGTAGTTGTTGTAATTTTTCCGATCTCTACCTTCCTTGGAATTTGTGCGCGCCAAAAACGCCTGTTGTCCGCCATTTGCGTCGTCCTCGCCCCTTTGACTCTTCCTTTCGCACTCCTCCATCAACTTTATCTTCAGCATGCTAAATGCCGGTAACGAGTCATGTGCTTCCATTGCAACCGCAAAGCTCTTAAATGACTTTGGCAGGCTTGATTACAATATACTTAGTTACTAACAGCTCGTCGTTCATTATAATACCTGTCTCAGCCAGTTTTTCCACAATACAAGAAAATGAATTAAGGTATGCGAAGCATTATCACCGTCGGACATACTTAGGTGCAACAATTGCTTGAAGAGTGACACTTTTCGCGCTGGTCCGCTTGGCTGGTAGATCTGTCGCAATTTTGTCCATGCTTGGATTGATGTTTTGCAGTGCTTGATATGATTTATTTGAGAAGGTTTCACACTTAGCATAATCGACGCCAAAGCCTTTTCATTATGAGAATCCCATTTTGCCGCTTCCTCAGCCACCATTTACTCAGTTTTCGTGAATTTTCCACTAACGATTTTCCATAATTCCGAATGAATTAATACGCTTTGCATTTGGATGCACCACGAGTCGTAATTTGTGTCATCCAATTTTTCTATTTGATACAGAGACATAATATTAACAGAGAGATAATATTAACGTTTACTTTCGAATAATTATTCACCCATAACCTATTAGAAGAGTAAAACGCAGCGGTCTTTACTTGAGAACGGTTCATAAGAAACTGCGAACTATCAAAGCGAAAGATAATGCCAAGTGAACATTTTTGAACTAATTCAAAGAGAAAAAAAAGAGGGCTATCAATAAAACAAATGTCATACATTCACTGTATATTTGTGTTGCGTATTTAGTTGTGGAATTTACTTTCCAACATATTTATTATTTATTATATATTATTTATTATTTATTATTTATTATTTATTATTTATTATTTATTATTTATTATTTATTATTTATTATTTATTATTTATTATTTATTATTTATTATTTATTATTTATTATTTATTATTTATTATTTATTATTTATTATTTATTATTTATTATTATTATTTATTATTTATTATTTATTATTTATTATTTATTATTTATTATTTATTATTTATTATTTATTATTTATTATTTATTATTTATTATTTATTATTTATTATTTATTATTTATTATTTATTATTTATTATTTATTATTTATTATTTATTATTTATTATTTATTATTTATTATTTATTATTTATAATTTATTATT